>NW_011627046.1:3166030-3381460 GCF_000204515.1 Acromyrmex echinatior | reverse complement strand
ATATTTACCGCAAGGTTGCTCCGCCGGTGCCCGATGTCTTTACCAGACCTCCTCCTCCTCTCAGAATCGGGTTGACATCCTCTCGCACAAGACACTCGCGTAAATCACTCGCGAATAATACACTATAAACGCGCGCGGACTATAACTTGAGTCCGATAACTTGAACGGCACTCCCGAAGTAAAACGCGCGACGCGACGAACCGGCTGCGGGTCGTTCCTTTTCAAGTAAATCGGCGACGAGGGTACGTTAGCTTCTCCATTGAATTTTTACACGAAAAGAACGATTTTATTCAATATCTAAAAATTTATTCAGACATATCCGAAAATTTTTAAATAATTGAGAAAAATCGTTCTTTTCATGTAAATATCCTTTGGGTACTGAGCCCTCTCACCACGTCAAGGTGTACCCGGAGAGGGAAGATAATCTGAAAAATGTAATATATAGTTATTATCTATATTACTATACAATTACTATGCAATCGGTTAATTTTTAGAAACGAATATCACATCTGCAATTCGTTATCATTGCGAAATAAAATCAAAACAGATAAAAAACTGAATCTTAATATTTATACATAGATAATATGATTAGAGTCTAAAATAAAATAGAGATTAATAAAAAAGAGAAATTTTTCTTTTATTACTGAAATGTTTCTTTTATTACCGATAAGTTCCAAAGTTACGATAAATTTTTAAACGAATCCTCATATAACAAAAGGTACATAAGAATAAAAAATTATTGTATTTTGAGAGTATTCATATATTAAATCGTTCCTTTTTTATGACTCGTATGATACAGACAAGTAGCCGTATCATTACTTCGTGTAATATGCGTTTACGTTAATATTTCGACAACTAGATTATAATAGAATTCTATAGTATATATAGATAAAATATCGGCCCAAGGTATAGATTAAAACTTAAAGAAATAAGTAAAGATTAATTATGAATTATACATTCTTTAAATAAGATAAACGTAAACATTTTGTAAATTATAAAACAATTTAGACTCAATATAATAATAGAATTCATATTATACATTTACAGATATATAAATTAGAGATATCTAAGGACGGTATTCATAGTTCATTTTTATTTCAAGACTGTTTTAAGTAATGTTTTAAGACGGCCCTTTGATGAGTTGCGTGCAAGATATAAAATAAAAATCACATAATAAAGCATCGTGTAATATTCATCGAAGAATATTAAAACGAGTAGATTATTTTACTGAATTTAATATACGTTAATATTTCGACAATTAGATGATCGGCGCGCAACCTTGAAGTGACGATGGTACGGGGTGGCACGGAGCGGCGCGTCAACATGTTACTTCGCGGAAAAATGACGAGCGGCGTAAACATGACGCGCCGCTCCGTGCCACCCCGTACCATCGTCACTTCAAGGTTGCGCGCCGATCATCTAACTGTCGAAATATTAACGTATATTATAAATTCAGTAAAATAATCTATTCGTTTTAATATTCTTCGATGAATGTTACACGATGCTTTATTATGCGATTTTTGTTTTATACTTGGATTCGTTACGCACACAACTCATCTATATCTTGGGCCGATATTCACAATCAAAATTTATATTCAAGACTGTCTTAAGAACAGTTTTAAGAAGTCGCGAATCAAAGGACTGTCTTAAAACATTACTTAAGACAGTCTTGAAGTAGGAACGAACTATGAATATCCTTAGATATCTCTAATTGATATATCTGTAAATGTATAATATGAATTCCATTTATACCCATTATTATATTGAGTCTAAATTGTTTTATAATTTACAAAATGTTTGCGTTTATCTTATTTAAACAATGTATAATTCATAATTAATCTTTACTTATTTTTTTAAGTGAAACTCATCAAAGAAAATAATAAAGATTGAAATATAATCGTTAGTACACACCTTATGTAGTTTTGGGCAATATTACTAGTTGAGCATCCTTATATATTTCATCAATTCGCGTTCGTGGATGTCTAATTTTCGTGGATTAATGCAGATTAATGCGCGACACGCGGAGCGACTCGTGCCACACATCCGTTTCCTTCCGAGGTCGCCGAGCGAATGCCGAAGTGATGACGTAGTCAACCACCGCGCCGCGCGGCACGCTCCCCCTAGCTTTTCGCCGCATGACACGTGATCCTTCCCCTCGCTTTTCATTGGGCGCCATTTAGATATTCAACTATTGCTTACGAAAAATATTCACGGTTTATTAAATTATTCATATTTTACATGATTTTGACAAACGGATATCGTCGTACATTTCGCACTTTACTTTGTGGCATCTCTAGCATTTATTCAATCTTATATTATTTGTGCGATTCTTGTAAACGTGATTAGTAATTGTCCGCGTGGAGTATTTTTAATATTCCAACATTATGTCTCAATTTTTATTATTCTTTTAAATGATTCATACTTAAATAAAGATTGATAATATTTTATACTTAATATTCTATTCTTTATGTAAAGATAAATGCAAATTTTCTTAATATTGTGGAACAATTTGTACTAAATGCAGCTTTGGCTGAGTATTAAATATCTTATTAATCATTATTTAATTTGTTAGTTAAAAAATTAATTTATGACATTATTGTTACTGCAAATTATTCCGTGTTTAAAAAATTCTTTAAACTTATATTGCTGATCTTAGTAAAATAACTATTACAACTTATTTAAAATAAAGAATATAAAATAAATTCCAGAGCTTATTTAAAATATAAAATCGTAAAAATCAGTAAAAAAAAAACTGATACGACTTGTTTAAAAAAAAATATATTAAATAAGTTCCGGAAATTAAAATATTTAATAAGAAATAAGTGAGAAATATAGTTATTTAAAATAATAAATATTAAATAACTCTTGTGTTAAAAATGTTATCTAATATTATGTATTATGTTGTTTCATAATGTTATAAAGAACATTTTCTTAAAAATTTATAAGTTTCTTTAATACAACAACAATAATAAAATGCATTGTTTAAAATGTAAGTCTGTAAGTGCAATATATTTTCAATTTATAGACATTCATGCATATTAAAAAAACATAATTTTCAGGTTATTAATAATTATAATACATTTTTTGAACAGCTGACACTTGAGCTGTTTGTTCTTTTGTAATTTTGAAGACTTTAAGATATTAGAACATATTATATTTTTATTTCAGAAATTTTGATTCACAATTTTACATTTTTTATGAATAAAAAAGTGCATTTTTCTTCTTTTGTTAATAATTTATATACAATTTATATATTTGTTATAAATATACAACTTTACAAATATTTTCCAAAGATCTCAAAATATACATAAAAATGGTTTAATAATAAAAGTGATGAATATTAATCCAGAATACGGATGACCCCACTTGTGTAATAAGGGTACTCAAAACTAAGATGTGTTAGGGTTAAAATAAAGTTATTTAAAGTATATATTTTAAATAAAAAAAATAAAAGAGTTATTTAGCATTTATTATTTTAAATAACTACACTTCTGACTTATTTTCTCATTTAATATTTAAATAAGTTTCTTGAATCTATTTTATATTTTTTATTTCAAACACAAGTCGTATCAATTTTTGACCGATTCCTATTATTTTACATTTTAAATAAGTTTCTGGATTTATTGTATATTTTTTATTTTAAATAAGTCGTAACAGTTATTTTCGCGAGCCATAATCGGCATTACACGTAAGTTTAAAGGATTTTTGGAATATAGAATAATTTTCAGCAATAGTACATAGTGTCATAAATTAATTTTTTAGCTGAAAAATTAAATAATAATTAATAAGATATTTAATACTTTTAGTCAAAGCTGCATTCAGCGCAAATTGTTCTGTAATATTAAGAAAATTTGCATTTATCTTAATATAAAGAATGTATAGAATATTATCAACCTTTATTTAAATATGAAATATCATTTAAAAGAATAATAAAAATTGAGATATAATGTTAGAATATCAAAAATACTCCACACACGTGAACAATGACTGATTATGTTTATAAGAACCGTGCAAATAATATAGGATTGAACAAGTACAAGAGATGCCACAAAATAAAGCGCGAAATATACGACGAAATATCCTTGTCAAAATCATGTAAAATTTGAATAATTGAATAAACCGTGAATAATTTTTAAACGCAATAGATAGACATCTGGACGGCATCTGGCAAAAAGCTAGGGGAAGGGTCACGCTTCGCGCGGCGAAACGCGAGGGGGGAGCGTGTCGCGCGGCGCGGTGGTTGACTACGTCATCACTTCGGCATTCGCTTGGCGACCTCGGAAGGAAGCGGATGTGTGGCACGAGTCGCTCCGCGTGTCGCGCATTAATTTGTATTAATCCACGAAAATTAGATATCCACGAACGCGAATTGATGAATTATATAAGGATGCTCAACTAACGTTGCTCAAAATTAAGGTGTGTGCTAAGAATTATTTATCTCAATCTTTACTTACTTCCTTTGATAATTTACACTTAAATAAAGATTAATTATAAATTACACATTCTTTAAATAAAGATAAATGCAAACATTTTTTACATTATAAAACAATTTGGACTGAATATAGTAATGGATATAAATAGCATTCATATTATATATTTAGAGGTATAAATTAAAAATATCTAAGGACGGTATTCATAGTCCGTTCTTATTTCAAGTGTCTTAAGTTATGTCTTAAGACATTAATTCGTGACTTCTTAAGACTGGCTTGAGATATAAGACGGTCTTGAATATAAGCTCTGATTATGAATACCGGCTTAAGATATAGATGAATTGTGTACGTAACGAATCCAAGATATAAAACAAAAATCGTATAATAAAGCATCGTATAATATTCATCGAAGAATATTAAAACGACTAGATTATTTTACTGAATTTGTAATATATGTTAATATTTCGACAGTTAGATTGTCGGCGCGCGACCTTGGAGTGGGGATGGCACGGGGTGGCACGGAGCGGCGCATTATGTTTACGCCGCTCGTCATTTTTCCGCGAAGTAACATGTGACGCGCCGCTCCGTGCCACCCCGTACCATCGCCATTTCGAGGTCACGCGCGGATCATCTAACTGTCGAAATATTAACGTTAACGCATATTACAAAATCAGTAAAATAATGTACTCATTACGTTTTAATATTCGATGAATATTACACGATGCTTTATTATACGATTTTTACGCATACAACTCATCTATATCTTAAGCCGGTATTTATAGTCAGAGCTTATAATTATTAAACTATATTAAATTATTAAACTATATTAGTTGTGAAAGCAAGAATTGTATTATTTGCATGAGGGTATTCGTAACCATCCCGTGCCATCATCACTCCAAGATCGCGCGCCGATAATCTAATTGTCGAAATATTAACGTTATATATATTACAAAATCAGTATCGACACGACTACTTGTCTGTATCACACGAGTCAAAAAGCAACATTAATACAAATACCCTTATTCAAATAACACAATTCTTGCTTTCGCAACTAATATAGTTCAATAATTTAATTAATTTTTTTGTTTTTGTGCATCTTTCGTTGTACGATCCAAAATTTAAAAATTAATTGTAATTTTGGAATTATTTATCGGTAATAAACGAAACATTTCTCTTTCTTTATTAATCTCTGGCCCATTTCTTTGACTCTAATTATATCTTACAAACATCATCTATGTATAAATAAAAGATTCAGCCCTTTTATTTCCTCTGAATTTATTTCACAATGATAACGAATTGTAAACGTATATTTAATATTCGTTTCTAAAAGTTAACCGATTGCATAGTAATTGCATAGTAATATAGATAGTAGCTATATATTACATTTTTCAGATTATCTTCCCTCTCAGGGTACACCTTGACGTGGTGAGAGGGCTCAGTACCCCGCGGATATTTACACGAAAATAATGGTTTTTCTCAAATATCTAAAAATTTTCGGATATGTCTGAATGTATATCTAAATAAATTTTTAGATATTGAATAAAATCGTTCTTTTCGTGTAAAAATCCAACGGAGAAGCTAACGTACCCTCGTCGCCGATTTACTTGAAAATGAACGAACCGCAGCCGGTTCGTCGCGTCGCGCGTTTTATTTCGGGAGTGTCGTTCAAGTATCGGACTAAAGTTATAGTCCGCGCGCGTTTATAGTGTATTATTCGCGAGTGATTTACGCGAGTGTCCTGTGCGAGAGGATGACAACCATGTGCTGAGAGGAGGAGGAGGTCTAGGAGAGACATCGGGCACCGGTGGAGCAACCTGGCGGTAAATATTATTTTTTACTTGTGTAAAATTAATTTTTTTTTGCTTGTTTTTAAATAATTTTATTCGATATAATTTTTTTATTTTGATTTAAAAATAATAATTAGATAAAAGGAGAGTTACTTAAAAGTTACTTTAAAATTGTATACAAATTTATTCTTGTACTAAAATCTTTTTTAGAGAATATGTAATTATTTTGTGTTTAATTAAATAATGGATAAAAAATTCGATGGTTATAAAAATTATATTTCCAAAATTGCATGATTATTTTTCAGAAAATTGTATGCATTCATGCAGAAATTATTTTTTTAAATAATAATTATTTGTTTACCCTGTTTTAATTTGAATTTTTATTTATTTGTTACAGAATCATTGTTGCAGATTTAACTCCACTGTTGCTTATTATTTCGGTGAGTAATTTAACATTTTTATTGGAGTGGTAATTAAATCCACTTCAATTTCATAATATTAAAACAAGTTTGAAATACAAGTCTCAAGAGACATATTTTTATTAGTCATCTTATATATACAGGGTGTCTGAAAATAATCGCCAAATATTTATAAAAAAAAGAAAATGTAATACTGAAAAAAAATTGATAAAAAATTCTGAAAAAATTCTCAAAACTTTATGAGAAGAAAATAAATGATTTTTGTACCTTGCAGCTTTTGTGTAAAGTTGATAGTAAAAAATTTGAGTAAAAAATTATTCAAGATCAATATTTGGCAATTTTTAGTAATTAATATCTTGTTAACTATTGCGAAAATTGCAAAATGGTAGAGGACTTTTCGACTCAGTTTAGTCCTCTCTACCTGCCCATGAAATATTTGGCGATTATTTCCAGACACCCTGTATAATGAAATTTTACAACATAATTAATTATTAAAGAAAATTACACATTGTCATGCATGAATATGTATTAATATAAACATACATAAATATTCATAAACATGTATAAGCATTTATGAAATATATTCATACATGTTCATACATTCCTCTTTCTTTCGTAAAATTGCTTTTTAATATAATAGAAATAATAACAATAGAAATAATAATAATAATAATGTGAAATTATAAAAAATGATTAAAAGAGAGTAATCTTCACATTATCTATTTGTTTTAGAAAAAATCAACTTTGAAGAAATGTAAAAAATTACTTCTGTATAATTATCTATAAAATTATGAATAATTGTGTATGAGCAATTTTTTTACATTTTTTTAAACTTATTTTTTTCTAAAATAAATAACGCGAAAAAATTATCATTTTAATTATTTTTTATGTTTTCACGTTACTATTATTATTTCTGTTATATTAAAAAATAATTTTACAAAAGAATTTTCCATTTATCAACATGTATGGATATATTTCATGTATGATTACACATGTTTATAAGTATTTATGCATGTTTATACATACTTATACATATTCATGTATGAAAAATTGTTTACCAGGCAAATTAAGAAATTATAAATATTTTTATTCCCCTGAAAAATATATTTGACATGATTTGAGATAAAGGAAATTTCAAAGATTTATCTATTCATTTTGCTCTCAAATCTGCAATCATATTTTTAAATTTGCTTTCCATATCTTCTGCAAAGTTTCTGAGAAAACAACTGGAGTTGCAAGGAATATTTATTAAATAACAATACGTCGCATTAATATTGTGAACTTGTATAATGCGCTTTCTATTTATTCGCATTTAGTTATATACTATGTACAAATATCATTAACAAACTAAAATTATTTATGTGGTGGCCATGTCCACTGATTAGGTGGTGCTTCTTGTGTTAATTTCTCCCATGGTTTCCAAATCAACATTTTTTCCGCCAGAGATAGTTCGTTCTTTGCTTGTACTATAAGCTCCTCCACTTGTCCACAGTTTATTTTTTCTTCTGCAACTTGTATATTTTCATTCTGCAAATGTAATGTTCGATTAGAAACAGCATATGATAGGAGCTTTCCTTTTAGGAAATACAATCGACACAACAATGTTGTTCTGTCTTTATTATTCATTGAATGAGGATAGAATGCTAATGTCGATTATGACTGCTAAAAGGAAAGCAGCCGATATTATTGCACAGGATATTATTGCTGTTTCAATGAATACCTGTTGCATGACTGTCAATCTAGTCTTGATAATCCCCTCTGTTTCTGTCCGATAAGTGTAATCCTTCGGAAACTTTTGTAGCACTTTCAAAATTTTATTGTACAGTGGTATTAATTCTTTGTGAGGATACTTGCTAACAGCTAACCCTTTTATATACGTAGACTGCAAATAAAAGATGTTTATGTCAATAAGTGAATAATTTTGAGCTCATGCAAAAGTTAATTGTCGAGAGTAAAATATATGAACATGATTACGGTGATCATATTTTCTTAGAGACAATAAAGGATAAATTTGAAAATTTGAGGACTTTATCCCTAATTTCCAAATTAATTTGTCAGAAGTTTATACATTAATTTATGAAATTTTCTTGAACGGTATAAGTAAAGTAAAAGTCATCATAACATCAATAATTGGAAATTTTATTGTTAAGTCCCTTTTCTGTCAATTATAACTGTTTTTGATGTTATTTTTATGCTATTGTGATTTTATTATTCTATTCGAGTTGTTACATTGCTCTTGCATAAAACTAAATTTGTCAGTAGTTTCCATAAAAATTCGTTCATTAATATATTGAAATAGACATTGGAATGCTAATTAGAAACGAATTTCCTGTATTATTAAAGGATAAAATAGAGTTTAAGGAGAAAAAATTATTAAATCTGACGAATAGCTACCTAAAATAAGACTTTCTTTTACAATAAAAGATGTATGATCACCGTATAGTTATGACATTTCTAATTAAGAGCATGCATTGTTATATGCATAAATAAATTACCTTCTTGAGTACACCTGCCATGATTAGAGCAATATTACCTAACACTCTATATATTAGAGATCTCTCTTCAATCCATCAGTTTTCTAACCTCAAAATATAATATTGTGTCTTGTTGACTCTTATGGATGAGAATGTAATGATGAGTTTCAGAACGCATCAGTATGGAAAATGTTTGTGAATCTGCGCAATGAACGTCAGCTTTTGAAACTATTTTATATTACGTATATTTTTCAGAAAAATTATATTATATTAATATAACTGTTATTTAATGAATATTATGTATACATATTGAATATAAATTCCTTACAACTTCAATTTTTTCTCAGCTTTGCAAAAATGAAAAAGCCATCTAAAGTTGTAGGCTCAAGAACAAGATAATCTTTTAAATTTTTTTTATCTCAAATGTACATTATTCTATTTTTAAAAGGAATTAAAAAGCACACATAACATTTAAATAATTAGGATAAATATTCTTTCATCTCCAACAGACTATAAAGTCATTAAATTTGTTAGAAATTTCTGGATAAAAAACGATGGATCGCAAATAAATAAGTAAAGAACAATTTAAAGATAGAACGTTTATTTATTTTTTCCGCATATATAAAGTTGTTTATCGGTTGGACTTGGCAACGCGTTCCAATTCATCCTTCTTCTTGATCGCGTATGAATTTGACGAACCCTTAGCGGCGTTAATAAGTTCGTCGGCTAGACACTCGCCGATCGTTTTAATGTTGCGGAATGCAGCTTCTCGCGCGCCAGTACATAACAACCAAATAGCTTGATTAACACGACGTAACGGGGATACGTCCACGGCCTGTCGCCTTACAGTACCAGCACGTCCAATACGCGTGGAGTCTTCTCTTGGGCCAGAGTTGATAATGGCTGTGACGAGAACCTGAAGCATAAATGTTCGAAAAGTGTAATAATTTATTTAAATAAACATTGTATATAATCAGTAAATTTGATTTATATAACGGATTATATATTCATTTCATCATATATATTTATATCATGCAAGCAAAATTGCATTATATAAATAAATGTAGTTCGTATAAAGCAACATTATAAATATAAATTTTACTTTAATATAATAAACTTAAATTAAATTCTTTAAAATATTTTCAATACAATTATTCAAGCAGATGTAAAATTTAAATATAAACTTTAAATAGCGAACTCACCTGCAGAGGGTTCTCGCCAGTGAGAAGGTGAATGATTTCGAAGGCGTGTTTAACAATTCGCACAGCCATTAATTTCTTTCCATTATTTCTGCCGTGCATCATGAGAGAGTTCGTAAGACGTTCCACAATAGGACACTGGGCTTTTCTGAAACGCTTTGCCGCGTAGCGCCCTGCTGAATGTGGAAGATACTTAGCATTTTTCTCTTTAACTGCGATGTAATCTTGCAGAGACATGTCGTTTACTTGTACGTCGTCGCAATTCCAACGTCCGAACAATTTGATCTCTGGTAATTCAGCCGGCAAGGCTACCGGCAACGTATTTGTGGTTGCCACCACCATATCGTCAAAGGCTTCTTTGTCATCCATTGTTTATCTGTCAAAGAAAAAAGAGAAAACTGTTACTTGTTCTTGCAATAAAATACAAGATTAGAGCTCTGTTCGTTTCCCGATGAAAGTTCTGAATTAATATATACTAATGCAGTAAGTTGGAATAAAATAATCTATATTTAAATATTGTAATAAATATTGATATGTATCAACATAAATATACTTCAAGAAAAATAATATAAAAAATCAGAAATATCATTCTATTATTTATTTTTTATTATAATACTTGTTCTTTTTCAAACACAGTTCAAACTAATATTCACTGACAGCAAGTTGAAGTGACAAACTATATTTGTTTCACTCTAATTTGCTGCACCAGTAAAAATATGTATATTTTACACTTCAGAATTTTCTTCGAAAAAAAAAAAAAAAACTTATCTTATTAACAAACCATTGAATGGGTTTTTTTTTAAATATTATAAATTATTATTTTTCCTGAAATATATTTGTACACATCAAATTTTCAGAAATCTCTAAAACTACATCAAATTATTTTTCATCATACTAAGTTAATATTTTCTCTCTTCCAATTTGTTTAAAAAAATAACAAATTTAGCATAATTAAAATGACTTAATAAATTATGAATATAAAATTAGGATACACATAAAACTTTCATAATTTTATAATTAAAATCTATTAATTTTTTCTTTCATAATTTTCTTTATCAATAAATTGAAAAAATAATTTGCTGCATTAGAATAAATTAAAGAAGAAAATATAAATATTTTCCGAAACGGCTAATCGCTTTGTTTGGTACTACACGCCAAACCGTTAACAGCGAGAAAACTTGGATGATAAATTGACGATAATTGAAGACGCGATGCGGTTCCGGGTCGCGGCAAGTTGATCGCAGGCAAGGTAAACGCTCTAATTCGTTAAATTCTTAATGAAAAGGTCCGACAGACACGAAACTGGCAAAACACATGTGGCCACGCGGTCACATGTACCGCTGTTTCGGGTGTGTTTCTCTCACGCCAAATCTCGCACATATTTCCGCACCTGCACGATCACTCAGCTCCCGTTTAAACTCGACTGCTCCACGATGCCGATCCGAATTATCTCGCGACAAAATTGTCTCGAATCGACGTCTATTCCTACTCTGTAACTTACGTTCACGTCTTCGCTCGTGCAAGCGTGAACAGGAAAAGGCCATGACACCATGAGCGCCACCTGCCTATGATCGCCGGATTTTGAATACGTTAATCAAAGTTGCATCTCGAAGGCAGTCGAAGGGCTACAAAAGCGCGTGAAAATTGGATTAAATATTCGTGATTCTAATACACACGTTTGTAAATATGAATAATGCGACTTGTTGAGGTAAATGTAGATATTTGTAACTATAGAAGGAAACTTGGGAAGGGATTATTTCGACATCAAATCGCACAATGCTAGCGCCAGTATATCTATTTTTGATTTAAGAACTACGTAGTTACGTAGCTACGGTGATAAAATCACGGTGTCGATAATAAAATGCGAATCTGTGCTAAATCGCAGTGCTAGATCATGTAAAAGTTATGTAGAGTCCGTGCTAAGGACCGGTTGTTCCACCTTTTGGTAAATTTTATCTGTTAGGTAAATTTGGCAATCCGCGCATGTAATTGTAATCTTGCTACTTATCCAACAAGTAAAATTTGCCAAAAGATGGAACAACCGGTCTAAATCATGTAAAAGAAGCGTAAACGCCTCTTTTACGATTCATTGCTTTAAGTTTTGCCAAAAGCTTCGTTTATGCTTCTGTTATCCCTTTACATTCGACTTACACTTCGATTTTTATTTTTTTAATTATATTATTCGCCAGGGAAGAGTTGTAAGTGTAATGAAAGTGATTTTGTAGTAGTTCATTTATTTTCTTTCCGAAAATTGTACAAAAATGATTTCTTTTATCAATTGGAATGAGGGAGACGTGGATAGCAACTTTGGAGATTCTCCGAACGATGTCGCCAACAGTACCTTTTCGCTGCATCACAGTAAAGATTGTATTTTATGGGGATTAGCTTAGAGAAATTTTTCTATTTGTTTTTATAATACAGAAATATTATTATGTTAATATTCCTGTTAATTGTACGCTTTATAATTATACACATAAGAAAAATATAACACAACATTCCAATAATTTTCCAAAGTATTTCGGCAAAAGACGAATGTTTCCATATTTATTTCCTTAATTATTGTTTATGCATAATAGTCACAAAATTTTATTAATTTTTTTCTTATCACGAATGTTTTCAGAATCTTTTCTTAGACATTAATCAAACCTAATTAAAAAGCATATTAAATAATTAAAATCTATATTTTTTAAATAATGTTGCTATCTCAAAATTATTTTTTTCGAGATCATGATTTAATATAAATCTATTGCAAGCAGATAAAAAATTTATCAGATTTTAATATATCATGTTGATCGTACAATAGTTCCATCAAGTGAACTTCGTGCGATTGTAGCATTACTTCTACAAAGAATTTACATAGAATATTTTTTTATACGAACGTATTAATTAAATTAATTAAAATATGTTATTAGCAATAATAATAATTATTTTCTTCTATTGTGTATTATTATGAGAGCATTTGTTTATTCGTTATCATATTATGAATCAAAAGCGTAAATTTGTAATTACAACTATACATATATGTAATATCTCGAAGAAGAGATCAATTTCTGCAATCGAAAGCAATATTATTTATAAAATTAGGAAGTAACACAAATTTAAAAACAAAGATTAGTATGATTTTTTCCTTGTAAGATCGTTATCAGATTATGCATTGAAGATTGAGATTGAAGATTGAGAGATTAAAATTTAATCAATCAAAACAAAAAGAGCTAAAATTTCTTTTATTCTCACAAGTTAAATTTCAGTCTTCAGTTTTCTATCTCAATCTTCAATGCGTAGTCTGATTCCAGCCAGGAAAATTTAAAACAAATGAAGGTATTAATTCTATAACGATTTTGGGCTATTTTATGATTTTATGTGAATATCACGCTATATATGTTTACGTGATATTCATGTGCATACTATTACTTGTATGTACCTAAGATCGAGTGAAAAAAGAAAAAAGAAAAAAGAGAAAAAAAACGAAGATTTTGAAAGCAAAGAATATAAGCTAGCACGAACAGATCTTCATCGCGTTACATCGCGTGATTTCACATGATATAGTTAATTGGTTTAATTTTCATTGCAATTAATGTTAATTTGGAATTTAAAAAAAAACAGTTTGCCTCTCTTTGCATCTTTTATACATTTCAGTCTATTAATATTTTTGAAAACCGTTAAACAAAATATTGCTAATTGTCGTACCTTGTTGATAAGTATAGAAAGTGTCAAATTCTCATCATAAATTCGAATTGATTACAATTTTGAAACATTCCGACATTGCGTCGATTGCACGCTTCTGATCGATCGTCGTGATAATTTTGACAGCATCGATTCGGAAAGCTGCGAGCGTGACGACCCCGCAATTAATCACTGATTTTACCTATTAATAGTGCATAACGAGTGCGTGTGTTTGCCGGGTATGCCAATTAGAGCGACCAGCATAACGTAAAGATTTTCGCTATATATTACCGTTTTTCTGATCAAAATCAACTGTGCTTTGAATCTGTACCGTTGACATTAGATAGATAAATAAATCTTATTTTTATGTTCTATGAAAAAAAATCATTGCATAATTATTGTACTTTTCATATAACAAGTTTTATTCTCAAAAAATATATACAAAGTATTACATTATGTATATATTGTGTTATAGATTTTCACAACATAGATTCAAGAATACAGGTGTTTGGATTTGAATCATTATATTGCTTTTAAATATTTTATATTGTGTCAATGTCTCAAGTAACAAGCTGACAGTATTTATCATGATCTTACTATTTGGAATATAACACAAAGTCTATTCTTTTTCGAAGAAAATTTTGAACTGACATACATTAGCGATATAGTAAATCGGAATGAAACTAACTATATTTGTTTTATTCCAATTTATTGCACTAGCATTTTGAACTTTTTTTGAAAAAAAAAAAAAATCAGAGCTATTGCCGTATGACAAATTCGTCAAAGTATACTTCATGCAATCTTAGTACTATTGTAATATATAATATAGGTATAGTGTTTGTAATATAAATTATGATAATTCCTTCAAATAAATTTTTTACAACTGTAGTCTCGTATACATGACAAACTTTTCCATAAGTTAATAAAATGAATTAATTCAAATGTGTAGTGTTCATGCATAAAAATTGATAACATTTGTATCTTGAATATAATTAGTAGTATTTTTATTTGCATAATAAATGATATGTATATGCAATAATTGATAATTTTATATATGCATTAATTGGTAATTACACTGATAATATTCTCTCTGATAATCACGAACACAGCTTGTTGCTTGTTTTGTAGATTAGAAGCTTGAAATTGTGGGAGTTAATTGATAGTAGTGACTATTATATTTAGACAGTTGTATACATGAATTAATTGAAATACATAACAATAATCAGCAGTGACATTATTTTTTGTATTATGTTTTAACGTATATAGTTTTGCAAGGTAAAGTTTGAGTTATATAATTCATTAATTAATAGTCATTACGGTTATAAGAATCACTCATAATATTCGGATCATTAAATTCAGATCAAATATCTTAAGAATTCCTTTTCATAATTTCCAAGTAGTTTCTTAATAAAAAATTTAATGAGCATACAAGTAAGAGAAATGTGAATTTAATAAATCGCGAAATATTTACACTGTTAAAACACAGAGTTGAACTCGTAGCTTTATTTTTTTGCAATTTGATGTATATAATCGCGTTTTAATTAAAATTATAATAATTAAGTAATATCTACTAAGCATATATATAAAACAAATGATGAAATTTATAATAGTTATGATACTGATTTTCTAGATCTCATTGAATGTCTACATAACTGCAATCGCTGAGTAAACTCAATTATGTTATATTTATACCTAAATTTTGTTTTCTAAATATAATTTGATTTGTTCTCTAAATATAATTTTTCAAGTAATTACGATACCGAGAATCTGAGCACCTATTGCATAAACATGAACAGCAGTATTTATTCGTTCGATTTATTAAATTAGCTAATCCCTTAATAATCCGGTTAAATCTAAAATCACACCATATTGATGGTAGCACATATCCGAAACAATCATCGCTGTAATAATCTGTTATTTCGTTGCTTTGTCGATGGTAAGGGCCTGTATAGAAAGCGGGTGCACAGAGGGTCACGGCGAGTGAATAGGGTTGAAATCGTGCTCGACGAGCTAGCAGAAGGTAAAAGGGAGGGCGGGGGAAGGGGCTGAGAGGTTGGAGGGCTCGAGGAGACGGTCGGGCGAGCAACCGTACGGTATGAGAAATTTACGACCCACCGTCCGGATTGCTAACCCATCTCGGGTTCCACTTTATTACTTTAAGTAAGATCCGACGTAGAGGCAGTAAAACTCATATATGACGGAATCGTCGACGACGAGCTTCGACGCGCGTAAATATCTAATGGCACACGTCGACGTACACATTCGTTTACGTACGCGTTCATTTGGATCACCATGTGGTCCAAAATTGCTGTTATCATTTATAAATGTCATTGCGAATCGTTTTTTGGGAGGTCGGTTTCAATTATGCACAGTTTTACTTACTTATTTAAAATTATTGTCTTTTTCTTTGAAGTTCCATTTTTGTAAAATAACCACAGAAGTTTTTAACCTTTTCTCTGCAATCATATTTTTACTATCGCCGTTCCAATTTTTTTTTATTACTGGCTTTCAAAAAAATGAAAAAATTCACTTTTCAACATATCTATTACATTTATCAAATAGTTTTTTAACAAGATATTTTAGAAGGAATCCGCCCTTCTTTATTTCAGAAACATTCGAGAGTAAAATTTTGTTTTTTTTAAATTGTGCTAAAAAGATTTATATTGCAGATGGTTAAATCTGTCATCTATAATTGAAGTATTTGACTCTGATAATGTTGAACTTAAGGCTTGATTTTTTAATTGTGATTTCTAATAGATGAATTAAAAATTTTTTAAAAATAAGTAAAATGTAATTCAACTTCTATGATAATAAAATCTTGTTGTTAAAGTTTTTATAAGTATATAAAAATTTTTTAGATTTCTATGTAGTTCGTAACAATATAAAAATTTGCACTAAAAATTTGAAGACTCAGATTGCGGACAAAAGGTGAAAATTTCACATTAACGACAGAGAAATAATAGATATTAATCATTATTGAGTATGTAATAAATTGTATAGAACAATATTTAGAATAAAATTTAGAATTTTCCAATAGCCTGAAGGAACACAGATCGAATTAGTATAAAAACACATAAAAATACGATGGCTCTAAAATATTTTAAAGGAAAGATAAATTTTTTTTAATTTTTAATTATTTTCAATATTATATTAATTACTATTTCTTCGTTCTCCTGATAAGCAGAAGCATGATGATTTAAGAGAAAACGTAGCCAGGCTGTTTCTTATAAATCTTATGGAAATAAATTCAGCGATGTAAATCGTTTCGTTATAAAACGCATTTCTCCGATCCCTAACTCTCATTTATAACGAGGTTCTTCTGTGTCGCCGCTAATTGGAAACTTGGCTTTTGCGGACGCTCGACAACGACAACGACGACGACGATGACAACGACGACGACGACGACGACAACGACGAGGACGACGACGACGATGACAACGACGACGACGGTGACGACGAAGACATCTTTCTATTCTCTCGAAAAAGCAGTCGCAATAAAAGAGTGTGTGGAAAAAATTGCGATAGCTACCGTACCCGTTGACATAGCGTTACGCTGCGGGCACGGGGTCCATTCGCCCCCATTCTCTCGCCCCATTGTCTTCTTCATTACGTAGATATCCCGCGCGAATATAAACGCAATTAAGCGCGTCGCGTCATCGTTAAAGCCCCGTAATTGCATTCGCGTAAAAGCAATTACGACTTCACCGACGGCGATGAGTCGACCGCTTCTCTCTCTGTCTCTCTCTCCCTCTCTCTCTCTCTAGCCATCCCTCTCTCTTTCTCTCCCCCCCCTCTCTCTCTCTATCCATCTGATGCACCATTAGCATAAATAGCTTATAAACCGACGTACGGCACTTTATGCGCGTGACATCGCTCGCTACACGAGCGATGTTTCTGTAACGACACGAGAAAGATGCATTTATTGAATTTTGTGTGTCAATAACGTATTATCAAGTTACGGATTTGAGAAGTACGATAAATTGACAGCGTTTTTTTTCTTTTGAATTTAAATGATACCTATACTTATATAATAATGTGGTACTTAAATGTGCGATTTTTAAACATTATTTACAAATTATTAAGTTGACTCTTCCTAACGGTAGCTTTTTCACAATAACGCTTGATTGCATAAAATATAAATCAATAAAAACATTTATATAATACAAAATAATCGATGATTTTATTATTGCATTTAATGTATTGTTAACGATATCAAACAGCGTAATAGAGAAATAAGAGTTAAAAAAGGAATAAGAATAAGAAATATGAAAAGGTTGTAAAAATCGAAATTATCATTCATATCATTGAGTTTCAATCGGACATTTATGCAAGCCTAGTGGATTTCAAATTAGTTCCGGAGAAAATTAGCCAACAAAGGATACCGTTCCGAAATTTATGGCTTCGTCGACCAGTAAAGTTGGCCGGCACTTGTTGGCTACAGGAAACCCGTTTATATCACCGGTAACGCAATTGTCCACAAGAATCGTCGACGTAAACGCGCCTTAAGAATGTCCCCGCCGGGCAGCATTATTACACTTTACAAGCGTCTGCCGCTTCTTCTTTCCATGCTTTCTCTGTCTACATTTATTTCTCCTTCTCTATCCCCTTTCCTTCTCCAACTCGTTGTTCTTCGTTGGCAGAGGGTGAGGCATAAGTCCCGCACTAGGGAACCCCGCTGAGACGAGTTACGTTATATTCTGCGGCCCGTAGCCTCATATCGTATTATTGTCATGTTCCCTCGACATGAGGGGAGCATGAGTAAGAGAGAGAGAGCTAGACATGTAGAGGACGAAGAGAGCGGAACAAACGGCATACAACAGAGCTCCTAATACTATTCGGTTTTATACTCGCTGGTGTTGGTGCTCGCCTGGTACACGTGCACGCTAAAACTGCTCGCTCGTGCGAAATAAATCGAAATACATCCTCGAGATCTCGCATACGCTGTTATTTCCCGGTAGCACACCGCTCGCTTGCTTCTTCCTTCAACCTGGCAGCGAGATGCTATACACGCACCTCACTTGTCGCCGTTGTAATGGAGCAATCTTTCTGCCACAGTTCGCTTTCCACTCGACAGTGCGTCGCGGTAAATAGCGTGTATGGCATCCGAGATGCATTCGTTTTTCGACACGCTGCGACTTTCCATCGATGCGATGCGATGGTTCGAATCGAAAAGATTACCGACGAAGCAAAACAGTCTTGAAATAAATATGCTTATATAAAGACAGCTTTTAAATATAAATAAGGAGTTGAAGAATGATTTGCGTACTGTCGAAGATTGCGGGTAAAATAATTGGAGAAAACGATTCGAGGACTTAAGATTTCCTTTGGGAAAATGTTAAACGATATTACGTACCATAAATCGAAAAGATAACAAAATAAAACGACCTTAAATACTCATATTAACGAAAACTTAAAAAAAAAGTTTGAAAAGTGTGTACTTAGATATGCTATCATATATGTTTAAGATTACACCGAAAAAAATTCTAAATTTCAATAAATATTGATTTAGATAATTTTAAATAAATATTTACTAAGTATAAATATGTATTTATTTGATACAAAAATCATTAATTTGATTTAACTATCATTTTTTTATTCAGTAAATATTTATTAACTATAAATATCTATTGCTTACTTATTATTGTTCAAAGAAATATGTATTAAGATTTGTTAAATTTTTTCTTTAGTGTGCGAATAAAGTAATTTGTTTGAGTTAAACGAATTGAAGAGATTTAAAATAGATATTCTTTAAAAAAATGCTAACTAAGTCGTATTACATGAATTATAAATCATGATGATGGCGCTGCGACTATGAGATCTCTCTGGTCGTTGGCGATAAACGCCTCAAGCTGTTTGCGGATTGTCCATTTCCGATTACGTCGGTGGCTTAATATCGCGAGTTGGCTGATAATTATGTTTCCTAGCAATACTCGTTCGCGATAATTTCACCCGTCAGGCACCGGCGTCGCGACGTGTAGCGCCTAATTGGCTAATTATCTCCCCGCCGAGGCTCCTCTGTCCGAGGCGAAGAGGTTAATTATCGTGACAAGAGATCGAGGCATCGATTATACGCGCGGAACCGGATAAATGAATTAGCGCTTTGGCTGTGATACCGTGATTATGGCTCGTTCGAGCGCGCGCCGCGAAGATGTGATCCTTGAAATCCTGAATCGTCGTAATCGTTGCTTGATCGCGAACATATAATTTGCGGCCCACCGCGTCTTCAATTGTCAGAATTACTCGTATTTGTTTCTCTTTATCACTTTATTAAGAGACGATCGGTAACAAGTCTCTTATCCTTGAAACTTTTTATCAGCCGACTTATCTCGCTGGCTGTTTTCCGCTTTAAAACATACGTTTGTTATTATTTGCTAAGTCGATATGTTCGGCTTTTTAAATAATTTTATTAACTCAGCAAATTTTTTGGCGACAATCAATTACATTGAGTTGTTTCCAGAAAGTTCATGCGAATTTTCAAACACAATTAAAATAAAAAATATTTTTTTTAGTTAAAAATAATTTTAATCTATAATATGTCGTTTTGTCTCATAACATTTTTCTACCTTTCGAATAATTTCGTACCTCCTTTCTCGTACAAGTCGTTGATCGTTACCTACTAAAAAATTTACATGAATTTTCCAATATTTTCACATCATCTATGTATGTGTATATGTTATTTTATATTACCGTCTTTTGTTTAAATTTTAAAAAATTTCGTTGTAAGAATCAAGAATGATGATTTTTCTCAATTCTATCATGAAGTCGACGCGAAGAATATCTACAACTCGTAGTAAGTCGGAGAGACTCTCGCACGGTAAATCAGGGATATTTATCGTCTAATTCGGCGGAAAGCTCCACCGGCCGAATTTGTCCCCGGATGCCCGATGTCTGCACTCGTTCGCCTTTCATCCACCCCCCAACTCGCAACTCGCAGCTGGAGGGTCAGAAAGGCGAACTTATTTCCATTAGCTGAAGGGGGCGCGTGTATTCTCAAACGTCGCTGCCTCCAACGGCAGGCGATGGTGGTCGCCGCTCTTTCCCCTTTGACTGTCTCTCTCTCTCTCTCTTGCTCGCTCTCTTTCTCTTCTCCCTTCACTTCCCGCCCTTCCGACAGCTCTCCTAACCGCACGAGGTCCGGTGATTATTTTTCATTTGCTCGTTTTTATCTTCTTTAGACTCTTTAGCGGCGCATTACGAGGGAAGCGCTGAAACGAGGAGCTTGCTCTCTATTGCTCTTATTCGCGTATAGTGGCGGGATTTTATCCACACTTCGCACACAACGTGTTTATTTATCGATGATTCGGAAGATTAATGAACACAGAAATGAAGCTTCTGTAGAATTAAAAAGTTAAAAGATACCATCCTGAAATTGTCGTAATCGTCTCTTAAAAAAATTTCTACGAAATAATTGAGAATGATTAAAAATTTTAACTTTTATGTTATTTTGATTACTCATTACGATATTAAAAAGTCGAATATAAACGATGAGTATTATTCGAGCAGTTCTTTGTATAGAGTGACGCGAAGAAACTAGTCAAATAACGCTATATTTTATCTACTTTTATCTATACATTTTATCTATGACATTCGTGCTCTTTACCCAAGTGTTATGCTACACGCTTCAAATCCGATTAAAGGCTTATACTTCGATATGTCAACGAAGTCATATGTGGGTAAGCTCGCAGCCTATAAAGTGTCAGCTTTCGTGCTACAAGCGCCGCGGTACAAGCGTGTTACAAAATGCTATCGGGGATTTCGTACTTCGCCGCGAGTGCGCAAAGGCAATTTTCTAGATCGGCTTAAAGTTAAACTTCAGTTGGCTTCACCTAAACACTTGTCAAGGATAATTTCGCTAGCGACTTCTGTCGAGATCTCGCTTCCTATAAAAGAAAAAGTATTGCAGAGCACTCAAACGTATTTGTTGCATTGCGTCTCAGAAACGTCAGTTTCAATGGAAAATGTTAAAAGAGAGATTGATTTCTGATCAAAAGAGTGCAAGTAATAAAGAAAGTGTTTTCTATGGATTTTGACTTCCTGAATATACTTCCTATATAGTAATAAAAAGTTTGGACGAATAGGTAACATTTCAAAAAATTGAGCACTTTGAAAATTAATATTAAAAATATTGAAATTTCGACAAGTACATATTCATGCTTAATTTTCAAAATATTTCTCAACTGCTATGAATTTTTTAAATAATTTTATCGTATCGAGGAAGTTAAAATATACAGAAAATATTATTTCTTTGTTTTTGCTCAATTTTCGAGGTGTTTCTCAAACTCAAACGCCCTCTACGAACTTTTTAATAGCTTTATAGTTTATAAAATCCAGGATATCAAAATTTATAAAAGACACTGTTTCTTTCATTACATTTTTTTGAGCGAAAATAAATTCTTTTCCTCTAAAAAGAGGAATAGATTTTTGCCCAAAAAATGTAAGTAAGAAAATAATGTTTTTTGTAGATTTTAATCTTCTTGATATGATTAAGTATTAAAAAGTTATATATAGTGGTGTTTAGGTAACTTTGAAAATTAAGCATTAAGAATATTGAAATTTGCATAATTGCATATTCGTGCTCAATTTTCTAAGTGTTCCTCAAATGCTACGAATTTCTTAATAATTTTATCGTATCCAGGATGGGTACTTGTACATCAAAATGTACAAAAAAACACTATCTCTTTTACATTTTTGGACAAAAATCGAGCTCTTTTTAATTTCCTTCTTTAACCAACGCTTCTTCTGAACGATATTTCAGTAATATTTTTTCTAAAAATAGAAACAAAATGACGGTTTTCATAAGAATGTGCTGAAGATGTAACGCATAATTCTCTTACGGAAAAAAAAAAAAAAATTCTCGTGATGCTTGAAATGATGAGAAACGAAAAAAGGAATTATATTGAGAATCGAATAAAATAAAGCAAATTGAAAAAATTTCGCCGAGTCGTGCGCGATATAAGGTGAGGGAGAAACGATCGGATGATGAAGCCCTTGTACAGAACTCGCCGACTCGCGGTGCTAAATCTCGCAGAACGAGGACTCCTCGGCTGTAGGAGTCGTTCTATAGGAGTAGTAGTAACGGAAGGAGTCGTCGAACAAGAGTGGGCGAGAGGAGGTACGAGGGTGCGAGGCACACAGCAAGGGAAGGGACGGCGAAGAAAGCCGAAGGGTGTCGAAGGGGGTGGAAGGGGACGGCAGGGTGCTCGCTACCTGACAAGTCCTTTTCTTTGTCCCTAGTCTCCCTCTCTTGCGTTTGATTCTCTTTTTTTCTTGTTCCAAGGTGAACGGCGGCGTCTGTCCGTCCTTCTTCTCCACCGATCGGCCGCTCGTGCCTTTCTTTCCCTCCAGCCAGTCCTCTCGTCATCCTTCCCTGTCTGCCTCCTCTCGCGCTTTTTGGTCCTCACTGTTCTTTCCGTCCTTCTGCGTGCTCGCTCGTGCTTTCCTCGCTCGCTATCCGCGAAAATCGTTACTGTTTTATTATCCTCCGGATAGTAGCAATTTGCGATCCGAGCTTCGCTTAAATTCTTCGATACATTCCCTTCTGCTATATCCTTTTTTCTTCTCGCTCGTCATGCTCTCTGCTTTCCAATCTGTCCTTTTCTTTTCTTCGTTATAAACTATCTGTTCCCCTTTGTGACGCTAATATAAGTTCGAGGAATACATTATTTCCACACATATATATTTAGTATCTTAAGTAATCGAAGTCACTTAATAAATTATTTTACTTGAATAATATTTTGAAATACCACATTTATTCGAGATCTTAATAAGATCGATTAGAAGATCGATTTTTTTCTGAATTAAAAAATTCTGTTTGCGTGAAAGATTTTTATATAAATATTACACCAAATAAAGTTCCACAATAATTTGATAATTAATTGCATGAATTGTAAACAACTTGATGTAATTTAATATTATTGAAAAATGCTTTTTTTTTCTTTGACTATATTTTAAAATCTTCTTTAACATTATTTTCTTTGTGTACTCTGTAAACTATCTTGAGAGAACATCTTTCGTAATATGGATAAAATCTTATTTCACTCAACATCCTTTAATTTTTCTTTTCTACGAGTCATCCTGCAATTTTCAAGTAGTTTGTCTAACTTTCTCTTGCTCGCTTGAGTCTCCCCTCATCGTCTCCTTTCCAGTCTATCTATTCTCCTTTTCTCTTTGTCGCCTCGACACATCTTGTCCGTGTTTCTCGTATTTGCTACCGTGCCGAGAGGCTATCGATCGACTATGTCGATCGAACTAATACTCGTCCCGAATGAGATTCTTCTCTTTCGCTCTTCCAGGGTCCTCTTACAATACATCTTACGATTCGGCCCACCCAGTCGGTGTGTCATGCTTACTTTCAAACGGAGAACCTTTGGCAAATGAAGCAGAAGATGCCGTATGGACGCCGTGCGCGTCGGCTTTAATCGTTCGATAGAAAAACTATGGAATTTCTTGCTCGAAATCGCGCGACGACGAATCTCGGGTGATTCACCAAATCGTATTTCCAATTATTTGAATCGACACATGATCGGAGTTTGAGGCTCCGAAACGAGTTCTAGAGCTTATACGAGTTCTAAAGCGCGATTCAACGCTCCGTTTCACGATATCTTTCCTCATGATTTGTTCTGGTTCTCGTTGCACCGCCAAAGTTCAAACTACCGTTACAAAACGTCTTCTAAAATTCGTGTAGTTAATCTGCGTGCCAAGACTAACCACGATCATGAATGAATTAGAATTCGAGATTTCTAAGAATATATAATATATATTTATATAATATAAGAATATGTTATATAAAAACATGAACGATAAGCACAAGTACAAACTGATATGAATAACGTGAAAACTAAGAACAAGCAAGTCGATTGCCAAAAATTAAATTATTTATAAAATACAATATAATTATATTTTAGAGAATATAAATAAGTACAATGTAATCGTATTATGAATATAATAAGACATTAAAGTGGGCGTTAGGAATCGGCGTCAGATTCTATGTTGCGCAATAATTAATTAATTAGTAATTAACAATTAAAATAAATTTAATCGGCATCTTTAGTTTTATTTATTTTTCTTTTACTAATCACATTATACTTATAACTATCTGTTTGTTCATGCTATCATACGAAAGAAATAATCGCAAGTTTCAATTAGATACTTAATTGTATAAAATAAATATAGCTTGAAATAAATGAACGCACTAACATTTGTAAAATGTAATCTTACATATTTTTCATAATTTTCTAGTTAAATAAATGTTCAAATCTATTTTTGAGATTTTAAATGTGAATTCAAGTACTTACTTTATGCATTCACAACTAGCAATATTTTCTGAGAACACCAAGTACTGCTGCTGTTGTTTCCTGTTTCCGGAATTGGAAAACGTGTTAGTCATGCCTTCTTGTGGTGAGAAAAAATAAAGCTCTTCCAGAAAAAACAAACTCGACTGGCGCCAAAGTGAACTCTCTCGGAGATTTCATTTGTTTATTCAAAACGAATTTGGGAAAGCATCAAAATAAAGATTCAATGATGTTCAATCTCTGCACAGCTTCTTAATCAATAAGATTTTTAAATTCTATAATTGTATTTTACAATGTTCCTATTATAGAAAAAAAGATAAAAAAAAAATTTTAAGATTATATTTCAATTTTACATATATCTGTAATAAAATAATTGCGGCTGCAAACATACGTATTATTTAAAATAATTTTCCGAATTTAATAAAAAAAAGTATTTATTATTGGAGAAATTATTTTCCTTAATAAAATATTGATAATTGAATGATTGAGTGTCTCCGAATTCTTGATTATGTTGTTGGCTATAAATGCTAGATATTTTTTTCTAATAGATATGTTAAAAAGATGATATAACAATTTTCAAACAAAGAAAGTTAGAATCATTTTGTAGATAATATCAATATAATCAAGTTTAATCTTAATTTATGAATGTCAAGGCTTTGTCTCGATAAAGGCTAAGCAGTAGGGTTGCGGGAAAGGGCATCATAGTAGTTGTCGACACTCAACCGCGTCACTTGATACGCGGTCTCTCATACCTCGTCACATTAGGATGACAAATATCTATTTCGAGGATCGTACGTCGTCGTATATCCACTAAACAACTCGTGCACATTGAACTTTTCTGTTCTTTCTCTCTGCCCCTCTCTCTCTCTCTCTCTTTCTCTTTCTTTCTCCCCCATTCCATTACTCTTTGTACCGCCTTAGATCCTTCCTTACAGTTTTCGAGGCTATCGTCCTCACCCTCTTGAGCCGCTAGAAACCCCAACAGAATTTCGTACGAGATGCTCCGTAAGATTGAAGCGCACAGAAGAAAACCGAAGGGTGTCGTTCCGTCTTTCTTCGTCTTCACGGTATCGCTGAGGAAAGAGGAAGTGCGCGATTCGACACTGGGGTGTTTCCTAGCAACCTACCAAACCGCTAGGGGGTAGTTACTCAGTGAAGTAATCGCAGACTTTGTCGCCCTATACCCGATTTTCCGAGCATGAGAAACTAAAAATGCATTTCAAGCAATCGCCGTTGAGATCAGGTTTTATTCGATAAAAATATTTTGTCACAATTTGTCAAACAGTCTACAATAATTTCAAATGTAAAACGGATTAAAATTGCATTGTTAAGAAATAAGGCTTTAGGATTAGTCAACATCTAGAAAAAAAACTAAGATAGTTTGATTAGGCGAGTAATTTTAATGGATATAAAATCTTTGTTACTTGGTGATTACTTCCTTCCGACATAAACTCTTGGATTTCTTTTTATTCGGAAGGCTAGGAAGTTAATCCTGTTAAGTAGTGCTCCAGCGCTTTTACCGTGATTAAATTCGAGTCTAGAGAGTTTAGCGACTGTAAACACGTATTAATGATTTAGTTATTCATATGCGGTCAATAATTTTTGCACAAAGGAACTATTAAACGTTGTAAAATTTACACGGCTAAGTATTATATAATTACCGCAGCTGACTCTATTTCGATATAATAACTTTACTTATTTAACTGCTTAATTATTTTCAACTACCTCAGGAAATACGTTAAATAATAATTGAATGTATAGTAACCTCGTGTAAAAGTCGACGCTGTTGAAAATAATTTCTAGCAATGAGTATTCGCGCTTGCGGATGTAAACACAAAGCTCGTCCGATTTTCCAGAGAGAAACAAATTAATTCCGACGTGAAAGGAACACGCGGCAGCCCAACAATGTTACTGCACGGAATTCAGTACCGCAGAGTACCAATTATCGCAATAATTAGCAACAAAGCCTCTGCTACGTGGTTATGTTAATGACCATCGCGATCGTAATGAATCAGCGATGAACACGCCACGGTGCGCACGCAATTCGATTACGGATGATGAAATTTAATTATATGTCGATACTACTCGATATTTCCTCCCGCGGTATGCGATATCGATGTCGAGATAACCAAGAGAAAAAAGCTTCTGTAGCTATTAATTTCTGAAAATTAATGCGAATAATTAATACGTGCGGCAGGATGATGTGTGAGCTATTGCTGTTGTATGTGTAGTGTGAAATATTTATAAGATATCTACTCTCTCTCTCTCTCTCTCTCTCTAACATAATTTCTGTATACATAATAACTGAATATTAGAGAAAGTTATATGACGCACACGGCAATTCATATATCATTCCTCTCGATCCTCATTACGTCAAGATCTAATCTAACGTTTAATAACTCGATAATCAGACCCATCTCGATCACGTTAACCAATTACGCGCGTACTCGACTCATGGCATCCCCTTGACGCGTATAAAACCCGATCGCTCGTACAGCGAATTTCCGCGAGGAGGGAAAGAAAGTGCTGTGCGAGGGACATAGAGGGTGAAACCACTGGAAAGGGGGAGGGGAGGGGGGAGAGGGAGAGAAAGAGATTATTCCCCGGATTCGTGAATTCTCCATGACAAGAAATCCACTCTTCCGCTCAGTCGTCGCTTTGCGCTGTCGCTCTTCGATAATAATACGTTATCCGAGTGCAGAGAAGAGACAGTAAGTACATACAACCACCTAAGAGTAACGGCTATATTGAATTTCTGTCTGCGTAACAACCCCGCCAGGCTTTTAGCAGCGGTGGGAGGTGGGAAAGGAGAAAGAGGAGAAGGACGGAGGACACGGTGGATGGCAGGGTGAGGAGGAGGGTCGACTTCATTTCCGAGATCCTCGCAGTGGGTATACAGTAATACCTAGAGATGTAGAGGGCGGGATCGGAGGGAGACAGAGTTAGAAGGAAAGGAAGAAGGAGAGGGAGAGAACGAGGATGAGAGAAACCAGGAGAGACACGAGAATCGCAACGGAGATACCAGATGTATGAGAGAGCGAAAGGGACGGGTACAGTGGCGTAACTAACGCAAACCCCGGGTCATAATTCCTGAGACTAAATAAAAAAAAAGAGGATCTGACAAAAAAGAGAGATAACAACAAAGAAGAGGAGAGAAAATAGAAATAAATAAAATGAATGAAACATGCGAACAAAAAAAAAAATAGGAATGAAATAAGAAGAAAAGAAAAAGAAAGAGAGAAGAAACAAGAAGAACAGGAATACAAAAGAAAGAAAAAAAATAAAAACAAAAAATATAAGAAAGAATGGAAAAAATATTGACATTTTTTAAAATTAAAAATGGATAAACCTTTATTTTACGTTGCGTTAGGATTCTGTAAGTGTTACTTACGCCACTGCACGGACAAATAGATAAATAAAGACAGGAAGATGGGAAGGAAAGAGCGAGATGGAGGGAATGGGAAAAGAGAGAGCGAGAGAGGAAAGCAGACGAGGGATGCAGATGGAGAGAGAGGTGCGAAATAGTGTAGCGCGTACGACGCAGATGGAAGCTGAGGGAAACGGGAATCTACGTGAGGTAGAAGACGGGAGAGTGGTAGAAAGGTAGATGCGTTCTACATCGTCACCGGCAGACGCCGAGCTGGATTGTACATAGGTATGTACGTGTAGGCTACGCCTTTGCCCGGGTATCTCTGGAACAGAGAGCGGGCGGATCAACTTTGTGGTCGACGATGCATTTGCGGTTACTGAATACTACATATTACGGTAAAATGTAATCGCTTTAAATAATTATGCTGAAACGTGCAACGCCGTCGCTAATGGATCGTAAGCTGTTATTTGTGTGATTCCAATTGAAGGATTTGGCGTAAAAACCGGTTTCCCGTTTTACTGATGGTGGATTTCCTCAGAAGTGCAATGCAAAGTATACAGATTACGTACGTATTTTTGAGGGCAATGTGGTAAATGCGAAAAAATTTATGATGCGTTAATTTACAACACTGAACATGTTATGCTCAGTTGACAGTTTATTGAGGTCCTTGAAACTGACTGTTTCATTAACCACACGTCAATATACATTTTTCTTATACATGTAACATTCAATCTTTTAATCTTTTAATTTCGTATACTTTTAATCTATATATGTGCGTATATATGAATAAAATTAAAACTAATTATTTTCTTCAGCCTTACTAGCTAAATAATTACAAAATATTTTTATATGAAAGTACTCAACTTTGATGAAAGTACTCAAACCAGCTCTGACATTATTACGCATTATATATTTTTCTCACACTATATATTTTTGCTCTTAAGATAAAGAAAATAATTTAAAACTTTATTATTAACTTAGTAGGTGATCTCTTTTTTACTGATTTACATTATTACCGCGCTCGATCGATTTAATGACTACTCAATGTTTTATGAATTATTATAATTTAAATGTGGGTCACACACAAATAAAAGTTTAATGCGATAGGGTTAATAACCCGCGGGAATTGCAGTGCAGGGCGAGCGTTTGGTAATACCGTCACTGGTTAAGGGTCGATGGAGTATACACAGCGAGAGTGGCGGGTACATACTAGAGGGGTTTACTGACTGCTGGCTTGCCTCACTCACGCCACTCCTACGCCTTTGAGCCTCCCTGAATTCTCAGAGGTAGATAGAGACAGGGTGAGAGAAAGAGAGAGTCAAGAGCAGCTGCCCCGGGCCGTGTAATACGCGCAGATATAGTGGGCTGCCTCTCACGCTAATCGCAGTAATTAAGTCTAAGCTTTGGGACTACGGACGACGCTGATCTGTTGGATATAGCCGCGATGGCTCGCCCGATCGACTGTGTGTGCAAAGCGTTGACGATGAAGTGATTTACATTGGAATCGCTCGAACGAAGACCAAGCGAAGCTTGGTGCGGAGTGGAAAATTTGTCACCGACCATGAAGTCGGACGTGAAAATTAAGGGGGAGTCTTTTTCTTCCCTGCTCTTCTCTCTCTCTCTCTCTCTCTCTCTCTCCTTTCATTCCTTACCTCCTTTTTTCTCTGTACGGATAATAAACCGGACCGGATAATGAACAACAGACCCTCTTATTTCGGCTCTCGCCTTTCTCCGACACTCTTCTGTATATATACCGGTCAAGATATTTCCGTAAAGACCTCTTTCCTTCTTTCTAGACGAGCTTTTCTGAAACGGACGATTCTTCTTTTCACTTCGGCAAAATAATTCTCAGCACAATGGCAGAAGAATGGTAGAATTACACTCAAAAGCACATATTCTACAATTTTTCTTTTTTTTTCTCCCTTTTTTAATTATAAAATTGTGAATTTAAAACATTTTAATTTGAGCTAATTGCTGCTCGAGGTATTTCGTCATTTTGATATATTTTTAAATAAAACTTTCTAAATGAGAGAATATCTTTTTATCTATTTTTCCAACGTGTAAAAATAATTTTTAAATGTCAACATTAATTGCGTTTATTTGAAGATACGCCGGACTTTATTATCGCAAATTAGAAACCGTTTTTCCAACTATTCCATAGTTTGAGCTTAAAATAATACCTGTCTGCGTGCGTGCGTGCGAGTGTGTTTCACCGGATGATGACACGATGTGAACGTGAGAAAGGAATTCGATAATTTGCACGACTCAATCGCGCGACGTAATTATTCGCCGACACCTACGCGCATGGAATGACACGGATTTCTAAGCGAATATCGATGGCCTCGTCTACTCGTCAATGCGCTTAAACGCCACGTGAGTCTATAATCACAGTGTAATCACGTAAACCTGAACCCACCGGTTATCGTGAGGCGCTAATTCCCGTGTACCGGAACGCTAATGATATTCTATCAAACCGAGATATCGTTTCAAGTAATTAGCGTAAACGAGCTAGCTCCTAAGGATGAGGCACGATACTCTGAATTACCGCGAATATACGAGCAGCAGATTGCGTTATATCTAACTTGAATATTTTATTTTTTACATTAGCGACGTTGGTATCTTCATAAACGTTGAGTCTGATGATAATGAAACAAATTCAAAGATACCGTTTGCAATAATTAAAATAGATGCAACGTCCTGAAAATATGATATCCTAAATTAGTATATCCTTTCACGATTATTAAACGTTTAATTAGTCGAAAGATAGAACAAATCTTCACAAATATTTCGGCCGTACTTTAATGAAATCAGACATGTTTAGTGAAATCGAACGAGAAACTCGCTCAATAAAACCGGACATTATATCCTTTCGATTAAAAGGCGATAACATAATTCCCTTTTTTGTCATTATACCTTAAACCTTTTACACCCTTATCTCTTTACGATTCGATTTGGCGGTTTATTATCTTTACATTCATAGAGAAACCCTTGATGGGCCTCATTTGGGATCGCTGCGGGCGCCGAATCGTGAACGGGGTAGCCGCCATGCACGCGTTTTATCATCGAGATTTCAATAGGTAGTTAGAGACAGGTAAAATGACGAGCATGACACCGAGTTATTTAAAGCGAGTAGAGCAGGGCGGCGCGAAGGGCTCATGCACAATGGAGAACGGAGCAGAGGCGAGTACTGCCATGTTTTGCTCGTGGGCTTGTATACGCGCTGGCTCCTCTCTCTTTTTTTTCTCTTGCCTCCAGTTTTTCTTGCTCCGCAAGAGCAAGTGTGTGCGGTCGTCTTTTATCCCGCCCTCTCTTTATCCAACGCAATTCCTACGCGTACTACGTTTCTTTCTTTTCCCCACCCTCTCCCCCTTTTTTCTGTCTCTTTTCTACTTTGTTTCACTTCCGTTCCTTGTACGCTTTTCTTTCTCTTCTATTTGCTTCACTTACTCCACCTTTTCTCTCCAGACCACTCACGCAGACCTTTTCGTTGACTCAGAAATGTCGTAAATTATTTTACATACACTAGTATCTCGCGAAAAAATTGATGCGTCATAGCTTTGCCTAACGTAGGAAGTGGGTCTGTAAGACATTTCGAAATCCGAGATACATATTTTTTGGAGAAAATTAGAAAACACGTCTGTTTGAAAGGCAACATCTCTTTCAAAAAATTCTCGATATCTACTTTAAATGACGTCAAGGAAATTTGTGGAAACTGTTGGAAATTTCTCTTTTACATGTTACGCTTTTTTATATAAATAATTCTTTCTTTGTATTTGAAACAGTGGCATACATGTTATTAATAAAAGAACTTGATAATTTTTGTAATAATCCATAATCGTGTTCACTTTATATTTAAAAAAATGGTACAATTTTTTAAACTCGATATTGAGTATAATAAATTGCTATCGATACGTACGTAAATTTTACAAGGAAATAGGTCACTCTTAATTAATAAATGTAACAAGATTTTTATACATTTTACACTTTTAATAACGAAACCTAGACTATTTTAATTTTATTAATTTAAAAGAAAAGAAAAATAAGCACATTATCAAATTCAATTTTGAAATGACATGATGTATTATAATCTAATATCTCTTTATAACATTTACTAATAAAATATAAATAATGACTGCTAAAAAAAACTGCTAAAAAATTGAAATCACTTATCGCTCTCTGTTATAATACTGATCATCAGGGAATCCGAACTGATGTGTAACGGACTGAATTTTTAAAAGCTTGTCTCAGCTTGTCGTAGCTTTTAGCATAACAGATTGGACTTTCTAATGAGCATTGGCATAGCTTAGGGTTCAATGACCTCGCTCACTTGTACATGTATAGAATGTATCGATAGTGTGTGTGTGTGTATAATCTAAGGTTAATTTTATTTTTTAGAAAATTTGCCTTACTTGATACATTTGACGTGTACATTAGAGAATTATTCGTGCTTAATCGTTGAATTAAATGCGATAAATTGCGATGGGCAGTGCATAAGAAAATCACGCGGAATCAATGGACCGACGTCTTTACGCAATAACTCCGTGAAGTGACGAGACGTGAAATTCAATTAACGCGAGCAGTGTTGCGCCGCGTGCCCTCGACTCGCCGCGAGAAGAAAAGGCAATTAGTCTACTTACCGGTGGGCCAAGTGATTGGCAGGAGAAATCGCGTTACGTTCTAATTGAATTAGTACGATTTCGGCCGCTTTGAGAGAGTGTAACAGGTGTATTTAACTCGATACGTGCCACGTGCAAGTCGCGCCTAAATCCCCAAACGGCGGTCTCCCGAGTCGTTGTTGTAAAAATGGTTCAACCCCTTCGTAAGAGGGGATCGTAAAGAATGGCGGAGGGCACTGCGTTTTTTTTTCCGGCAAAAACGCGGCTCCTTATTGCGAAAATTCTTGTCGTTGTTACCCGAGGGGCTTTCATGAAAATACACCAGCAAGCTTGAAACATTGTAACGCAAGACACGAAATTTATTCAGTACAAAATGCGCCATGTATAAGGTGCTCTGTTTTTTCGCTTGATTTTTTTCTCTGAAAACAATTCTTCAAACTAAAATAATAAATCTCGACTGCATTATGAATATAATATTTTTAGATATTTTAAGGTCGGCTATATTTTTTCTAAATAGACTCAAGGCGATGCTGGCGTAATGGAATTCTGTTAAGTTGAATATCTTGAATATCTTATTCGTGTACTTTAAATATGTAAATGAGTTTTCAAAGCTTTGTGTAAAGCCAATTCAAAGAACTTTTTCTAATGTGTATAATATCGGTCATTCCGTTACATTGTCTCCTTAAGCTGGTATTCAGCTCTTACATTACAAAATCATCTCAAGTATAATACAATCTCTCTTTCAAGCTGTCATAAACCAATCACAGAGCTGAAGATGTTACTTAAGATGATCTTGTAATAAGAACGGACTATGAATACGCCCATGAAATATATTGTATTCAAAACAGTTTATATTATCGCTGAAGATATAAAATGATGCGTTCAAAATTAAGAGTATATAAATTACATGAAATCTTAATATTTATCCCACTTATAGGACATCTTCGAAATTTATAGATTTTTTTTTATATTTGGTGAATCGTTGAGAATTTAAAAAAAAATTGTGCGGTTAGAATGGACCACCCTGTATATCTGAGGCTACCTGAGCGGCAATTTTGCACGATTCGTTACGCTACAGGCCGCAGAAAGAACAACTCGCTCCAAGGTAAACAGGATAATCGAGTTTTTCGGTCGTGATTTAAAGAACTGGAATTGATTATCGCGAGATATTGCGGTCCTCGACCATACGCGCCGTTGATGGCCTTCGCGACATGCTATTGGCACGGTTTACACAGAACGACGCGAATGGAAATCTGCGTCAATACCTTTTATGATAGTAAAAAATGGACGCGTAATGGTAAAGGCAAACATTTACTCGAATATTTCTACCTTAATAATTTAGAAAACTATAAAACTTCTTAAGTATAGTATTTTATTGTATTTCAAAGATACTTAAATTTGACGTTGTATATCGTTTTTATAATCATAAAAATGTATATTTCAAATACACATTCTCTCTTTCTAGTCGAAATATCTAATGTATAAAAATATTCTAATTAGAATGACTCATTTAAGAAGATATTTAATAAAATATTTTTATTCCTTTTTATCATATAATATTATTACTATTATCAGTTTTGCACTTGTTATGAATTTTTTTAGCTTTTTTATACTAAATATATTGCTATTTTCAAAGCATTAGAAAATATTTAAAAAATTTTCTGGCTGAACTACGATTTGAAAAGATATTGAATAAAAAATGTTTTAATTTATTTTCATCATTCAGTATTATCAGTATTATTAGATTATAGAAATTTTTTCATCTATTTCTCGCGCTAAATATATTGCTATTTTCAAAGCTTGTCCGCTAAAATGTTACGTTTGATTAAAGAGGTGCTCGTAATATTTTTCCGACGACATTTGTGACTGTTTTCATAAATATATTTTACAGTTTCACGGTACTTGAGTTCTAATAACTCCGCACGGACGGATGCGGCATTCTGTTCTCCGTTTGTTTGTGGAACGGAGCCGCTTCTCGGTTCCATAACGAACATAATCTCGTCGTTAATCAAGTCGTTTCCGTTGACGCTACGAGTAGCTGGTGGCCGTGCAAATAAACGTATCGATAGCGGCGTAAACAGAATGGAAGGCGTCACGGTGGAAGCACTTTGTTGCGGCACAACAGATTTTCCCTATCTTTCTTCTTTTTGTTTCCGACCACTTTGCGCCACGTCGTCCAATCGAACCACAGCGAAGAGGCAGTTGTAATAGTTTTCAATAGTCAATTATTGTGGACTCGCTACAACGACTTGCTCGCGAGGAAATCCGCTTAACTTCGGCAAGAGCAAAAGAGTTGCAGAATCGTCAATTATTCATAACTTCCATCAAATCATTCGCTGTGATTAACGTCGATTCTCCGAAAGAAACAAGGATATGCGCAGTTTCATAAAGAAAATAACATAATTTTTTGCATAGTATCTTTAGTAACTTCTCATCGTTGGAAAAGCCAATATTATGTACGCTCTCGAGATTGAATGTAAGAATTGCATGTAAGAATTGTGCAATAAAATTGTGTAAATAGTGTCGCGCGTTATTGTGCTTATAATTGCACGTTTTTCTTGTTATGTAAGACCGTGAGAGAGATACAAACTAGAAACTCGAGTTGGACAAGAGGGATTCTAAAAGAGAGACAGAGAAGGAAGTGAAGAAGGAGAATGAGAAAGAGACAAGCGAGGGATATACTGTCAACTACGTGACTGCTCTTCCAACCTCTGTTAAATCCGACACCGTGGTATCTCCCTTTTCATGGTGTAGCTAGCCATCTGTCAGTCGACTTACCAGATAATCTATTATCTGGTGATTTTTCAACGCCCTACTTCCCCCGCTCGTTCAAGCGAATCCCAAAAAATTGCGTTAAGGAAAACGCCCAAAAGGGAAGAATTCGGAGATTACGGTGGATAGATGTCTTGACGAATTCTTGTCAAACATCGTCAATAACTAATTTAATTGAAATGTATGACACATCATATGTATCCCATTTTTATTAACGTGAAGTAAAACTGTATCCACATTTGGGGTCACAAATATAATTTTTTTATATGTAATAATATTTAATTGTAAATTACAAATAACAAGAATGAACACACTGTGAAAATTATATTTTTTAAAATAAAATATAAAGATTACGATTATCTGTTATATCAAATATTGTATAAATTGTAGCTTTGAGATATATTATTTCATAACTTGAAAACTTATTTTGCGTTCAAAGATCAAGTAACATATTATTATTTATTTTACTTTTACTTAAAAATATATTATGTATATATTTTTTCTTGACAATGAAATGCGGAGACGAAATTAGTCCTTTTATTTTTTGACTATTTTTGAAGCATGATAATGTAATTTTGTAAATACGGGCTGATTTAATCCCTTGAACTTGTTTCGCCGACGAAAAAGATACGTATCAAATATTTCATTCCCCCTACAAATTGATCAGGTTTCATTAAAATCAGAGAAGGGCCTTTTCCTTTTAAGATAAATTAATAAGAATTTGAGATATTCATTCCCCCTAATTTTCATGATTAATCCTGACATTCATGCGCATTTGTACGAATGCCGAATTTCGTTAGTTATCAGTACACATAACTTTATTTGCCCATCGAAGCCGGTGCCTAGACGCAAATATAGTCGTGCAAGATACACGTTATCTATTTCATTAGGTGTGTCCATATGTGCGAGCCGATATCAATCACCGCACATATCCACGAGCAACGCGATGAGCAAGGACGGCCTTGTTCATCCTCGTGCATTCGCACGCATACCGAGCCGCGTGTGTAGGTATGCTTGTATCCGGTTAAAGCGAAAGCAATCTCTCCGCTATCTACCGGATCCCTGGGATAGACAGATGATCTCAGGTAACGACTACCAACTAACCAGACGGACGGCTCGTATGGTGCAAGATGTACGCTCGTTAATACCACGCAGATAACTGATTAAGTTCGGACGCGACAAAATAGTGAGTAAATATCAAGAAATTCACGGTTGAAAATTACTATTTTAAATTGTTATTTTATGATCTTCTTAATCAGTATAGGAGAGCATCTTAATAAAAAGAATACATATCTAATATAAATAATGTTTCTTAATATAGTTATAGAGATGATTACGATTTTCTTTATTGGAAATGGAATATAACAATTCAAATCGTACCTCTTCTCGAAATGGCTTATTGCAAAATGGAATAAGCTAATAGGTTCAATGGATTATCAAAGTGAAATCCTAATTACACTTACATGTTTTAACTACTAAACCGCAAAGAGGGAAAATAACAGGGAAACCGTTTCTGTATTCCATTATGTAAACGGAGAGGTATAGCGAAAGAGAGAAACAGAAAAGGAGAGCAAGAAGTTTAGAAAAGGGAAGAGGGTGACGAAGGGATCACGTGCCAAAGAAACGTTAAACACATTTTGAACGTTTGTATAGAGCAATTAGTATTTATAACAAGGGTAGACAAAGCAGCCGCGGACGGTTCCTGGTCCACAAGGGGAATCACTCCTTTTGCCGAGTGAAACGTGCCCTGATCGGCAGAGGGGTGTAAGGAATTAAGGATAGACGAAGAGGAAATAGGAATGACAAGGATGAGGGAATTTGCTGATTGGTGTGAGTGTATGTGTGTACTATGAAGGGCGGGAGCGGTGCGAAAGGTGAAGAAAGGACAGAGGGTTGGGTGAGACCACATGCCGTGAACATCCCCCAGCAGCATCGAAACGTGACGGGATTGTCGAGTGAGACCTTTGCGAGTCCGGTATCCCTTCGCTTTCTTCTTCCTCTTTTTCCTCGTCTCTTCCCGTACTTTTTGAATTTACGTGCAAGAAACTCGCGAAATTTCGCACCCCGGCCAAATATCGCGCGTAAATATGCTATTTGCAGGTTCGCTTGAAAATACAAAAAAAAAAAGGATACAATAATGATTTATGGTCGTATGCTAAAAAATTAAAAATATTTGATGCAAAATTTTTCTTCTATCTTAAAAAGATACGACTATTATTCATTAGAAAAATAAATATGATGAAATAATTTTCTTGTTTTGCGTTTTCCCAAAAATAAATTTTTATGTATAGATCTTGATGATGATTAATCTTAATGATGTATAGGATACTTTCCATCTGTCACCATATGGTGTCGTTATGCGCACAAGTTGAACTTAAATTATCTTTTATATACTTTTTTTTCTTTTTAAAACTTTTTAAATTTTTTTTTTATTTCTAAAGTTTTAATTCTTCTTATATCTATATTTATATATAACTACACAATTCTCAAGAAACCTTGTTTGATATTAGAATTAGCGAAGAAAATAATAATTTTCAGACCCTAGAGTGTTTGAATAGAAAAGAGAATGATTTATTCATATTTATATTATACACATTTATTGATTTTGAATTTATATGATATGTATAAACACATTAGTATATGTTTTACATATTTGTAAAATATGGCATTTGTACACAGAAAGAAGTATGGTTTTGCCGAAAATTCAATTAAATACAGATCGGGAAATAATTTTATTTATCGTCAAAATAATTATGATGTAGAACACTTGATGAAAGTGTTGCAAAATAATTATGTAAAAAGCATTGATGAATCCTACAAAAAATTTTAACATTTTAACAATCAATTTGAGCGTCTTACATAACTATTTCGATGATCCAAAATTATTTTTAGGTTTGTATTTAGCTAAAATTTTTAATACTTTAGCAAAACCATTCTTTCCATATACAAATACGTACGTCTACTTGTGCTATACATTTCTGTCTCACACACACACACACACACACACACACACACACACATCTGCTCACTCGCGTATACGTCACGAAGCCGAGCAAGCTATACTACGAAACGCGCGTCGCGCTAAGCGCGCGTATTGTTTCGAACGCAAAGCCGATGTTCCGCTACGGTCACGGTCGGTATTACCGCGCCTATAATTAATCAAAATTACTCTGTCAGCGATTGGGACGCAAACAGCAATTCGGTCATTAGCCGTAGCGCTGTTAATTGCGACGGGCGTTAATTAGAAACTCCGACGTGCTATTCTCCGTTCGAATACATCGTCGTATATATACAGAATTACGTTGCGTGCCATACCAGCCTATGTAACGTACGATTGTTGTTTTCATGTAAATGTTCTTCGCGCAATTGAATCGACTGGTTGGACGATTCTCTTTACGTTTCTTTCGCGGATAATAAGGGATGAAGCTCTTTTAAGTTAGAGATTGTTGTCGGAGTTTTTTTTTTCGACGAGTCAACTTAAATCAATCTCTTCGCAATTACAATTAGGAATAATTTAGCTACGGCTTGTTAATTTTTTGTAGGACAAAGAATGAAATGAGATATATTTGTTCAATTCGTATGGAAAGAATCTGTGTTTTATTAGGAGAATTAAAAGATATTTTATTGCTTTGAACATATAAATGTAATAAGAACAGACACATTTCTATGAAAATTGTCAGCATCGGTTTAGAAAGAGTGAGGTAGCTTAAATAATATTTCTTTCTCTCTCTCAAGTTTCGAGTTGAAAAGAGATGACATGGTCAATTCTTTCTAATAGATGTTAAGAAGGTTTTAAATATAAAAATCAACCTTAAATACCAGCCTTTGATCAAAGAATGCGCAGTTTATACCTATTATATACGTCTATGTTAGAATATAACAAGTTTAATTTCAGAAACTTAATTAAAATTAGAATTAAAAGATTTTTTTAAACAATGAATTTTGGTTCTTTGTGGGATATTTTATTATTTTAAAAATTAGAATGTCATGCGAATAATATAATACATGCGAGCGTGTACACATCATACCTGAACATAATTTTGAAATATAATGTATTTGTGTATAATTCTGATGTAAAATTAACCTGTCATGAAATCCTGTATACCATAAATTTAATTAAATTTCTATTATATAATAATATATTATCACACAATAATCTTTATATTAATCTCGTATTAATTATATCACTAATAGTAATTCACTATGCATTATATTAATATCAATTACCTTTGCGAACCGTCCATTAATTTTTCTACTCTTTAAGCTTTTTCATAGACACAACAAATAGAAAGGAATGATTTATAAAAGATGAAATAAAACGTTCGATTATACAAATTACATTTAATTAATTCTCAATATCGCGGACATATTCATAAGTACGATCGACTACTTTTCGTCCATTCTTCCATGCGTTTCTCTCCTTCACAGTCGTCAGCGCCGACTTGCAACGCTTGAGGAAGATACTGACAATAATTATTACCGTCAAATAACAGACCGCATTCACCTGTCCCGACCAGGTGAATTAACGAAACAAAGAAGGGAAGAACGGAAATGAAAGAGATGGATAGAGAGAAAAGGAGAGACAGAAAAGGAGGGAGGAGGAGCGCGCGCGCAAGAGAGAGAGAGAGAGATACAGCCGCGGTAATATGGCCACCCGTAATTGGCTACATTGTTCCTATGAATTGATATGTCATTAATATTGATTGGCTGCGAGCCGCGGAGCTTGCGTCGATGCGCGGTCGAGTTAAGGGGGGATCAAGGGGGGGAAACGGATTTCCAGCGGCGAGACAGGACACCGGCGAGAGCGGGAGAGTATGGGATGTCGGCTGGACCAGGAGGAAAGAACGGGATGTAGGATGTACGCGAGAGAGAGAAAGGGTCAATGCGTCCCGAGAGAGAGCGTGGAGGGATGGATACGACTGGGCCGCGTGATACATGCGTTATCCCGCGGATGCACAATACGAACAGGCCGTGTAATGCGATTCGTTCGTCACCGATTTTCAGTTGGCGCCTCTTTTGATCGTCCGTCTCGTCGTGTCGATGGACAATATCACTACTTCGTTTCACCCTAAAAAGGTTAAACGCGATCGAGTGGATGATACGCTCCGAGTGCGATTTGATACTTTAGCGTGATGATCTTGCCATCGCGATGCTGTCAGTGAAAATGCGAGAAACTATTCTCTTCTCTCTCTTCTCTCTAATGTTTGTTAGCAAAAAAATAGCAAACTTCCAGAAAGAAAGAAACAAATAGCAGCATGTGTCTTTTTCTTTGAGTATACACAGGAATTTGCGATTGAAATAAATTCACGTGAATTATATCAAGAGCACCAATTTCAGAGAATTCATTGGAAGAGAGTATTTTACGTCAGAGAAGAAAATAAAAATAACAGAGTATGTTTGCATCGTATAATTAAGTGGTATCTCCAACTGGCTTTATTCTTGTTAACTTTCTTCTTGAAAAATTTAAGAAGTTCCCGAAGCGTCGAAAAACTCACAGAAACGTTTTACCGAAAAATCCGATTCTTCTCTTAATAAATAACGACTCAGTACCAGAGGGATTAAACGAAACGTGCTTACTTTACTTTCTCTTCACAACAGAGCGACGTTTTAAAGTACCACTCCGGGTGCTTCGATTGCACGACGACGTGCACCTTCACCGACGCAGTATCGTTTTCTCATCGATCTTCGTTGCCGCATTCGGTGAATATATTATACAAACGCATTGGCTGAAATCTTGTATCGTAACGTATTATGTTATACACGCGATGCGGCTGGGGAATTTATTGCTCCATTCGATGGCGAGGGGCAAGGAATGGTTCTCTCTTCCCTTCTCTCGGTTCTTCGCACGCATTTATTCAGAATACAAGGTTGCCTCTTCAAATCATCTCATCGAATCTCGACGCTCCGTCAGATAGATGCTTCACAGAGCTGTCCTTTAGGTAGGTAAAGTCAGCAAGAGCCGAGAGACGACTCGCCGATGGTATGGGGTAGAAATGAGTGGGAATATAAGCAGGAACCCTGATACTAGATACATAGCAGAGAAACATGGATAGATTGTGTGAAGAAGGGAAGAGGGGGGAGAGAGAGAGAGAGAGAGAGAGAGAGAGAGAGAGAGAGAGAGAGAGAGTGAAGAACAAGCATGAGGATCTCTGCAAGAACTAACAAGAAATAGATGACACGTGAAAAACAAAGAAAGAACTGATATATAAGATGATGAAGGAGGGAGAATGAAGGAGGGAGGGAGAGAGAGAGAGAGAGAGAGAGAGAGAGAGAGAGAGAGAGAGAGAGAGAGAGAGAGAGAGGAAGAAGCAGATATTCCTTCTAGTAAGAGCATTATATTAAAGATGAGGAAAAGTACGATCTGCAAGAGGAAATGAGAGAGCGAGATAAGAGGTTAGAATGAGATGGATAAAAAAACGAGAGACAAAGAGGCAAATGAGAGGAAATGAGAGCAAGAACGAGCTGACTAAAGATAGATGAAAAGCAGGAGAAAAAGATAGAAACAAATTACAACAGAGAATGAGTGCAAAAGAGAGAGAAAGAAGTAGGAATAGATGAGACTTCTAGTAGGAATTAACAAGGGACAGATTGAAAAACAAGGAGAGGAAGAACAGAGCGAGGGAGAAGAAAGTAAAGTCTAAAGCAGATTATACAAGTTAGTACGAGACAGGGAAGAGATGCTAGACAAGGAGATACCGAGACTCTAGGGGAGTGAGAATGAAAGAAGAAGCATAGACGAGACTATCAGCGGAAAATAGCAGGAGGCAGATGAAAGACGAAAGACAAGGAAGAAAACAGATTACAAGAGAAAGAGAACGAAAGCGACAGGGAGATGGAAGATAGAGATAGAATAGGCTCCCAGAGCGGTATAAACCAACACGAGACGAGGCGAGAGAACGGGATAGACGACTTGTGCGAGCTACAAGAGGGAACAGGGAACCGAGCAAAGAGTAAACCCCGAAGAGGAGTCGAATGGTGAATACGGCAGTGTGACGAGGACGGAGAGCGGAGAGACCCAGACGAATCAGAAGAGATAGAGAGACGATATGGAGAGACGAGATGAAGAGGAAGAGAGAGAACGCGACACGTTCGTACTCAATTGGCGTGAGCGAGAGGGATTTTCTCGAAGAGCACGACGAGGACGCGGATGAAGGGGAAGGCCCTGTAATTTTTCAGCAGTGTGGCGCTCAGAATTTTAATGGCCATCGAGGGTGCGGGAAGAGAGGAGCGCGGAACAACGGGGACGGGTTCTAAGAGGCGGAATATGCGAGCGAGAGAGTGAGATAACGCAAACGGTGAATGAGGACCAGACCGTGAAAGAAATAAACCCGCATATAAACATGAGTCCCGAAGAATCCCCTTGCCTCCTCTCTTTTTCTTTCTCTCTCCTTCTCTCTCTTCTCTCTCCCTTCTTCTACTGAAATCCTTTATTATTGATACGACCGGCTACTCTCGCATAGGGAGAGCCCTGTACATACTTTACGTTTACTTGCTGCCACCGTCTTTGTCTCTTCACTTCTTCCTCGGTGTCTCTTCGTAAAGATATTTTAATTTAAGCGTCACGAAATTATATTCTTAATTCTGATTGCTTCAGTAAAATTGACTATTTCGAAGAAGTTGTAATTGCGCAAATAAACATTGCAAAAGTCTTGTTTTGAAAGAGAAAAATAGGGGAATTTAAGAAAAACAAGATAAAATGCAGTTAATGATATAACATGGAAAATTGGAGTACTATGCATGCTATAATATATTATTTTTTAAGTTGTTTTTTAAAATAATATATATTTTTAATTAAATTGTGATTGGATTCATTTTTTACTAAAAAAGAAAAAAAAATTATACTCGGAATTATTATTTTCCTTATTTGCTGAAACTGTACAGTATCAAAGTTAAAATAAGTTAGCTTTAACATTATTTTATATAATATTAATAGATGTGTATTAATAAATGTGTAAAAAACAGAAAAAAAACAGAAAAATACTCATTCATTATTTATGCTTCGACATAAAATAGTGTTTTTCATAGGCAAACACTTGAAACTTTTTTATTAGTTTTTACTACGCTACAACAAATTATTTTGCACAGAGTGTGATATTACCTTATTAGAGGGGTCTTCTGTTCTCTTCTTTCTGCTCTCTCTCTCTCTCTCTCTCTCTCTCTCTGTCTCTCCCTCCTTAGGCTGGCTCCCCTTCAGCCTCTAGCTGTCGGATTAGCTCGCCCCGATAGCTGGGAACCCTGCTTGGAGGATTAATTGATTTACATTCGTTAATGCGCCTGGGGTCGAGCGAGTATTGTCGGTATAATACCGGAATATCGGAGTATTCATGCGTCAACCTTCCTTCTTAAACGTAGACATCCTATAATTTATCCAATCGCTGTTCATAAAATTTTAATCGTAATTCTTTATCGATTCTCTATCGAATATTTCTTGGTATTCTTTTATTTAATATAAGTTTATTCGCTGTATATTCGTCTTGTATCAAACTGTCTGAAGATTTCTTTCCTGAGAGGAACCGGATGAATGCTCGTTTTGTAGCACTTAATGCGCTGAATAAGTTCGTATTTTAAAGTATCACTCCTTGCACAATAGGATTAACCTTAATGAAGATTTATTGGAATTATTTGGATTTTTCCTCAACGAAATAGGAGACCATTATTCATTGCTTGTCTTTAACTTTTGACGTAAAATATCATGGTGATTAAGCTCTGAAATTAAAATCGTATGAAAGTACAATCTGTTTGAATTTAATTAAGAACAAAGTTTTATCAGCCAGTTTTACAGATCCCAAGCTTCCTAATTGCTTAAAATTCGAGATCCTTTCATAACTCACAAATCATAATGTCCCACTATATTTTTAGAGAGAAAGTTAGCTTTGAGTTGATTAAGAAATTTCTAAATAAATTATAATACAATACGACAAATATGAGCGATATATTATTTCACGTCGTTGCAGTCATTTTATGCTGACTGATCACAAATAGTAATCTTGTGATGACAAATGGCGATATTTCAAGCTATGAATGCTCTCCCCTCGGCACCTTCGAGTGCATTGTCCGTACCTTCTTTCGGTATCAATGTCGACGCTGAACATTCTCTATACTTTGCTTCGACGTCGTATTGCTTTGCATTTAGCGCGAAAAGCGGAAGGTGAATAAATACGTTAATCGCGCTCGTTGAGAGCAAGTAGCCGGCTGACATGCCCTACACCCCGGCGACACTTGGGAGTTATAGCGACGATAAATCATGTCCTTATCGTACTGCCATTAAGGCGTTTTATATGCAACGTTCCGGGTAGGAGGCCGCGGTAGAGGGAAGGTCTGAACTCTGTCGTTAATACACTTTCGTTTGTGTGCGCCAAGGCGTAATGAAATATTCCGCCGCAGATAACAGTTTACTTTGGCACGTCACGAGAATGATTATACAAGGTGTCCTGGATTTGCTCCGTTTCCTTTCATCGACAGATTGTTTGAATATTTCGCAATACAAGTCATAATGTATTATAAGCAATCAATAATAAAGTTCTTTGCTAAATAAGCTTTAATAATAAAATCTCTTATTATGCGAGGTTCTTTAACGATTCTTTTTGCTAAATGAATCGTTTCATCAAGTATTTCACTTTTAATGCGCGAAGAATTGTATTAACAGCATTAGTGATTTATTCATTGAAAATAATCTTGTTAATTAAATAACAGCATTAATGAAATAAATAATATTATATTTTATCGAAACAGAAACATATATTTTATTAATAGCGTTACTGTGTGAATTAACAAGATTATTTTCAATTAGCATGGACATTGTCAAATTTTTGTTAAATAATTTTTTAATATTCGTTACATTTGTATAGAAATATTTAATAGTAATGGCTCATTGAATGGACTAAGGAAGAGTCGATACAGAATTGACAAAACGGTACGGTGTACAAAAAGAGAGAAATTGTATACTTTATAGAAGCTTCTGGTTATACGTTATCTATCGAGCGAAATCTACAACGAAATCCGGACGACTTTTAATTATAGTCGTCGACGTCGGATATAACGGATATAACGGACGGAGGGGAATATCGAACATCACTAAATCGAGCCGCTAAATCTTTCGCGGTGCGAGCATCTCTGCGAGAGCGCATCGAGGTATTCCGCGCGCTCTATTCCGTCCGCGAGAGGATCGACAAGGCCACGCCCATCCGGATATCGATTCGTTGACAGCGTCGGTTTTCGCTCGCCGGTACCACCGGGTACGCTGAATCCGGAGCAGGATTTACAGAGAAATCAGAATCCTCGCCGGGACTATCGTCCGCGAAACATTAGGGGACTATCCGCGAACGACGCCATCAGATTGCTTCATGTTTATGTTGCAACTGATAGAAACTGTTGTGGAATTTTCTCAGACTTAATTTTAAGAATAAAGAATTTCAAGCAATTTAACTATCTATATAAGATACAACGCGAGAAACTATTATTTAAACAAATTTGAAAAATTGTATCCAGTGAATGGTGCTTCATAAAATCTAAAATTGTGACGTTTACATTTAATAATATATTCCACGAATATAAAATCGCAAACATATACAAGAAAAAAGAATTTGTGAACATTGCTGTATATTTAAATAATTGAAAAATGCAGAAAACGTTGGAGGTTTCCTATCGCGAAGATATTTGAATTTGAAATTTACATTTGCTCAAATTTGCTTTCCTTTTGCTACAAAATTTTGAAGGTTGAATAATGATGAGAAATGTCGCAGCATTCGTGATGAAGCTTTCGACCACCACGGTTGCTTCGAAAATATATATAAAAAGAGAGCAAGGAAAACGCGATGGTTTGTGTGGCGCATCGTACATTTTAAAGCTAAACCACGTGATTTCACACGACAATATTGAATATTCCTAAAATTCATCACGTAAATACAGAATTTTGGAATATTTAACAAGCGGATACATGTCGTTCAGAACTGGCTTTAGACAAATAAACATTTAGCGCTGAATGCGCGATGTAAATCAGCGCGAGCCAATGTTTACGCGGACGATTAATAGTCAATTCAAATTACACGTTACCCAACGTGCCGTCAACTTCACGCCAATTCTACCCTGTAATCCTGTACTCGCATTACACGTCGATACGTTGTTTAATCCCGTTGAAAATGTTTCGTGATGCATAATCGGAGATTCAACGATTTTATGCTGTCGAAACTTTTGTCTTTGTAGAGACATGAAAAGAGCGGCTGTCACAAAAGTGGTGTTACAGTATAAGTACTTTCGCAAACTGACTCGCTTCTTGAAATAGAGAGAATGCCAGTTTTATCCCACCGTTCCGTTCAATTTATTTATCTACGTTATTTATCACGAGTACGTTATTTTTCATTTACCATTAACGAATAAATTTGTAAACTTTTTATCCAGCGCAAAAATTGTCGCGATATACTCGCGAGTGGGTTCATATCTTCGTGCTTGCACCTCGTTGCCTTTCTTCTTTTCGTTGAAACGAAATTTTCTTCACCAGGTGCAAAAAGAGATACGCAGGGGGTTAAAAGTCTCGCGGTGCGCCGTTATGACGGATCGCGTTGTATAAGCTTCAGGGCGGATAAGTGCAGGGTAGAGAGAAGGTGGAAGCATTCGAGGGTGAATGAGTGTAGGCGGGAGTGTGGTTAGGGGAGTGAAGAGTCGACGAAGGGATGACGGAATGAAGAAGAGATGGAGAGAGAGTGAGAGAGAAAGGAGATGAGAAGGGGCAAGGATGGAGCTTGTTTCATTGAGGGGTGTTTCATATCGACCGCCACTCGGCTCCGCCTATCACGAACACGAGTCCTCTGCTGCCTCTCTCTCTCTGTCTCTCTCTCTCCCCCCCTCGATCCCTTCGTTTGCTCATCTCCTCCATCATCTCTCTCTCTCTCTCTCGTTCCATGTTTCCTTCCAAACCCCGTCGAATGCAAACAACGGACGCGAACCCATCCGCTAACCTCCACTTGATAACAACGATTACGACCGGTGACTCTCACGAAACAACCTCGGGCCCATCTCCACGTCCTCTTTCCCCTCGACCACTTCAGCGGTCGCTCCAAAAGCGGACACACCGTATTGCTTTCCGTACGATCGAATCCCGCTTTTCTCTGTGGCGATGATATCCCGCGCGTTTCTCGTTAACGAAATACTTCGCTTTCCATTGCATAGCGGGAAGTCACGCGGCGTCTATTTCCGGCCGAATTTTAACGATGAAAAATTCGAGTTACGTGTTTTGTATTTCTCTGTATTTCTTCCTATTGGAACTTATTACTTTGAAAAAAAAAAAAAAAGAGAATGATACAAATCCACATCGCAAAAATTACATTGTGCGATTACACGTTTTCACATCTCGCTTCTTTTTCGTACCAACCAACGATGGCTATTTACTACGTACTATCTTCTAACACATCTCCCGCTCATCAATTTATTCCGCAATCATACAACTCGATCTCGTTCTGTTCAGCTCCTCGATGTAACTAGCTGGAGGCTTTACGTTGTTGCTTCGTCCATTAATTTCGCATCGTGACATTTGATTGCAGGAAAATGCAACGCGACGGTTATGATACACGGCGCAATACATGCGGCATTGCATTTGCGAATTTCATTCGACGCTATTACTCGTTCAAACTCACCCCTGCGAGTTTCGCCCACAGTCTCCCTTCGAGGGAGAGAGAGTTCGGCTAATCATTATTCCAAACGGATAATGCAAACGTGCTATTTAATTAAAAACATATTTGTGTTCGCTCGATTGTCATTATTACGTGCCGACGTATATCGCGCGATATCGAATCCCGTTGTTACGCAAAATCCGCAGCTGATTGCACTAATCAGACGTGATTGCGCGCGGGGAGGATGAGTTTACGCGCGTCCTGTGCGAACGATCGAGTTTTCAATCTCCCGTATGTAGTATATGTCTCCGCATCCCCGTAACTTGCGTAATCGAGCGCTCGTTAATTATACAAACGCCCGCGCAGTTATTTGTGACATGTATCCCACACACTCACAGAGAATAACGAATAAAACAACGAAGATTAATAACTGTTATAACTCTCTTTATATACGTAATTTCGTTTTGGCTAATATATCAATTCTCTCGACGAAATTTATCCGATAAAGCAGATATTTTACAATGCATTGTAATTCGTTAATCCGGAAATATCGGAGAATGCACATGATATCTTTTTGATGAATTCTGTATTTATATTTTTTTAAACGGAGATAAAGACTCACCATAATGCGTATACGAGCGGAATTATCAAGTACACCTACAACAAGGAAAAGTTTGCTACGCCCACGGTATGCGTCGCTGCGCATTTGCGTGCCTATCGCCACTTTCCGTGAAAATTCCATCGGCTAATAGCGCGCGGATGGAGGTGATGTTTAACGACAAATTTAAGTTCATTATCCCCGCGGCCGGCATTGTCGGCGGACACGTACTACACGACACGGACGACACGAATTCTCGCGTAATTAGGAATACGTGCCGCGTATATATGGTGTATTCCCATAATTAGCGCATCGCGTCGACGTCGGCCGAGAGATAGGGTAACGGGAAATCGAGCGATTTTATTACTTCTTTAGGGCTCTGCAGTGCCCTAGCTGGTCAATGCCTAGCAGTCTGTATCGTTTCTGCACCGCGCAAATCGATAACGCACGCTGCAGATTGAAAATCGCTTCCCTAGTCTGTCGTAAAAATTCATAACTCGCCGGTCCTCTGCCATTTCCCAGCTTCCGTCGAATTTCCGATCGCCCATTGTAAGATCCCGATCCGATCCGATCACGCGAGAATACAAACAGCGAAATAGATGATTTTTGTGTGCGGACAGATAATCCAAGCCAATTCTAATTTTTCGTTCCATTGGAGCCACGGAATAATATATCAAATATGTCGAGTCTGTTTTGACCGTAATGTTTTACGGTCCAAAATAATTTTCGATGAGACTACCGATGTGTAATCGAGTATAATTCAATGTATATGTACTGTTAAAATATAACTGCGTTACACTAAATGTAATAATTGTATTTGTTTGGTTAATTATTTTATCTCGTGTATCAATGTACTTTAATAATTATTTATCATTAAGCTGAAAACATTAGTCTTTACGCAAATTATTAAAAATAAAAAGCACTGAATATCAATTCAACAATTCTGTTTTTTGCTCCGTTCAACGAAAGTAATTTTCTTGTAATGTCAGATGAGTTTATTTTCTTTTACAATACAACTAAATAACGAAATATGAGCTTAAGCTTATCTGATATTGACTCGACTTTACTTTATATTCTCTTCATATATCAGAGTACTGCTCTTACCACTGCTCTCATTGGTCCTCTTGAAATTTATGACGATAATATTCGCAGTAATATCATAAAATCATTTACATATCTCTTTTGTTGAATACGATATTCAGCATTTATAATGGTCTTTAATGGCACACATTAATTATTTGTCCGTTCTTTCGGACAGGTAATTATTACTTACCCTTAACCATTTTCAAGGGTGCAGGTCTCTTCCCTGATTATGATAGGAGGTATCGGCGGTGCACGCAACGACGTTTAGTATCGATATTTGTGACATTCGATTTATCAGATTCAAGCATGTTCGACAGCCGCGATATCGAAGAGGCAAACGCACGCTCCTAGAGGCAAACATTGTCCGCAAACCTCACGGGCTACGGTAAATATGCGAGCAAACCGGCCGGGTCAACGATGTATGACCCCGCAGTCGCCGCCGCAGTCGAAACGGTAATGGAGTCCGGCGGCGGTATTGAGTTAAGTTACATATGCATACAATTCCGAGTAAATAGCTAGTAACGTTCGCGCATACATCATTTCAAGCAGCTACCGGGTGGTTTATACGTACGGTACACGGCGAATGGTTAACACGCGGCCGGGAATTATTAACCGCGAGCCCGTGTAATCGTCGTACTTTTGTATATGTATTCCCTTCCCTTCGCCGCGGGGAATTAACGACGGCGGATACCGACCTTACGAGATGCGTTATATTAATATCTCGTCCGCGGTATGTTATTTCGAACGCACACGACCAACTACCGCTTCCGCGGAATAACGAGAAAAGTTCGCGTATTGTTTAAAGCGCTTGATTAAAACTCATTTTTCATTGTTAATTTTATTGTTAATTTATCGATATCCAACGATTGGTGAAACAGTTATAGTGTCCATTTTAATTTCTATTTGTTTCCTCATATATATTTTAGTCAATTAAAAGCTTAATTACTGTTAAAAATGTTCATCGAGTTTACATTTTGCATACAAAAGACCGAAGTTTTTAAAAAGTAATTCAATCTAAAGCGAATAAATGTTAATTCAAATAATATTAATATTCGATAAGTAATTTATTAAATTAGAAGACATGATTAATAAGTAATACATATGTATCTGTTTATAAATTATTCATAAAGTATGAAATATACTACATTACATGGAAAGAATAGTTTTACTAAAATATCTAAATATTAAACTAGATATAGATTTGATAATAATTTGATGGGACCATCAAAATAATTATGTACGATAGTATTAAATGTAGCTTATTAGATACTAAATTAGATACCAGAATGTCAAAACTTTTGGCAATATTATAGCTCATCGTTCTTGAGATTCCTACGTAATTATTTTGACGATCCACCAAAATTATTTTCTGATCTATACTTAGCTGAACTTTTAGATTCAACAAAATCGTTCTTTCCGTGTATATAAAAGAAAAGCTAAACAGTAAATGCACGTTCTAAGTCGAGCGATAAAAAAGAAACAGGACATTAATTACTACTTTCTATTATGTCTAAATGGAAAAGTCTAAGTAATTACTTCAAATTTACACCAAACGATTAAATCGTCCATGTAATAGTGTTGGGCACACATGCACATGCGCAGATAAAATATCTTGTATGTCCGTTATAGTTTACGGCGTATTAAAAGCGAATTAGTGGTAAGCAGTACAACAAGCAATCGTTATATATGTATGTAATAGTATAGTATAACGGTAGGCGAATGGAAACGGAGGGTGAATCGGATTTTAAATTAAAGACTCGTTCATCGTCTCACTCCCACACATCGACTTGCTCTGTTAACTCTTTTGATGGCCTCACATCCGGTTATTGCATTACTTTCTCTATAGTTTTGTAATCTTTTGAATCACATATAAATGTATAATCCGTTGAAGAAAATCTGAATATTTACATTTTTATTTTAAGCGTTTACGAAAATGAAGTAAATACTTTTAAAACCCTCTTGAAAATTTTCTGAAAATTACCAAATAACTAAAAAAAAAAAAAAAAAATAAACAGTTTTCCTTTATTATTTAATTCAATAAATAATCATTGGAAAAATGGATTTAAATCCATTTGAAAAATGGATTTAACGTAGATGTAACATTTTATGAAACGGTACAACTTAAAAAAATAACACGTTGTGTATTACAATTTATGAATGCAAGTTGTGAATCTGGTTCAACTCACAATTTCATTCATGTATTCTGTATTGTTATGTTATGTACCTGATCCGTCATATCCAGATTAGAAAGGTAGACTCATCTTCTGCTGAAACTTGGTTGTTTTACGTAATTTTAGTCCTGACGAGGCGTTATATGGTAGTCCAACGAAAGTAGCAATCTTATGGGCTGCAGCAGCAGGAGGTAGCGTTCCAGTGGCTGACGTTAGCATACGTTGCACCTAAATATAGTAACGTATGGGCGAACAATATATTACGCCGACTTGCTTATACACTATACAACGACAAGGACGACCACCGGATAAAATAAATAAAGCTAGGACTTTCCTCGCGACATGATACATTGCTTATTAATTGCACATTACCGCGGATACCGGTGGCGGTGTATTTTCAATTTATATCGATAGATGATCTCTCGCGAGAACGAAGGAGCCGTTGTGAGCCGTTGTGAGCCGTTGTGATTATGACGTCTATATCGGATCGTATCGAAAAAGAATCGGACGCGCGATTAAATTACGACACGCTCGAACGAGCAAGCATCGATAACGCTGTTAAGAATATAGTAGCGCAAGTACATGCACTTGTAAAAGAAAATATCCTGTTACGAACGAGAGTACCTTAATATGTTTTGCGTTGTACGAGAGTCTTACACGCGCCAATGCGGGTAAGTTGGCATTCAGATAAAAATAAGTGTGTCGATTACAAGGTACATAAGTATGTCGATTATAAGATATGTCGGAAAACACGTACAAAATATACAAATATATTATTAACACCTGACTGTTGATTAAAATCGGAAATGACACGAAAACTATGAACGCAATGCTAACAGCGGTCGACCGTGGATCGAGAGATATTTGAATGCGACCGAGGTATCTGGGTGCAGTATTAGCAATATTATCCGTCGACAACGAGAGAATACATAGAAAGCGTTCGACATGGTAATAACACGGTTGATCACCATTGAAGCGTATCCGTACTGCAAGTAATCCATACGTACTAAAGCCCAGATGTCTAACGATTTAATGAGCATTATCTAACGGCCGGCGGAGAGTCGGCCTATTAAAATGATTTATGCACGACGACTGCATTACGCCACGCTTAAGTCTTCATCAGATAAAAAGTGTCGGACCAGACGCAACGTGTTGTATCATTCACACTAGACACGCTCCGACTGCGAACGAGCCTGCGTTATATCGTAAGCGGTACATCGACGCACGGATGTAAATTATAAACACAACATACACGTGCAAGGCACGGCCGAGGCATGCTCGAGAATTTAATACGGTATTGGATTCAGAAACTTGTAAAGGGCGAGAGGGTATTGGCACACCGCAACTAAAATTCTTTTTTAAAATCAAATATGGAAACATAGTATATTTAAATTATTATTAGCATTACATTGAAAAAATACTTAAATAATGTAATTCATAAAAATGTTTTATTTAAAAATGTAGTAATAAAAAAAGAATAATATATTATATTTTTCATACTTAGCTTTTTAAATTAAAAAATATTTGATTGAAATATAAAAATTGTGATTAAACATTTCAGAAATATTCAAAATATGTATAACATTTTGTTATAAATATTTTTAAAAAAAGGAAACTCTAATGGAATCACGACGGAGAGAACGATTTTGCTGATGTCAACATTTTTTGTGAGTGTCCTACCTAAAAATTTTGATGGTCTGACAAAATTATTTTCAGATCTGTATCTAGCTAAATTTTTGGATACTTGAGCAAAATCGTTCTCTCCGTGGGTGTGTGAATCTATATGCGTGTGTGCGCCACGTACTTGTGAGGGGATTTAAACGATAGCTCCGATAAAACGCGGATCACAGGAAGCTGCGCACCGCGACGAAGCAATCGCTACCAGCCTGGTGACTTCTTTCTTCTTTTCCTTGTTTCTCCGACGGCTCTTTCTTTATCTTAGTCTTCTTCCTCCTCTGCTTCTTCTTCTTCTTCTTCTTCTTCTTCTCTTCTTCTTTCGCTTCTTCGCTCGACCGCACAGCAAGGAGTTTCATTCTTTTGAAACCGATTCTTTTTCCTTCTCTCTATCTCTCTCCCCCCCCTTCTCTCTCTCTTTCTCTCTCTCATCTTGTACAAGCAGGTATGTTAGCGATACTTAAGTAAATTGAAGTGTGCATACTTTGCTTCCGAGATCGAGTATTTGTAGTACCGCTAGTTTATCTCCGGAGCTATCCATGGAAAATGCGACTTGGCCGCAAAGTGCTTTTAATATCATAAAGATCGTTTTGATACACTGTGAAAGACTTCTCATATATCCGACCGCTTTCAGCTTCCATATTTCTTTGAAATAAATACCGAGTTAGCTTTGCAAGAGAGGTTTTATCCTTTCAACCTGAATCAGGATATGTATAAGAAAGCTCGTGTTTCTTATTTTAAGCTACTATGTAAGATATCCTGAAACTCATTAAAATCAGACGGGGACGTTGTTTTTTTTTTGTCAGTTGGACGAATTACATTCATTCTTTCCGTCTCCCTTGCTCGCACGAATAGATACGTCCTCCATTTTTCACTCAACCTGCCCTTTTTACCTCGCACTACGCGAGTAGATGTTTTAGTCTTCCTTCTACCTATGGTTCCGTCTTTTTGCTCGTCACCTCTCCTTTCCACCGATTATGCGCCAGTAGTAGATGTGCACTGGCATCGTCTTTCTCGCTTCGCTCTTCTTCCCATCTTCCTTCCTTCTTTATCTCTTTCTCTTTCTTGTGAAGTAGAAGTAAATACGTACTGTCGTTACTCCAACAATTCTCCATCTCTGGCCTTCTGCAGAAGTTAGCCTGTTTCTCGTATCTTCCCTCTTTTTCCATGCAACTCAGCTCGATCCGATTCGCGCTCTCTCTTTTTCATTCGTGCTCCGTTCCTTACAAACTGTTCTCTATCTCCTTTCATTCTTTCAGAATCCTTCTTCTTTCTATGTATACGGTGTTTCAAAACTTTAACAGTATATTCCTGAGCAAATTTTGAGATTGATATTTAATTATTTATTACATTTTTAATATTTGTTGCTAAGCAATACGATAATTAGACTACAAATTAAGACATTTTTTTTATTTGAATATATACATTTTTGTTTTATTTTATGTGTGTCAAAGTCTGAAATTTTGTCAAATATTCTTTATTTCCTATTTCTTATAATTTCATACGTGTTCTAAGTTCTGTATGTCTAAGTTCAAACATTTAATTAAAAGAAAATAAATGCAAATTAGAATAAAAAAATCTATCTAACAAATTAGTATTGCACATTGGGTCACCCTTTATATCGTTTTAATGTTATGTATGCGTGTTAGTACATTTTCTCTCTGTCTACGTCCAACCAATTCTCTCTCAGATGCTCTCCCTGTCGAGACGAGACGATATACATATATTCACGGTTTATCTTTCTTCAACTCACGTTTCCTGCACTCTTTCTCTCCTTCCTCCTCTCTGCCTCTCTCTCTCCCTCTTTTTCTTTTCATCTCGGTCTTTCCAGACTCTCTGTAGGAGAGAAATATATTTTCGTCCATCGCACAAAACCACTATCGTCGACTCCGCCCCGCTTGCCTAATATCTCTCTTCTCCTCTTACTCGTATGTTTTCCCTGTCGTTCTTATTCACCACGTCTGATCTGAGGTCTGTCACGAAGTACGATTTTCGCAAGAGAGCGCTGAAGAACATATATGGGTAGAGCGCGATTCGATAGAGAAGAGATGTTGGCGAAACCAGAAGAAGAGACCACGATCAAGAGAGAAAGGTAACGCACGTTAGAACAAAGACTGAAGTATCGATGCGATAGATGGAGGAAAGAAGACGGCGCGATCTGCACACATGTCGCATCCCAGAGAGCGTCTGTACGAGCTGTGCTACAGCATAGTATAGTTAATGGAAAGATTCATTCTTTCTTCGTGCCAGACGTCCCGGATATTAAGAGGCAATTCGAAAGAAATTACACACTTGATTTTGAGATTTATAATGTGCACTCTCCACAATAATATAGTTATTTTCATCGTTTTTAATGAATACCATTTATTTCGTCCTATGAGTACTCATAATGGCCATCGGTATGTCACAATTTGCCTTTAAAGGGATCCTAAAGTCATTTGTTTTACCGATCATTTTATAAATAATATTTTTTAAACTGCTTTAACACATAGATTTAATCTTTCATGATTACCGGGGATCCAGGGAATCCTAACAAGGTGTGAGGCTTTAAACTATTCTTAAAATCTTTTTTTAAAATGGGACTTAAACTGTCATTTTTCCGAAGTTTAAAATATCCTTTTTGCATCTTTAACCGTGTATTGTTCCTTGGAGTCAACCTTTACGATTTTTTTATGTTAAAATTAAAAACTCTTTAAAAAGCATTTTTATATTCTACAATATTTGAAGTATGTTCAATAATTTTTGTGATTTTAAAGAACAAAAGCTGTAAATAAACGGCAATCAATTAAAATGTTGGGATTATTTTGCTCCCTGTGTGACCAACATAAAATTCTCAAGTGTGACTCGAAGGTTAAAAATTATTTTTCACAGTTAAAGTATAAATGATAATGTAGTTTAAACTAATCGACTGGTTGCTAAAAATGAAAAATAGTTGGAAAATTACGGGTTTTATCGGCTTCTGGCATCAACTCATAATAACGTTTGTTTTACATTAGTTTGTTTTGTACTTTGTACTTATAAAATCTCGGGTTCGTCTAGGGATATTACATAAACAATGTTGAGTCTAATTTTAGAATTAGACTTGTTAGACACCTTAATATGAAAGATTAATTAGAAAATTTCTACATATATGAATATATTGAATGATTTGATGTTATAATGCGTCAATGACACATAAATTATATATGTGTAGGTCCTATTAAATTGATAAAATAAGCAATTTTATGTATTTATGTATTTGAATTAATAACCTTTTATATAGATTCATTAGACTTTTATGCAATAATTAAATATTCTTGCGACATTATTTAAATGATACTAAAAGAACGATTCTGCTGAAGTATCTAGAAATTTAGGTAGATACATTTAAATGGAAAATAATTTTGTTGGACTATTAAAATAAGTAAGATACTCATTTATGATAAGCAATATTGTAAAAATTCTAGCAATCAGCTTGAACGTTCTACATAATTATTTTGATAATCCAACAAAATTTTCAGATCTGTATCTAGATAAATTTTTAGTTTCTTTAGTAAAATTATTCTTTCCGTGTAGATCAAACGATATTTTTATAGATGTTTAAACCTTCAAAGACTTAAACAATTTGTGAAATAGTCACGTCTAATTAACAAAGGCGTTCAAAAAACATTCGTTTAAAGCAACGTTTGTTCTGAGAACATTAAGCCCGAGGTATGGAGTATCGGAGTATATTTGTCTAAGATTCTTGATTGTATTATCTGCAATGTCAATATTGTATCTTGATATCGATATTTACTATCGTTTCTGTAACACCTTTTAATAATCAGTAAATATCAGTAGATATCACTGATAAAACTTTTAGTACGATGAATGTTAGTTAAATCTTTATGCCGCATCGTGTAACGTTGAGATGCACCTGCATGTTCGTTTTTGATGCAGAGTGAACGGGTTGAAGGCAAAGTTACCGCGTGCCACCTCTGTACCGCATACGGGCGGTACGGAAGCAAATCGAGAATTTCACGCTTATTTGCCGAAATGATCATGCTTCGATCGCTAGCGGCCATCTCTCGCAGGAAAACACTGCCACTTTCAGTGATTACTCCATCGATCTGACCCCGCGGCACTCGCCTTATTGGCCGATACGGTTGTACGTGCGCGCTTATTAAATGAGAGAGCGCGTGCTTTCATGAGGTCGGCAACGGCATCGCCGTGGGGCTGATATGGGGAAGTTGCCCTACCCTTTATTCACCTCTTCTTTTTTCTTTTTCTCACTTCCCTTGATCCTTTCTACCCCACGAAAACGCAGTTACACCGTACTCGGGGTGGTGCGAAATCCCGCGGCGACACTGATTCGCATGGGTCGAACGTTTCATTGTGTACGCACCCATTAAGCATTCTATTTGACTTCACCCGCTTACACATCGTGAACCCACTTCTACCCGCATTCGTCTCTCTCTCTCTCTCTCTCTCTCTCTCTCTCTCTCCCCCCCCTCTTCTCTTTCTCTCTTTCGACTGATCTACATAAATAAGATTAAGTTTCCGTGTGTTGGTTCTCTCTCGTTAACCGCATCACGCGAGAATGACTCGACGGATTTTCAACCAGCTTAGAGGATGTTTGATTTTAAATGCAAACTCCGTACTCTGCATAAAATTTGTTTAATAAGATGCGAATGTGTGAATAATACAATACATTACATAATGAAACAAAATGGAAAAGAGAGATTAATAATAAAAGCGAATATTTATTCAATAAAGAAAAATCGGTTCGTATTTTAAAGCAATATAAAAATAATAAAGCTAAATGTATCCCTTCATTTTGCTCGTTTTTTGACCTTTTTATTTCCATAGAAATTTCATTGTGTTTGAATAAATAGTCTATCAATTTTATATATTTTTGGATCTATCAGGTTCAAGAATATACAAAAATATCACAATATTCAGCTTGCATTTCATCTGTAGTAATTTTTGTAAAAAAAAAATTGTTTATAATGAAAATTCTAAAATTTTCACACCAAGAGGTACGTGTGTGTGTTTTGATATATTTGTACATATTACCATAATTACACTAATATATATCGTATACCATAATATTATAATAATGATTACCATAATTAAATATTATTATTACTGTTATGATGTTACTACTCAAATCTATAATATTTGTAATTCTATCAACAATGTATATGCCTGTTTGGCATCGAAAATAATTATAAATTATAATAATTATTATCATAAAAATAGTTGTTATAATTTAATTATAATTTACAGTTATTTTTTAAGAATTATATTTTATGATTTAGATAATTAACTTTAATTTTTAACTTTTTCTGAGTGTGAAAAGAAAAAAAGAGTAAGAAATAGTTTCCTGTTTTTATATATTCTGTCCACTGCAGGGGATTACGATTTAAATTTGATATCTAATATCTAATATCTAAATGTTTAACAGCAACGGTCTTCTGCCAACAACAGGCTTCTGCCTCTCCCTATATTTTCACAGTGTGCACCCTCGTAACGCCCCTCGTACATTTGCCCCTGTCGTATCTGCCGACACTCTTTTTGTCTTGCTCTTCGTCGCGCATATGCTCGAACTGGCTTGTTCTTTTTTCCTCCTTGACGGCTCGCAGCCTCCGAAATGAACTGCACGAGGAGGAGGCTCGTGTTAAGGGTAAACGCGCGTAGAGACCTCTCTCTTACCCCTCCCCCTTGTCCATTAATAATAGCTTTAGAAATCCGTGCCTTTCTAACAGTCTCACGTCAAAACTAACACGAGGACCTGCCCCAACTTTATAAGCCACGCTACTCGCCTCTCAATTTATTTTCTACATCGCATATTAGACTATGCTCCTCCCTCATTTATTTAACGAAATCAGGACCGATCCCTTCAGATTCAGAGCGGTCATTTGTAAAACGATGATGTTCACAGTTTTACACAAATGGATTATTTATTATTGTATAAGAAAGAAATGTAGATTTGATATATATTTTTCTTTATATATTTTTATATGCATCTTCTTAATGCATTTGTTGTAAATTATGTATGTAAAAATTAAAATAGGTAAAGAAGTATAAGAAAAGTGCAACGCAAGAGCGGATAATATTTTGCATTTTGTTACGTTATGCGTTTTGATACGTTGAAAAAAAAGAATAGTTGCAATTACTATTATCATTTAACTAATAGTTTTATCAATCATGATGTCAACTATAATAGATATATTTTTTGTAAAATTATAAATATAATAATAATTATTACTATAATAATAGTAACAATTATAAAAATTATAATTTTTGACTATAATTATTTTACCATAGAATTACAACTACAAAACACTTTTTTCTCACTGTACGTTACAGCATATATTTTCAAATAATTTTTATTGTAGCATCTTTTACAAGTAAGACATACAAAATATTGTTTATCATGTACACAATTACGTTGGTAGACGTTAAAAAATATAGCGAGCGCAACATTTTATGTATCACGGTAATTCTAACAAACTAAGAAAATGCTGAGTCTGTCGAACTTCAATGTGCACTTGCAGGGTTAAATATACGAAGCCGAATTCCACTGCCTCACATAAAAAGGAATTTGTCGCAAGACAAGCTACGAGATGAACAGGACGCGCTCAAATTATATACGACGCAGCAGTACTACCGAGAAGGCTTATATCTAATCGGAAAAGATAAAATGACGTTTAAATTAGCACGTAAGACTGATCCGATTTCATGCAACATTACCAAATAGCATTCTTGTTGATATTTTTGTGCCATTATCTACAAGTACAACATCTCCTTTAACCGGATGCTAGACACATTACTAACGATACTATCTAGTGATAAATGTGATTAAAAGAAGAAAGTAGAAATTAACTTAACTACTTTCTTGAATGTCTAGAAATTAAGCTTAAGAAAGAAGTTCTTTAATTTTAAACTCATAGAGATCTCAATGTCATTTTTTACTGTTTAGAATTTTAATTTTGTATAGAAAAATAAGCTCGTGTCAAATTTCATTCAATTTTGTGCTTAAAGTAAAAAGTGATTTCAAATTTTTATACATTTGTAAAATTTTACTTATATGTGTGTTTATAGATATTTTTTAAATTTATTATCTTAATTATTTTGTAAAGTAATGTAAAATGTAGAAAATTTGCGAGTGTTGAAGACAGTTAAAGATAAATGCTTTGTAAAATTTATATGCACATATTTAAATGTAAGTACATACATATATTTCAACATTAAGAGAAAAATAAATATGGACTCTCGAGATTTAACAATAAATTTAAATAACGAGCAATTAAAAGTAATAACTGTGCGGTAATTCATGTGCTATTATTTAACAATCATATTTCTGGATTTCTGCATTGAATTAAAACAAAACAAAAATAAATTTTTGTTTTAATTTAATGTAAGGAATCTAGAATATAATTGTTAAATAATAGCGCTTGAATTACCGCAATATTATTACTTTCAATTGCCCGTTGTTTAAACATTAATTTGTAATTTTCTATATATATATTTATCTCTCTTAATTTATTATTTTAATTATCTTATAGCTAAATAGTAAATTTAAAATAAATTTAAAAATATAAGTAATTTAATTGTTTAAAATATTTATCTAAAATTAGTAGTTTATCCAAATTCTTAAAACTAACTGATCGAAAGATTTATCGAGATATATTGCGATGCTCTTGTCATAGATAATCTCGGGAACTGATGTCACCGGTGACAAAATCGTCCTCTTTATGAGGCAGAAAAGTAAAGGAAGAGCAGAAAGGGGAGGAGAGAGAAGGCTTAACGAACCTTCGATCGCTGCTTCCGGTTACATGGTGATCATCGCACGCTTGGTGTCCGTCGCCGACAACGACGATGAGGACGAGAGGGAAAAGTTAAAACGAATCTCTCCTAATTGCCGTCCCCTTGTTCACTCTCTCGCAGGTCCCGCGTTGTTTGTCACCGATGATCCTCTCTCAACTCTTTCTCTTTCTCTTTTCTCCGATATCGATGTCGAAAATGAAAGATCGACCAAACGGTCCAAGCGCCGAACGATAAGGACGCCGACAGATCTCTATAGAGAGAAAAAGCGAGATCGCGGGAAGTCGTGGGATCAGAAGGGAAGGAGTGAAGGACGGAAAGGTTGAGAGAAAAAGAGAATTAAAGAGAATAAGAGAGAGAAAGAGAGAGAAGGGGAGGGATAAGAGAAGAGGGATACTCTGAGTCGAAGAGTAGAGAGTGAGATGGAATTAAAGAGGGAAAGCGGTTTTTTTTGGGATAGGGCGAGGTACCAAAAGAGAGCAAGCGAGAGAATTTAGCCTTTGTCTTGTCGTGAGTGAAGAGAGTTTGCTTCGTGGTGAAGGAGTCTTCTTCGTGCTCCTCAGCTTCTTTTCGTGCATCGTCGTGCTTCTTCAAGCTCCCTCGATTTCTTTTCTCCTCCAGGCTAGATCTTCGCGAATATCTACGCTCGCCGTACGGCCTTCGAAGAGAAGATGACGGGGAGGTCGGTCTGTGTGAAACGCCAGTCTTCCCCTTAGCTGGCCAACGCCGGAAATTGACATCCGAGCTCCCCCGGTTTCCCGTCCGACCAAATTCGTCCTCGTTTGCACATCTGCCACCTTTTCTTAATTAGCAAATAAGGCTTTTTTTGCGTTAAATATTTGCACATTAAACTTTGCCTTATCTAGTGATTAAATGACTTCTAATTATAATTATCCTGTTACGCGATTTATAGTATCACAAATACCAAACAAACCACTCCAAAAATAATCTCGTTACGAACTCTCGATATTACAAACAAAAGTAGAAACCAACAGGACGAATGAGAATACAGAGCAGTTATCAATACGCAAAGTGATAAAGTAAAAAAATGCTACTCCTTTATTCCATAGTTTACGAACATAAATTTCGTAAACTGTGGAATAGAGGAGTAAAATTTTTTTACTTTATTACTTTGCCTATTGATAATTGCGCTGTACTCTCATTCGTTTGGTTTCTACTCTTTTTGGTTTTAAATACCAAACATTTTTCTCTCATAAGGGGAGGGAAGTGGAAACACGTTTTTGAAATGTAACTTGTAAGAGATAGTCGTTTGTAATCATATTAAGAATGTCAAGTTCCAGTTTAGACATCTCTTAACTTGTTAAAAAAATATAAAATAAAAAATAAATATAAAAATTAATGTGCCTTTGTACCTTTGTTTAATTAAAAGATAGTACACTATATATATGAAAATTATTATTAAATTATATACTAAAATTATTTGGAATAGTAAAAAAATATCTGCTCATGTTATTAAACGAAAAATGCTATAATAAAAACTAATTATTATTTAATAATAAAATAGGATTTTCAATATAATTGATTAATATCTTAATTGCTTCTATACATACATTATCGCTAATGTATATTCATTGGTTTATATGTTAAGAAATATGTTGTTCATCATTGACGTCTGTTTCTTTCAATAAGTCGTTTATATCTATCGATGACGTTAACGATTAGGAACTACGCAGAGTTCTTACTTTAAGACTCGATAATTCTTTAGAACAGATTATCATCGTAAGCAAATAGCAACGAGTTTAATCACCAGTGTCATAAAAGAAATTTATCTTTTTTCAGTATTGACTTAATCAGATAATACATATCTAATATATACATTTAAGTAAACAACTTTTGATGACCTATCAATTATCCAATTAATATATTAATATACAAATAAATCTCTAAATTGGTATCTCTAAATTGCATTTAATTAAAATTTAATTAAAACAATTACAATTCTAAAATTGTAATTAATTAATAAAATTGTAATAGTAGATAAGTTGGCATTGAAAACGATTGTAAATACTCATTTTTAGTGCCAGTAATATATTTTTTGATATATAGGATTCTACAAATATAGTTAACATTATAGTAATAATAATTATAAAGATGAAGATTCTAATCATAATTATTTTATTATGCTATTATATATGTCACAAATAATAATGTTACAAATATCAAATACTTTTTTCCTTACAAGGGGAGGATCAGGAGTATTGAAAACGCGTTTTTGAAATGCGATTTGTGGTAAAATAATTGTTTTTGCATATAAAAAATTTCAGACTAAGTCTGCGGCACTACACGATCGATGCTTGTTTTTCTGCTGAATTGCTTGCGTTTTAGTAAATTAGTACAATTGCATTACACAGAATGCAGTATTGTTGGGTAATTTGCTAAAACGCAAGCAACCAGCAGAAAAACATACATCGCGTGCCGCAGGCTTTAGGCACTTGTTAGTTTATTAAAAAATAAATGTATATAAATAAATATAAAAATTTTGATGTCATCGAAGGTTAATTACTTGGCAGAATATAAGTTTCAGAAAAAAGAGGAAAAAAGTTACGTATTATAATATTTCAAGGTTAATTGCCTTTTTTTTCGTTCGATGGACGGTATTAACATAGTTCGGATTAATGCGAACTCAAGCACAACGTTATTGTCCGCGTTGTTGAAATGATGATAACGCATTTATCCGAGAATTGTTTTATATCAGTTATATATCGCAAAAAAGTTAATTGATCTTAGAACATTATAATACTCAACTTTTTTTCTCTTGAGATATATTGCCTTCCCAAGTGATTAATCTAACTAAAAATTATTTTATATTTATTGTTAATTTTCAAAAACTAAGAAGTTCTGAGACCAGATTTTGGGATTTTCAATATAAGCAAAACAAAAACTGTTTTTTTTTACATTTTAAAATCGTGTTTGTATTTTTAATTCTATCTTTGTCTCTCTCTCTCTCTCTCTCTCTCTCTCTCTCTCTCAGTGTACTCTACGAGATAATTCAACTCGAAATATGATCAGTCAAATCTTCTGGAAACTGGAAGCTATCTGTGTTACCCTAGATAAATTTGTCACTTTGAGTTTACAAAGATTACTATTTTCTGTAAGCTTATAATAAATTTGCTTGTACAATAATCCTTATGGAGAAATTTGTTAACAGATTCTAGAAGTTCTCTCCACATGATTCATTCAACCGTCTTGTGAGTAATTGTAATTTTGCTTCGAAAGTGACTCAGCATTGCTAAGATATTTTTGTATTACCTCTCATTATACATTTCTGAAATCCAAAGAGGGCTCGATAAGAAAGTTGAAACATGTAATGTAATACGAATTCTAATTTAGAAACGTATGTTGCAATTATTTAAAATCTCTAAGTATCCAATATAATATTTATTTTAGATTAAATCCGCATCTAAAACCATTGAATCTTGTATGCTCTTTCGAACGTATTAATTTGTTATTCCCTCAGATAATTAGGAAAAGCTGTTATTATGAACAAGATGCGAATTACTCGATGAACGTTTTAAGATGTATGTAGACTCTACACATTTATATTTAATTAGGACATATACAGACTCTAGAGATTTATAATAGATTCTAATCTAACGAATTGAGCTTCTAGCCGTTGAGCCTGTAAATGGCAGTTGTCGGAAAATTTTTTATTTTTAGGTTTAAAAGAAGTTTTCTAAATAGAAGTTGCATATTAAGTAATATTAAAAGAGGTGTTTGATTGTTCAAGTATCAAAAAACAGGTAATAAGATTTATAAGATTTAATTGAGGTTGAAAGAGATTGAAAGTAAAACTAAAATTGCAATCTCTTTTCGACTGCGAAAACGCAATAACGCAATTTTCGTGGGGCAGCGCGAGCGGCCAGGCGCCAGGGAACTGGCGCCGCCGCGACGCGCGACGGCCCTGGCTCGACTTGGCGGGCGCGACCGAGCGCCACCGAGCAGTCCCGATCTCGGCGGTGGCCCCGTCGTAGCCATGTGTTGCGGTCTGCCGTGAGTGCTTTGCGACAAGAAGGGAGATGCGCGGTGTCTCCTCTGTGCGTCTTTTTTTCGTGTCTTGTCTCGCGGTGCGACGGTGTCTCGTCCCCGCGAAATCCGCGGGCTTTCGACGCGCGTGTCTACACTGTGCTGCGCGACGAGTCGTCGCGGCGCAAAACTAACAGTGTCACCGGGGCGGCCTCAATCGCGGGCGTCCGCTCCACCGTTGTGCGCGGACGATACCGAGACGAAAACCACCCGGGTGTGTCCCACTCTCGCCGCGCGCGAGAGGAGAACGACCGAGCGAACGAGCCGACGAAACGGAGAAAAGTGCGTACGTGCGCCGCGTGTGTGTGTATGTGTGCATGTGTGTGTGTAATAAGAGTGTGCGTGTTCGTGTTTCTCTCTACGGCATCACCGACGGTTGACGGCGGGCAAGAAGGAGCAGCCCGTTGCGTTCGCGCGACTGTTTGGCCGTATACACTTCGGCATCGTTTTTCGCGTGTGAGTGCGAGTCGACGGAGGGAACGAGGTTGGTGGAGGAGGAGAGACGGGTTGGTAGCAGTGTCGGTTCTACGAAGAGCAACTGAGCGAGAAGGGTATAGAGGGGAAGGGGGAGAGAGAGAGAGAGAGAGAAAGATAGCGTAGCCCGGGCGACTCGAGCGTGAGATCGAGAGAGCGAACGCAACACGTAGAAAGTGCAGTGCAGACAGAGATAGAAAGTGAGAAAGAGAGAGAGAGAGAGAGAGAAAGAGAGAGAGAGAGAGAGAGAGAGAGATAAAAAAAAGTATGATACACCGCGCGGCGTAGGTGTGTGCTTCGCCGGGGCTTAGGAGACGCGGGCGTTGTTTGTTTGTGTACGTTTGTGCGTGTGCGCCGCGACATTTGTAACGGTCGGCCGAGACGGACGAACTTGAGGTCGCGGAAGAGCCGCGGGGAAAATATACTGACGATATCTTTTCTCGGCGTTTCGGCGTTTCGTCGTTTCGAACCATCGCGTTGCGTTCTCGTCGCGCCGGTCGCCGGAGTATTTGTGCATTTCGGTGTTTACCGGGCATAACGGAGGCATCGGAGGATCGGTGCGCGACATACAACACACACACGGGCGAGAACGGAAGGAGTGGGACCGAACGAAGGGCGCGTACGAGAGAAGGAGAGCACGGCGGTTAAGGGGAGAAGCGCCGACTGGAGCCAGTCGGAGCGAGAAGGAGCGAGAAGGAGCGAGAAGGAGCGAGATAGCGACGGGCGAGGAAACGGCGAAAAAAAAAGTCGGAGTAATGGTGTAATCAGCGGATTGCGCTTTGCGATTTGGCGGTCGTGCGTTCGATCGGGGTGTGTATCCGTCGCGGTGCGAGAACAACGAGAGTCCGGGACAAGTTCCTTGGCGGCGGCGGCGGTGGCGGCGGCGGCAGTGCCTCGTCTGTGTGTATGTGTGTACGTGCGTGAGAACAGGGTCGCGAGGTGAAGCTCGCGGCGAGCAGCGACGAGCCGCAGCCGGCGGCGACGAACGGTTGGATTATACGCAACGAGAGGAGATATCCCGGGGATCTAATACGCTTAACACGGGAGTGAGAGAGGATACACGGGAGGAACAGCCACGGGGATATAGACCCCGCGGGGGAGAGAGAGAAAGAGAGGGAGAGAGAGAGAGGTGCGCCTCGCCGGTCATCGTACGGGTGTATGCGTGCACGCCTGCCCTCGCCAACACGCGGCAACGGTGAGTGATTCTTCTTCTCTTTCTCTTTGATATCTTACAGGCAGCTGAGAAGCTACGTGAACTCAACCCTTCCCCCCTCGCCAAGTCGATTTTTTCCTCCCTCCCCTCTGGTGGTTGTTTGATTGTGCGCGCCATCTTTGTTTACGCCATCTTAATTTTGAACTGTAAATACCTCGATTATGTATTAAAATTTGTGCGTAGGGCTGCTTGGAATTAATCGAGGTGCAGGTACTCTGTTTTTTTTTTTTTTTTTTTTCTGTCACGAAGATTAATTGGGACGCTGGTCTCTCTCGTTTTCGATCTTTCTCATCTTTGAATACTTGACGTGACGTTCACACACGTAGCCTCTCGGCAGGCTATACATGTAACTGTGTGTCTGTGTGAGAACAGGCGGCTCCTGCTTTACAATATGCCTATGTATGTAAGTGACTTCTGGTGTTCCGGTTCTCTGTGTAGCAATACGTTGCTCTGGTCGCTCTCGAATAGCCTCGGCATTGATATATCGATTATTAATTAGCAATAAACCTAAAAAGAGCTGGCAGGAACTCGAGGCATTTTTTTTGCTCCGCAGGTATTTCGGATTTATCCGAAATTTGCCTGCCTAAACTGGAGGCGATAATGGTATTTATTAAAGCGTTAATGTAATAATCCTGCTCTCGAGAATGCGTTAGTATAGTTAGTGCATTTAACAGTTGATTAACTGTCGTTATCACTCATTCAACATATACACAATAAATTCGTAGAGATTACCTAATAAACAAACTTCCTCATTTTCACGAATTTGAATACAGGTACGCGAAGACATAGCCTTTAATAACAAGTTATATTTTTTGATTATAAGATTATTATCATTATTTATTATCTTATGGCAGATATATATTTATGTATGTTAATATTGCTTTCTTATTTTAAATACAGCATAAAAAATACGAAAAATTTAACCAAACAAGGTAACAAAAATATAATAATAAACAACTTTTTTTTCCTCCTTTGTTGAATCGTGTACGATGACATCGGTGATTGATTTAGCTTTGAATATGATTTTCGAGTTTTTATCACAAGTTAAGTAAATATTATTCTATTAATCATCAAAAGAGAACGTAACTTAATGTTATTAAAAAATTGTTGCAAAAAGAATGATTCAATCCTACATAGAATGCCTATCGCATATAAATTTCGCGTGTGAGCCGGGTCATTGATCGTTAAGTTATGCTTTCAGTCTTAAAGTGTTTCAATTTGCTATGCTAAAAGCTAAAACAAACGTAGACATGCTTTCAAAAACTCAGTCCATAGTTCATTATATATAAGTTGGGACTCCTAGGTAATAAATGTTACAATAGAGAGCATGACAAGTGATTTTAATTTTTAAGCAATGTTGTAGTATTATTATATATTTTATTCAAATGTTATAAGGGGAGAATATAAGTATATATTATATATTTATATCATTTCTAGATTAAATTTGATAGTCTGATTATTCTTTTTTTCCTTTTAAATTAATAAATAGATTATTTATAAAGACTCATCGTGTAGTAATATACATACTAAAGACCAGAAAACCATCAAATGTGCAAAGAAATAATTTTTTTAGTAAAAGTGATGTAAAAAAGCGATATGTTTATTACATTATATTTATACTCAGTTTCTCATGAATGATTCCAACTGTTGGCCCAGTGTAAGCACAAAGATATGGTTATCTCAAGTGTGATTTAATCGCATCGATTTGTTGATAAATCGGATAGAAAGTGAGCGGAGCGTCCGTGATAAATGAGAATTCGTTTGCGTGTATTACTTAAAAAACTACTGTTAACCATTGCGGGCTTTCGGATTCCTGTCGGATAACAGTTTGCATTGCGCGAATGTGGCTCTCGCGAAAAGGTTATTTCAACAAACTCAATTCTCCGCCAAGTCCTTGATATCGCGTGAGAGTGCTGGTCTACCGTGACCACGCGTGTGTCTGTATCGTAGATATATGCCGTGTGTGTATGCGCGTATGTGCTTGTATGTGCGTGAGTGCGGACGACCACCGGCCGCATGTGTCTCTCGCGGGCAAACGCGAACACGATAGTCACGCCTGCCGCAGGCACGCACACGCACGCACACGCACACACACACATAATTCGCATTCAAAATGTAGAGAGACATCGTAAGAGAGAATTCCTGCTTTCGCGCATTCGAACTGTAGAGGTGTAAAACACGATATAAGAAACGGAGGGAGAATAAACGTGGGAATACGGTGATCGATATCAACGAGAGAGGTATCGATACGCCTCGCTTGCATCTAGCCTGGGAAATATATATATATATATATATATATATATATATATAAATAATATATGTGTGTGTGTGTGTGTGTGTGTGTGTGTATAGTTATTCGCGATATCTATCCGAGACGCGCGAATAAATTTCCGGCATACTTTCCGCATGTCGTTTGATTTTCTGTTGTGAGGCTCGGTATATTCTTGGCGCCGGCATTTCACCTTTGATATCGATGCCGACGATACTCGGGCGGAAATGTCGAATGGAAAATACTCGGGATAATAGAGTGGAGATCCCTTCAATAAAACGTGATTCGCACAATAACGAAATAACGAAATAACGGCGAAATAATCACCATTCGGCGTTAATAGTCCTCCATCAGCGTTCGCGCGACGCGCGTCTGAACGCTGCGTTCGAGCATGTAGCGACGCACGCACGTACGCATGCACGCACAGACACGCGTATGCACCTTGTATGTATGTAGACGACGCACGAGTCTCGCTCGAGGCGACGACGAGGATTCATTCAAGGCGGAGCTTGTGCTCGCTTCGCTCGCACGCGCTCGCACTCGCATCGCGACTCGCGAGCGAAATACGTTGCGTAGGTAGGTTACTCACGCGTGTCGGCCGTCCGGCTGCGTGGGAGCGGCACTTCACGCGTGCACGCGCGCTCCGGTGTCTCGGGAATTCTACATTGAGAATAAGGAAGATACCTTTTTGAATAAACTTCTGCAACGTGTAAAGTTTATACTTGAAAGAGAAACGAAACTCGCGTTCGCCGTTCTTTCGCATATTGAAAAATACAATCTCTTTTATCGCGCATATTATTGTACACGAGAGATAAAAGTGTATAGCAAACTCAAGTGTATGGCAATTTACATTGTTAAATTCTCTTGGCGATTCATAGTTTTGAATTTAGAAGGTTCAAGCGATTTTTATTGGTTAAAAAAGTTTACACAGGATGACTGATTAAACATATATTATTTTGTAGCTCATAATTGGCACGTTTTCCAATAAACTCTGCATTCTAATTTTGTGTATAGCAAAGTTTGCGTGGAATTGTAAAAATAAGAAATATTTATTTTTCTCTCGCGATACTTTATGCACAAAAATCAATGAGACATATTGTTTTAATAGGTATTGAATAATATATATGTAAATTAATAAATTAAAATATTGCTCTGGATAATTAATATTTTGATATTATAAAATCATATTACTTGAGCAAGTAATAGCATTATTCAAATAAGATATTTATAATATTAAAATATTAATTATTTAAATTAATGTTTTAATCTATTAAAATATCAACCTATTTTAATTTAATTGTTTATCACACAGTTAGAAAATTTGTATTAAATTTAACACACGTGTGTCTTAAATATTCATTCATATTTTTATGTTAATTTAACACAAGAAAAAATTAATACAAAAAAATATGACAATGTAATAATGATAATATTTATAAGCAAATTGTGAAATATATATTTTTTTCAGCAAAATTAAATTAATTATTTATGATATGTTAAATTAATACATACTCATTCATTCATTTTAAAATTTATTTTAAAATATCTTATTTTTGTTTTTTGATTCACTCATAAATTGTGTGATTTTGATACTAAGAAATAAATATGTGAAAAAAATATTTAAATAACAATCACGTTATGTTAAATTAATACTCGAATGTGTTAAAAATTTAACACAAATTTTGCAAAGGATTCGTTTTTGGATTCATTTTTAATACAAATACGAAACATTTTTTACTGTGTAATAATATCACTACATTCACTAAAACAATATTTCCCCTTGATTTTGATTTATGTTTAAAGTATCGCGAAAGAAAATAAATATTTCTTCAAGTAATTACGTTACTCAAGTATTTCTTAAAAATATTTCCGATCCGAATTGCGCGGATCAGGTATTAAATTAACAGAATAAACTGCCATTAATTAATCAAAATACAAAATAACAAATTATGCCTTTTATTAGTTTGTGCGATATCATCGAATGTATGATTGATTATATACGTACGTTATATACGTACTTTATCGTTTTTTAAGTGCAAAGGAGATATCGAGGTCTCTCGTGTATATATATCCGTTTTGTCAGAGTAATATATCGGAGTAATATGCCGTTGGATATATCGGCACGGGGCCCTTATTCTTTTCCTTTTAACATACAGAAACGGCAATCACTCGCGCGGGCGGCGCGGCGCGATACGATGCGCCGCGGCGGCCATCCGCGCCAATCTGATACGCGTGCAATGAGATACGCGCCGAGGATATTGTGTGCGCGGCGCGTAATGTTCCGCCTCGGCTTCTCTTTACGAGCCGGTCCGACCTGCCGGCTGGTTATAAACCGTCGGCGAAGCCGACGCGACGCGTTCTCGAGCGCGCGCACGCGGGGATTTGCCGAGGAATAAAGCATTCCCGTGCCGCGACTAACACCAGTATTAACTCCAGAATGGTAACGTTACCTTGCGCTTCGCGCATTCGAAATGCCTTTCGTTGCTTTTGTTTCTCTCTCTCTCTCTCTCTCTCTCTCTCTCTCTCTTTCGTTGCTTGCGAAACTCGCGTATTTTTGCGCCGTACAGTCGGCTTACTAAATCCGACAACGACCCGACAGAAAACTGTTATGCCGTTCTCTATAAATCACTCTGAGTCTACAGAATCGTGGAACGTGTCTCACAAGCAAACACGTTTACCCTCACATTATTATTAACGATGACAATACGTGGACATTTTAAAATACCTCTGGGTAGTTTATTTCGGGTTTTTTCGAAATCGGGATGTTCGATCGTTTTCTAAACCGTAACAAAAAAGTTTATTTTTTGAAAGATGAGCTTTAACTTCTTTAACTGTGGTATCTACAAACGCAAGCCTATTGTTACTGGAGACTCGTAAAATCGACTAACGATTACCATTCACATACCTGACTACAAAGATCACCTGCTGACAGCGCAGTAATTACCTATTCTAACCTTTCAACAAGATCGTACGGAAATCATTCTTAAGTTTTTAGAAAGTTAGCGTGCTGAGCGTCGATGTTTAACGGCATGCGCTCACGAGAAATTCCTACTACAGTAGGAACTATGAGATATCCTGCTGTTCGAGAGAAAAGTGCGACGACCGCACGAGGATTTAAATCGCTATTTAAAACAGCGACTGCCACCGCTATCGATTAAAGTAGTCGCTAATGCCACTACACGTAGTGGCCATTATAATGTACGACGACTGGCCGTTCAACACGATGTTATTACGCGTTTTATATGAACGCATACTTTATAGACTATTTATCGCGTAATTACGGATGGAATGTGCTTGATGGCGCGTGTACCGACGAAAATATAGATGACGATGCGTTGAATCGACTCTGTAAAAATAACTCCATCGGGCAGATAACACATGGAAAGAGGGAGACACGCAACCATGATATTTGCGTTTTATTATTGTTGGCCGTCTCTTTGCAGTATTTTCTGCACGCAATAAAACACACGGATACAATTGGCTTGAATAAACTAACACTTGCTGAGAGAAAATTATGTAAATCCATTTTTTGATGGAACCTTTTCGTGTAGTTTTTACAAAAATAGTGAGATTTGTTAACAGTTAGATGATTGGTGTTATGCGAATTTAACCCTTCAGCACCATCCCAAAATTTTCAATCATTGTGGGACGTTGAGGGAAACATGTGTTTTTTATGGTTCCGGACTACATAAAAGTCTGAAAAAATTTTTCTACACTTGTGAAACTTTTAACAATAAGTTTTGACTATAATAAAAATTGAACTGTATTTTATTTACTTTTTACATATTAATCTGAATAAGATTTTTGAGAAAACCTTTTTGTGATGTCGACCTTAAAAGGCACAAAGTGATGTAGAGGGTTAAAATCGAAGAGATAAGATTTATATTAAATTTTAATATATAAAATATATTAAAATTTTTCAGATTTTCAAAGTGTCTGAAGATCCTAAAATATCTCAGATTGACGTTTCGTTTATTTAATAAGAACCGCTGTGTAAGCTTCTACTGTATTAGTATTTGTATTTTAACAATAGAAATTTTATTTCTATTCAATTGAGAATTATCGCATAATGGTCGTTCCTAGAATTAAATAGTGCAAGGTTTAATTTAATTTTCCGTCTGCAATCTGTGTCTTTTTTGGTACAAATGAAATTTCATCCTTATTTTTGCTCAAATTTCAATTTTTATTGAATAACATTTGAGTTTAAAAAAACTATTTAGTAATATAATGGAAATGTTGAAAAATAATTCTGAATTTTTTCACAATTTTTGAAAATCTAAAACAATAAAAAAAAACAGACTAAACAAAACAGACCCAATTGCAGAAGGAAGGAGTAAAAATATGATTGCAGCGGGGGGTTAAAGTTGTTGTGAATCGATTTGTCTTTTCGAGTCAGTATCACAAACAGGAAGGAAGGAGGGGAGAGAGAGAGAGAGAGAGAATGTTATCTTACCTTACAAGATATTGATATTAACCGCTAATCGTTTTACGTAATCAGCAAATGCGCGCTCGCCGTAAAGTCGAGAACAAGCTTCGCCATGCCACGCTAATCTTCCAGATTATCGGACATGCTCACGGTAATTAAGTATGTATTACGGTTGCACGGTGTACACGTACACACGAGTGTGCACGCGTAGTCGTGTACATATATGTATATATAGCTGCACAATATATTAATTCATCGCACACACGTATCTGCGAAAGCGTATACGACCGCTACTAATGCTGGCATAATGAAACGCATCGTTGCACCGTTGGTTGCGCCGCGTTCCTTCGCGTTATGTCTCGTTGATTTACGACCTGTCCATTGAGAATCTGAGAATTTCCAGGCACGAAGCGCGATTTCGTGTGTTTAGTCACCTCGCGTAGAGATCCGCGATGTACAGCCCACGTTACAACGTACGTAGGTGTGTACACGATAATACAGGGTGGTCATAAATTCACGCAGGCGCACTGCGCCGCTGAGATTCTTCGTGCGTGGCAGTTTACTTCCTCCTTTTCCTCCAATCGCGTAATATATTATGCAGTACTGCAGCCGGAAAGGAAGACTTTGTAACGTAATTACATTAAGACAGACCCACAATTACAGTTCTCAATTATCTCAATTTAATACTGTCAGAGTTAAAATAATAACACGACTTTTGTAACTCATCAACGAATGGCAAAGTTTGCAAGTCAAGCCCCTGTCTACCAGCAATTATTATACACGATGGTGACATTATCATAAAATAACCACTTGATGTTGCGGCCAAGCTAATTTCAATGTAAACGATATGCAGCCTGAATTAATATTTGAGTTGCGCACCTCTGATTTAGCGCGACAACGTTATGCGCTCAACTATATTCATCAAAATTGCCGGGAATGCCTCGGTAGAATGCTTATAATTATGCTATAATTAATGGAAACTGATATGCAGCGCAGTTTATTATAGATATTGACGTAACACTGCACTACGTGACATGCTGCGATATCATATGATGTGGCTAATTGTTTAGATTAATTAGAACGCTGATGCATAGTTCGGCCCGCGGAGTTATGAGGGCATATATCCGGTGCATATGTATTACTCTATAGCGTTAGATACATCTTCTCGATTATATCACGGACCTGTGATAATGACGTAGTAAACAGTATTATCTTATCTTAAATTATTATCGATGAGATGAATTCGTAATAAATTAAACATACTAAGCGCATCAGATTATATTGTCAAAGTAGAATACATTGCTAAATGCGCACAATAATAACATACGTTATTTTTTTCTGCTGCACTACATGACTTAATTTCTAAATTATATTATTACACGCAACACATTCGCGCATTCTGTGACATATTATCCTGAACATATATTGCGTTTCTGCTATAGACTACTTATAGACAATGCCTTTTAAAATGTTAATATAGTGAAACAATATTAAATAAAAAAATAAGATGAAACTTCTACTCATTCGCGGTTTAATGATTTTAATAAAGGAACTTATTTTCTTGTTGTTGATTAATAACTGTAATTCGGTTTCAAATCTTGTTCATTCAGTGCTATAAAACTGTCTTCTATCTGTTCTCTTGTATTTTCTCCGTAGGTCGAAATCAGCGAGATTACCTAGCCGCCGTGCTCGTAAAATGCGCATCGCGATTACGTAAGTTTTCTCTCGACGGCGTTTCGCTCCCGTGAACACGATGCTCCTTCTAGTAATTATCGGCCCCCGTACTCTATGAGGACCGATTTAATAAAAGTTTTCCTCCGTTTCGCATCGACGCCTACCTACGCCGAGATGGGAAGTGTCCCTTAAGGAGCCTGTCGAGTCTTAAGTCGAATTTACACGGTTTATCTTCGACAGTCGCCCTCTTGAAAGAATACTTTATGTAAATGTTGTTTCAGAGCAAAAGATGAAAGAAGAAAAAAAGAGTCGATTTAAAATTCGTAAGAAGAACAAACACATAGAAGGAATAAGAGACTGGCGCGATACGATTTAAAAAAAAATAATATAATTTAAAAAAATAATAAAATTAGGACATAAAATTTAGGACTGCACGAAAAGGATGATTTTGCTGAAATATCTAAACATTTAAGTCCCGCGCGTGCGGGCAAAAACAATTTTGTTAGACCTTAAAAATAATTATGTAAAAAACTCAAGCATGATAAGCAATGCTGCAAAAAGTTTTAACATTCTAACAACCAGCTTGAGCGTCCTACATAATTATTTTGATAATATAAGAAAATTATTTTCTGTATCTAGCTAAATTTTTAGATACTTTAGCAAAACCATTCTTTCAGTGCAGAGGATTTTTACACGGAAAGAACGATTTTGTTAAAGTCTAAAAATTCAGTTAAATATAGATCCACAATTTTATTGGACTATCAAAATACTTATATAGGACGTTCAAGCTGATTGCTAGAATGTCAAGATTTTTTACAGCATTATGCTATTTGCGCTTCATGTCTGAGTTTTCTAGTAATTATTTTGATGGTTCAACAAAATTATTTTCAAATCTGTATCTCTGTATGTAGCTAAATTTTTTGACATTTCAGCAAAATCATTATTTTTATGCAGATACACGGAGAAAAATATGGAGTAATATGAACTAGAATTTTAGTAAGTTTTTATTTAGTAAATTTTATGGAATTGACAGGTTTATATAGGAACATATGTAAAACTTATCTACTTTTCTGCTAAACGTGCGAATCATATAGCCACGCTGTAAGATACTTTTTATATTTTTTAAGGTAAATATATAAATTACATCTCAGTAGAATTTACTTTATCGACGAGTATTTTTGGCGCTGACAAAATTTACTTTACTGCTTAAAAATGCAAATGTGTAAAATATTGAAAGTTCATGCTTATAGTCTTGAAAATATTATGATTTACTTTACATAAAATCATCATTTGAATGGATTTACTTTGAATTGGAATATACTTTTCACCTCGCCTCTCCGATATTTTTATTTTTAGGCAAATAAAGTTTGTCATAAGTTTGGCAAAAATAATAACGAGACTAATTTTCACTAGTCTTGTAAGATTCAAATTACTCTTTTTTTTCCGTGCATTTTGTAAAACAAAAATTCAAATTGCACGAGTATCTTATAGTTATTTCAAACTCGATTTTTTATTAAGATACGACATTCATTATTTTCATTCATTTTAAATGATTATATGATGTGATCATTAAAGATGCATTGTACAGATTCTGATAGAACTAAATCTCATTAATCCGATACATTCATTTTGGCCGATTTGTACGAGATAATCATCAAGATCGAACCGTGCAAATTCGCCTTTAGCTTGGTTTCATTTTTTCATTAAACTAAGTAACTCCCTCCCTCTCTTCCTTTTCTTCTCTCTCTCTCTTTTCTGGCATGCGATAAACTCGCGGCGTGGCAATCCCTTTAAGTGCTCGATTCGATCCATCGCAATGGCCCTTACGTCGCTCCGACATCAAGAATGGCGCGTTATGAAAAAACGATTGAATCGGGAGCCTAATAAATCAAGAGCCTTCTTTCTCTGCGCTGATAATTCCTTTTGTTCTAATTTTACATCGTTTTTTTTTTAATCGGTCACAATTGTTTTTTCTTTTCAACTCTCTCGTTCTCTCGCGCGGCTCTTATGTAAATTTATTCAAAAGATACCGGTAACATATTGGTAATATATTCACAGCAATATAACGGCGTTAAAGCGCGCTTTACACATGCAACGATGTTTATTTCGACAATTTTTAATGGAGACACTCGAAATGGAAACGATATATATTTAGCAATAAGATAACGGAACTATGTAAATCTTTTCGATTTACGAATCTTTTTTTTTTTTTACATAAGGTGACGTAAGGTGTAAACTTTTATTTCGGACTTGTCAAGATATGTATATGTTTATCTGCTTTATGTAATTTTTTTTAAAATGTATTTGGGCCATATATTTTATTGGTGTAAAAACCAAAATAAATTTTGGGTGATAAGGAAAAGCTTGCATTCTTATTTTTTTTTTTTACATAACTTAAAACAGCACTTTACCCTCCACGGTTCGCAATTGCTCGCGATAGTATACCACGGACATGCTCGGAAGGCCAGCGAGATAGGCGTGAGTTATGCGTGCACGCATACCTCCGCGCTGATACGCGCGCATACAACACGCATATATATCACGCGGACGGTATTATATCAGAATTAATCCGTGCTCTCATCGTTTTCCTGCCCAAAGAATCTGTATACGTAAAATTGCATATTTTTAAAAATTGTATATATTTATCAAATACAATCTGTGTATTCATTTCGCGTTGTACTCTCCACGTGTGCATGCGAGTTTCATCTATTTATTTACTTTTTAAATGAACACGATGTTATTACAGAGAAAAAAATTTCGTAAAAATATTGACCCTTGAAAAAAAATTCCAGCTATTATATTTATAATCTACAATCTATAAATTTTTACATCTGTTATGTGCGTATTGAACGAGGCGTTCTAACCTGTTATCATCAATATTTATAACTTTACGGCTTTCCGCAAATTTCGCATAGGTATTTATAATTCTGTGTCTCTAACCGCACGCTGCATATTTATAGTTACGAATTCCAGGGCATATATTGATTTGGATAATTAAAGTCATTGCTGAATTTAGTCGGTGTGATATAAATGTCACTTGTTTAACATTTCACCAACAGAAAATAACTTTTTTAGCGCAAGCTTGTATAAATAATTTGGATATAAATCAACGATAAAAATTCATCGTTTATCAATACAATAGCTAACAAGGTAATACGGAAAGATAACATATACATAGACAGACAGAGAGAGAGAGAGAGAGAGAGAGAGAGAGAGAGAATTCGTTTATTTATATATATTATGTCGCGTAATATGTGAATGTATGCATGTATACGAATCAGGATTTCCATATTATTTGCAACGTCTGAATGAATTATCCATTTATAATCTCTATATATTTATAATCCGGCATCTCGAATTGAATGCGATTGTATTAATCAGATCTTCTACATATTAAGTTAATTTTATCTCGTACATTGCTAAATTTATAATGTCAAATTATACTCAATTTAGGTTAGTTTTAATCAATTTTATAGGTTACCTACTCTTATTCACATGTCATTGATTAAAACAACAAAGTTAAACAATTTAATTCAAGTCACGAATGTGTTTGATTCAAATCCAGTTTATTATTTATTAAGTACATCTGCTAATATGGACATTTACTTTGAAACTGAAATGAAATGATTTACAGTTTGATATACACAAAAGTTAAAAAAACAAAATATTATTTAACTCAAGGAATTAGATTACTTTTTCTCTTTTGATCTAATAGTGCAATGGATATACTTTTTTTAGCCGCAAAAGTGAGAAGGAAACGAATCTTCTAGCACGAAATCCTACAAGTAATTAAATTAAAAGATTGCTGATAAAGATCCTTTCGCTTTATCGGCGCGCGACAGAAGAGACCCCGATAAAGAACAAAAAGATTTTCTCTTTGATAGGACGATATTATCGCTCCCATTAGCGCGCGCGCATTAATGTAGGCGCAAAAGCGCTCGCGGAGAGCAATGCGATTCCGATTAATTAAGTTGATTAACGATAAACGCAGACGGGACGAGCAGACCGGAAGTGACAAGTGCGTATGTACGCCTGTCCCGACCGTATAATCGACCATTGTCGGCGACATAACGATGTCGAGTGAACCGAAACGGTTCTAGCACCGAGTAATTAGCGTTTCTCATCGTCATTGTCGCCGCTGTGCTCATCATCGTCGGTATCGTCGTCGACGGCGCCGAAAGGTACCTATCGTTTAACGAGGCGTTAAAGCGATGAAAGCGTTTCGGAGCGGCGCCAACGTTCTGGGAAAGGATATTCTGATCGCGACATTACTCGCGTCGTCAAATTTCGCATATATATTTCCGGCTAAAACGTATATTATAGATGGAAAATTTGTGTTAAATTTAACACATTTCACGTGTTCCGAACGGTCTACTCAAATTTTTGTGTTAATTTAACACAAAATGAATATGTGTTAGGAAGTAACATAAATATTATGTAAGAAATTAACACAATAACGTGATATGATACAATTTTTTTTAAACAGTCATATTCGTTCATCAAAATTAATATTTATAAAGAAATGAAATGTTTTCTATTTTTTTATTGAATAATATGCTAACTTGTGTTTCATTAAATTTAACATTTAATGTATTAAATTAATACATTTTATCCATTTATTTCAGAATTTATGTTTCAGAAAACATTAATTTGATATTATTTGTTCACTTACTCATTTAATTTGTGTTATTTTAACTTTATAAAAAATGTTGGATATTAATTTAACACAGAATGTTCGAATAACAATTATTTTATGTTAAATTAACACTCAGATATATTAAAAACTCAACACAAAATTTTAATAAGGATTTAATGGATTATTTTTAACTCGAATACAAATTGTCTGTTTAAACGTGGAAAATTATAGGTACCTCATTATAATAATGAGCTATTAAGATTTAAGATTTTGAAACAATTCTTTTCTCATCCATTTTAAAGAATATTATGCTTATTTATAAGAGTAAAATTGAAATTTTTATGTATTATTTGTTATTGATTTGTTTCTTGTCTAGATGTAAACACAAAACAAATCAATAACAACTAAATACATAAAAATTTCAATTTTATTTCAGTTTATGATAGAATAATAAAAAGTATTATCAGCAATCATATATATATTTTTTTTTTACGAAGTACAATGTTTAGTTACGAAGATACTTGATTTATTCATGTATATTAAATATTTTTCACAAAATTCTTTCATGTAGATTAAAAGTTTGGAAAAAACATTACTAGGAAACAGTATTCTTTTTCTAAAGCACGCATAATGAGATACACGTTAAATAAGTTTGTAATCAGATATTAAAAGTAATATGCTGTACGTTTGAAAGTATCTCTTCATGGTCTATTTCATGCTCGACTGTAGCGGTATTATTCTCTGTAACTTTATGTTGTACGGACAGATTGAAATTTACTCGCGACATGGATGAGTAAATGTAGCTTCAAAATCGATATTGCTTGCGGTATTTTGAATGAACCGATGATGTTATGATGGGAATCGCGTTGAACTGCAAAGTATACGATAGACTATATAAAGTCGCGTCTACGTGACCTGTCTACATATCATGTACATCATATTTACTACGTAAAAGACATACGATAGATAATTTATCGTGACTACTTTATCGTGACATGCATATAATATGTATACATTACATTAGACTTATTTAGATTACACTCAAATAATTTGCAGTGAAAGAAAATAAGCATTGTCAGCTCAAACTTGCACAAAGGATCAAGATAATAATAATTGATTTTATCGAACCGTTAATAATCGACTCATATATCGATTATAATAATATAATCGGTTATATTATTGATATTAAGATATTAAGGTACTTTCTTAATCGATTGATACATAAGTTACGAAACATGTTGCTCTTCGAAAGGAACAATCTCGCGTTTGATAAAGATATCACTGTCGTGTTTCAACTTTTTGTGCTGGACACCCTGTATATCGTCGATCTTTACGCCGGCGCTGACACGTTTAGCAATGATGGAGCGATTGTATTGTACTGGCGACCGTGATGAAATCACGTTCTTTTCCTACCTTTTTTCGCGTAATTGAGTATCATTCGTTACGGGCAACATATCCCCACCTCTTTTGTCAAGTAATGCGGTGAATGTTTTGGAGTATAAGCGATTACGACAGCTCTAAGACGGATGCGTGAATTATTGCGTTTTGGCACTTTGATCTCGTGCGTGATTGAAGGAACTTTCCAGTGGAACAATGATAGGCCTTTTAAGCGAATTGATATAGTATATTCAGTTAATATAATAGTAAAGTACAAATACGCTGATGAAACCCAGAATTTGGGTAATACTGTGTATATTCATAAATTCCATAACATGGAAAAACTCATAGAAAAATTTTTAAAAATGGATTTTAAAGAGGAAAAATAAAGTCTTTTTTTAAACTAACGTTTAAACTTTATTTTTGTGATATTTTCTTCCTGAATTACATAAAATTGAAAAAAGGTATTCTTTCAATACTTTTTTAAAGCGGTGTACCTGGATAAAATATCTTCAGATTAAATTTAAGAAATAAATATTTTAAAGTAGACTTTTTAAGTGTTTTTCAAAAAAAATGGTACGATGATTTTTCATAAAGATATCGAAGTTTTATTGTGTAAAAATTTATTTTTTCTAAAATGTTTTTTAACGCGTTAAACTAAAAAGTTTACGGAAAAAAGACAAAAGAAAAAATAATTGTCATAATGCTTTATATTATATAATTTTTTTCAAAATTTTTTAAAAACATTTTTCGACTGATTGACGTTTTTTTTCACTGAGTTATCTAAATTTTTATAAAATCCGAGAATATTGCAAACGTTTCCAAATTTATGAATGGCAATATCGTTACATCATATTTCTATTGTATAAAAAATTGTTCACAGTTTAATAATTATTATATAAATAAAATTATATTTAAAGTTTTAATCTTCATTTTTAATCTATCTTCAGAAAATTATTCTTTATATAACGAAACATATTTATATAACATATGAATATTATTAAGCACCAAGATTCACTTCTGATCGAAAATAGAATTTTTTTCTATTATTTGATTTTATTCTTATCAGTTTAATTTTCACTTGTAATAAATTATATTTAAATAATAATATATGTTATAAATAATAAAATATAATATAATTACATTTAAATTAAGACGCGAGGTTTAATAATGGCTATTTGTGATTCGCAAATTGTGCACAATATTATATTACATAGATTTTATATATATTAAATGTAGATCAAGAGCATACTTAAGAGTACTCGAACAATAAATTTTAATAAATTTTCGAAATCCATAAGCATGCAGCAATATATTAAAGGCAATTTTTTACTGCTCAATTGCAATTTGCTTGAAATATGATGGCAAATTTATCGAATAACTATAACCATCAATCCTTAATATGAAATGAGAATCGATAAATAGTTTTCAACGCGGAGCTTCAATAACGATATACTTATTTCTGCGCATAACCGCGTGTCCACGATTATACTGTTTATCGTATGCAGCAGACTTTGCTCGCGGCGCTAATTGTCGGCAAATTATGCGACGGTAATAATTATGAACTGCCCCGATAACAGTACCGAAGTTTGATAATTACGAGTGTGTTTAATGCCCCCGAAGATCCGCTCGCTCGCCCGTTCGGTCTGATCAATTATCCCAGAATTCAATTATGTCGAAAAAAGCAAGCCAGCTACCCGCTCTCGCGTTCGTGCAGCGTAATTACGCGGTTGCATCCACGCGGTTTTTGCGCGATTCCGCGATATCTCGCATCGGTTGTGCCGCATAAAGTATGCTTTATGTAACCTTCCGTTACGAGCGTCTCAAATTTGAGACGCATCGTAGAGCTACATCTAAAAATATCTAAGTTTAAGACATTGACACATTTATATCTGCAGCATAACGTATTTCAACATCTTGTTAAAAATTAACTTTTAAATTAATCAAATAATTAATAAGAAATAATAAAGACCATTAACAGTTAAAACAACTAATAAAGCAAGACTAATAATAAGAGTAAAATATGATAATTCGTGCGCAATATTAATATATCAAATATAAATATAATATACAGATGCGATAAAAATTACATGTTTCGCGACATGTTTTCGTGACTCATTTTTGTGAGTCAGAAACGACGATAAAATGCATTGATAATTATTTTTCTATTATTGCTAAAGTATATGGAGATACAAAAAGATATTATTTACGTAAGTAATAGGAACAACTTCACCAACGTGCCATTTTCTTTGTCTTTCCATCAATCGACACAATGACAGCTATGTCACAGTATCTATATTTGATCTCCATACAACAATCATGCAAATGCCCAGTCGGATGAGTGTTTGCTGCTGCGTACAATGGCAATGCCAATAATTACGACGTGACGCGTATGATACCATGTATAATTGGACGAAGCGATAGCCACCGGTAAATACTGACACTGTTGCGAAACGACTACACAGTCGTAATTTGTGCCACGACGTGATATATGCCAATGTAAATTGCAAATATCTTACAAGTCGTTCGTGCGGACATTGAATATGTTCACGTATGAGGTGGCCTAGAAATCGCGCATTATTTTCAGAAATTGCAAACATGCTTGTTTGTAATGAATTTTTAAATTATTTGGTGCAAAACGACATAGTTTTGCTATTTTATACATATACATGATTTAATTTCTTAAAATATTTTCATTTCCATGTGAAATTTTTATAAAATCACAATTTTACGTGCTTCTATTTCGGTTTTGATTGACATAAATGTATTTCTGGTATCTGGCAAAGGAACTAAAGTGAAACCAAGTGTTTAACGTAAAAAATGTACAGCGGTTATAAATGCGGGACAAGAAAATCGCAGTCATGTTTTTCACACGGGGAGGGGTCATATTGCGAATGTAAGGGTCACGATACATCGGGAAAGGGTCTTAATGCCTGGCGTTACTGCACCGAGAGCACGAAGAGCATTCAAGGAACAGCATTATACCGGCAATGCAATTTGCCCGAGACGCGACGTACCACTTTTTTCCCTTTCTTTTTCTTTTTTTTTGCTTCCTTCGCTTCTATTTATTCTTCACGAAGGCATCTCACGCCGTCGTGAGATCGACCGCATCTTGTGCACGCTCCTACCTATAAAAATTTCATTTGCCTGCCATACGCCATTATATCGATGCTTGTTTATTACATTTTTTTTCCCCAGATATACGCTCTGTTTTTTTTTTACACCAACGATTATGCAAATGTTAACGGATAATAGTGTTTATCGCAAATGATTTATCTCAATTCTGAATTCTGATGTATATATATTTTTTTAATCAACAACATTTCGAGTACTTTATTAATCTCAACTCTCTGTTATCGATAAAATTAATTGACTCACGTTTACGCATATAATTTTATATGTCCTAGATCGTAACCGTTGCTAGATATAAGTACATAAAAAATTAATTATCGCTAAGCGAACTTGATCCAATTGGTTCAAGGATAAGCGTGATTTCTTAAGCAATGATGATCGTTATCATGTAATCACATAGCGCTATATGTAGCATTATTATGCTACATATGTTTGTTTGATATTTAAATTATTCGAATTTCTCACATTGCCAATCCAAGTGTGTAATAAGTGTTTTTCATATGTGCGTATGTGATTAAATTTTCCGTGTAAAAATAACATACTATTATACATGTGCAAATTCATTATTTGTATGCAAAGTATCATGTGTTATTTTTTAAACGGAACATTCAAATCACAAGGTATATGAAGACTCTTATTACACATTTGGATTTACAATGCAGATTACAGTTACGTAGATTTGTTAATACCTAGACAATATGATTCAATAACTGCTTGGAAATTAAAGAGATTAAAATATCTTTATTATTATCCTACAATAAGTATCATACAAGGAAATTTTGTAATAAAAAAATCTTATGTGTAGAAGAAAATAAATTAATTAGCGATCTTATATAATAAATATATTCTGTTCTACTTAACATAAACAGCTTTGCGTGTATTTCTGATTAGTTTCTGATTTAGCTTCTCTAAAAGAATATTTTTTGAGAGTCCAAACAATACAATTTTTAATTTTCATTTATTTTTAAGAGATATATTTTTTATAATTAATATACTTTTTTTCGTTATATATAATTTTGAGAAATTACAGTTTATTTTATTCTTTCTATGAATAAATTGTTAATTACTCAGCAAGAAATAAAAATTAGATATCGAATCGATGGCAAATTAGTGTCGAAATCATTGTATCAATATTGATTCGACATTAATTCGATGAGTCATTTCTCGCTGGATAATGTTCACTTTTTAAAAATAAGATTTTTTGTTAAGCAGCCATTTTTTTATGCGAACACTTTTTGCACTCACTGTGCATATGTTTATTTGATATTTAAATCATTCGAATCTCTTACAATGCAAATTCAAGTGTGTAATAAGTGTTTTTCATATACGTGTGATTGAATTTTTCGACAAAAAAATAATACTATATTTGTGTACGTGAAAATTCATTTTTATATGCAGTATATGTGTTATTTTTGAACGGAAATTTCAATTACATATATAAAGACACTTATTACATTTATTACACGCTTGGATTTACAACGCAATTACGCGTTTAGATAAATAACTGGAAAATATAAGTGAATAACTGAAGAGATTAAAATATCTTTATAAATATTTTACAAGTTTACAGTATAATATATTACAAAGTAATTTATCACAAGCGGTTTATCATCATGCTGGTTTGGGAGGGAGACATATGAATTTCGCACGCGATAAACACACACGACTAAATGAAGCCGGATATTCGTTCCGGGAAATTCCTCTCGTTACACGCTCGGCGATAGCGAGAAGAAACAATTACCGGAGACCGCTCAGTCTTAATTAACGCTTTCAATACATACATTATTATAATCAGCAATTGATTAAATACGCGATTGATTTTATACGCTAGGTCACCTCCCTGTTTTCGATGAATTATTATTGTCGTTTTTTATTAGCGGCATACTATCGACAATTAATTTCAGAGATTGAAAGCCTTTAGACTGATTAAAATATTAATCTTAAATGAAAAATAAAAGATAAATTTTTTTTCTATTTCGTAATTTTATGATACATTTTGAATTTAAGAGTGTGTTCTTATTTTAATTTTGAAAAGAGTGTAGTTTCTAAAAAATTACAACGTATTGATTGTATCTTTCTCGTTTTACATAAGTTTCATATGCCAGTCAATGTCGTGAGAGGAAAGCAAATGGAAAACCAGTTCGCACGAACGAATTAATACTCGATATATATTATATTCGCTTGGATGAATACGCCGTTTGGAATTAAACGCGAAAAATTTCCGAGCATCTCCTCATTGCTCTTGAAATGGAAATGCGACCCAATATAGATAGGGAGAGGTCCGATCTATACTTAGCGATCTCCTGACTCGGGCAAATCTACAAGTGAGGTCGGGGGATCCGTTATATATTTCGATCTCTGCCGAGATTACACCAAGTGTCGTCCTCCTTGAATGCTCATCTCGTCGCCCTTTCAATGATGGATTTGTTGTTTGCACTCCAAGATAAAATTAAAATCTTTTGCGAATTTTTTTTAACAGAAATTAATTTGTTTTATAAATAATTTTATATATCGCTGAAAAAATTTTTTTGAGAAATTTTTTACGAAGATTAGTATTTATTTTATGTACAATTTTACATATCGTTAAAAAAAATATAAAGATGAGGAAACTATGTTTTTATTTGGTATTAAAAAATATCATATTTTATAAAATAATTTAATATATATATATATATTATATATATATATATTTGAAATCTTATTAAATAATAATCTTTATGCCACTCTCGATATGATATAGCCGGTTTTCTTTTGGCAAAAAAAAAATTTTTTTTAACAATTCTGTTTATTTTATTACTTATAACTTTTTTATTAACAAAGATGTATATATTTATTATATTTGCTTAATATTTTTCTAATGTTTCGACGTTTTGATTGAAAACAAATGTATTACAGTATATTTATTTTGATGAAAGTTATAAGCATTAAAGTTGTATTGAGTATGGTATACACGTTGTGTCGTGCAAAACTACAATAAGATGGTAATAATGTGTCAATGAAGGATTAAAATTATTCAGAGAAAACATTACATAAAAATATTAATAAGCTATATATGTAGAAAATTACAGAGAGAAGAAGAATTACGTAATAGATTTTCTGTTTCCTTTTTTCATGTTTCGTATAGTTAAATGAAAGTGACCTGAATCATGAAGAAGTCAATAAGAAGTGAAATATTAAAAAACTTTTTACTTTCCGGGAATTCTCGTGAATATTTTTAGTCTCTTGTATGCAATCTTTATTTTTAAATTATCGCCAGAATGGAAAGAGATAAATATGACTAAATAGCCGTGCATACATAGATTCCTTTGTGTTTCCGCTGCCCTTTATTTACCCGGTATAACTCTTGCATTTCCAAAAGGAAATTTTGACGACTCTTAAAGTCGACTCCTCTGCAGCACTCGCTTAAGGCCTCGAGGAGGCCGCCCTTCCCTAAATCCTTGGTCGAAACGTCAGCCAAGGGTCGTTGGTTGCGGTGGCCACAGCTTTACAAGGCATACGAAGCAGCGGAGCGAACGTTTTCTCTAATTCAATTTGAAAAGCCTTCCTGGAGCGCTTCCAAAAGACATCCCGTATTCATGCCGGCAGAATGGCACTCGTAACTCATAACGGTACAGTCGCGATTTCCGTACGTACTCGTCATGTTCCACTCGTAAAAGGTTCGGCACCGCGCTCGATGCGATACGTTTTTATGAACGGCACGAAGACCGTGTATTATTCTGCATTCGCGGATGGGCGGGAAGAGGGCGGATCGAGCATTAATATTAATCTGGCGATGGGAGAGCGGCTTCGTGTGTTATAATACGCTGATGTCGAACGAGAATGGGAACAGAGTGTAGTAAAGCAGTTTATATTTTGTGTTTATTACTCTTATTTTTGCTCTTATTATCCTGGAACTTAATTCGACACATTACATTTTAGGAATTGTAACGGAAATGTTCTCTCTCTCTCTCTCTCTCTCTCTCTCTCTCTCTCTCTCTGTGTGTGTGTGTTATTACTGATCGCGATGGAGTAAGATAATTCGGAAATTTTTTCTTGGCACACTCTTGCAATATTCGAGATTTCAATATCGTTATTTTAAAAAATCGGCCATAAAAAGATTAAAGATTTTTCTATAGATATATGAATCTAGTGACATTTATAATACTTTTAAATTTATAATCATTCTGAATCGCACGTTTTGAATCCTATGAATTAATGTATATATATTTTTATACTTTTATTTTATTTTTTCTTCGCGAACGTTTTACATATTATTCTTTTATATCATGTTCATCGAGAAAACGTGATCAGAGAGAACCATATTTTGCGAACTTTAATGTGAATTTTATCTTTCCAAGCAATTTAAAGTTAATCATGCATTTATTCTGATATGACAGAAATGACACTCCGCTCTTAATAGCATCGAATATTCAAATCTTTGAATGGAAAATATATTGATGAAATATAAATGAAACAATTAAAATTTAATCATTCGAATTGATTAAATATATGATCAATCTTAATTAAAGAGTTAAAATTATTGTTTTTAACAATAATATATTATACATTTATGTGCTTTGTTAATAGATTAAGTTGGCCCAACATGAATAAACACGAATGAAGAATTTGCTTCAATGCTTCAATGAATTCAGTGGCATTGTTCGTATCGGTCTACTCGTTTGTGATCCTTGAATCCGGCTTTAAAAAATTCTATAAATATAATTTACTTAATATTGAGATTATAAGAAATATTCAAAGTTCGAACCGAAAGATATCTATTATAATTCATATGTACCTATATATTTGAGAAAATGATTTAATTTTGTGCATGTAGACTGAAAAAAGAAATACTAAATTTTAATAAATATTTATTTGAACAGTTTTAAGTTAATATTTACTAAATAATATAAACATGTATTTATTTGATACAAAAAGCAATTATTTGAATTAACTTTTTTATTGAGATATTTATTTACTGCAAATCAATGTTTACTTACAATTAGTATTATTCAAAGAAATATGTATTAAGATTTAATAAATTTCTTTTTTAACATATACAATATAAAAGTACATATAAAATATTATTTATACACAAATATATGCTTTAATTATATAAAAATATTTAAATAATAGTGTTATATTTGGTGTTCTCCGCTGGTTTTTTTTTTGCATAAGTTGCATAGAAACGCTGTTGAAATATACTTTAAACATTTTTATCTTTTTCTTGGCTTAAAAATTATTCCACTCTTTTTAATTATTATTTTTGTAATACATTGTCACGCATATATTCTGTGGTCATAACACAGAGATACCTAAATTTTTTATTTAAAGCACACGAAATCCTCGAAAGGATTAGCGAGTAACGGTTAGTGGGTTCATTCTACAGCGATGTTCACGAACCAGGACCCGCTGCGCGTTCTCATACTTTCGTGCCCGGCTGTACCGCGGACGAGAGGAGAACCACGGAAGGGAATCCGACGTGAAACGAATTGTCCTGCGTCGCGGAACGTCGACGCGTTCCAACCGGCCGGCACGAAGCGGTAGATACGCGTCGCGACGCGGTCGTCCGCGTTCTCCGGCGTCGGGCCGATCGTTCAGTCGGCCGCGACGTGTTCCTGTCGCGCAGACAACGTTCAATGGGTATGCTATCATGGAGAATCGTTGGCCAATATTTTCCCCGGGTCGTCGGGAACGCCGGGTCTACGGGCGAGCACAAAATGGCCGCCGGCAGGAACGATCGACCGTGCGTGAGCGCAAGTGAGCGGGAAAATCTTGTTTCTCCCTTTCTCCGTTTCTGTCAAGCTGATGCATGTATAAGTACACACATACACACACGGACGTGTGCACGAAATTTTCTCTCTCTCTCTCTCTCTGCGTTATAACTCATTATGCACATCGATAATGAGATTGTATTTCACCGTTAATTAACTCCACTGTATACCGTTTAGATTTACAATATCAGTTTTTCATTATATATACATATACATATATAGTATTTCAGCATTTGATGGACAAATAAGCAATTCATCTCTTTCTCTCTTTTCTCGTAACCCACACTAGTCTCCACTCGTATTAACTCACCACGTCTATCGCGTATCTTTTATCTTTCTCAGACTCAGCCGATCCTTCTCGAAGTCCCTTCTCTTCGACGACGTACATTCCTCTTCTTCTTTCTACAAGACGACGTTGGTTCTTTGTTCCTCTCTTTGCTATAATGTCTTCCCTTACAACAACGTCGCTCTCTATTCTTCGTTCGTTCCTAGGTCGCTCTCCGTTTCTCACCCTCGCGGCGAGGGTGCAATCGCGTGTCCTTATCGCGCACACGTTACACAAGAGCAACTGATGTTTGCATCGCACTGTCCTCGCTGCACTCGCGAGTTCCAGCTCCATCGGGTGCGACGAAGAAAAATACACGCTGTATCTTCGTTGCATTCATCGGTTACGGTATCGCCCTTCTCGTTGCTCTCACGACGTAGCCTGCAGTCTTTTTCGGCTCCTTCGTCGCTCCGACTGTCCCTCTCCGTCGGATATCAAACGTATCATGGACGTTCCGTCTCGCTCTTCCCAATGAAGAACATCCCACGTGCTGTCGCAGTTACTCCTATTACAAACATGTAATGCTATTGACTCGCTCGTACCGCCACTACGATGCGATACGACTCTCTCTATCATTCTCACGCGGTCTCCTTTCTCTTTCTCTTGTAACGTCGTTTCTCTTTCTGCCCAATAAGAAGCATGCTATCATCCTCACTCCTATCACAAGCGCATACGTTATCAGCTTTCCGCTCGTTCTCTTCCTTTCTCTCTCTCTCTCTCTCTCTCTCTCTCTGTCTATCTGTCTGTCTGCTGCCTGCCTGTCTCTCTCAATTTCCTTCTCTCTGTGTGAAATGCAGGAGATGGAAATGCGGAGATGGAAAAGCACAATTACAGACGCGACAGCGACGACGACTACTCAGCGACCGCGGGCGATAGTTTGCCTCACGTATTCACGCACGTATGGACGCACGTATGGACGCACGTATGGACGCACGTATGGACGCTCGCACGCATGCATCGCGCCGACGCGATTCAAATATAGGCGTCGGCAATGCTGGCGACACACGCGCGTCGTCGTTGCGGCTTACGTTACGGCCCGCGACGACCGCGCGCACACTAATTGTGCGGCGTACCCGGGCTGAGTTACATTGTCTCTCGTATTATGCATACGCGATTATTGTCGAGATCCGCACGAGCAGCCGGAGGCGTATGTGCGTATGTGCTGTGCGCCAAACATTCCGAATTCGATATCCGCGTTGTGTGGTCCGTATCGATCGAATCTTCTTGGAGAAAAGCTTCTGCTAACTTGCTTACTGTTTGCTTAAAGGCTTATTTAGACTAGATCCTTTTAGACCCTCTAATAAGAGAGCCACTTCTGATTGGTCCGCCATGTTTTAATTTCTGAAAGAAAGAGAAAGAAAAATAGATGAGAAGAAGGTAGAAATGAGTCTTCCTCTCTCGCAGATTTTTTGTCGAAACTATTACCCTACTTACAAAACTGCGGATTGTTTTTGATTGTTATTGAAAGGTTTCTAATTTAGATTAGAATATATTGTGTGTTTCACTTTATAATCTTAATTAAAGTTAGAGAGTGAAACGTATAAGTTGAGATAGTATATATACAGGGAGAAATAATGAATATCTGTTTTTTTCGTAGGATTTTGAAAAAAATTACTCGTGGCCATCTGTGTGAAGTTAGCTCCCCAACTTTTAAAAATATTAACTTTCTGTAGCTTATTCTGTAGCTTGCTCATCGTTTACACATTTCGATTTTTCATTTGCATACTTTAAAAAGTTATCAACAATTAAGTTTTGAGGACAGTCGATAGGTAAATAGATGTAGATTTGAATATAGTAATTTTTTAATTAACGATGTGCGAACGAAGAATTGACTAATTTTATAATGTGCAAACAAAAATCTATCGATTGGTGTTATTTTACATTGTTTTTTTTTAATTCGAGACGATAGCGTACGTTTTGCAGCATAAAGTTGGCCCCCCCAACATTTATTTATTAACTTTTAACTGAACGTGTGCAAATGGAAAACCTATCGATTTATGCTATTTTGAGTATTATAGTAACTGCGATTTGAATCTATTTATCTGAGTAGATTGTCCTCGAAACTTTAATTGATAATAATTTTTTAATTAAAAGTGTACGACTTGTTTTGGGACGTGTAAACGAAAATCTATTGATTAAATTAAATTTAGAGATTAAATTAAATCTAATTTGCTCGTGTTTGAGTGAAATTAGACTCCCAAAATTGTTTTTTTATTAGGTGTTGAAATTAATTCGTAGCGTTTTTAATGAAAGAATGTTATTTATTTCACATGAGCATTAAAAAATACATTAATGAAAGTACTTCCCATCACTTGTAAAACGCTACGAATTAATTCCAACACCTAATAATAACTTCTTTATCAAAAGTGTGCAGATGAAAATTCGAAATGTGCATACATTTCGAACATGTACAAATGATGAGCAATCGAACGAGTTAGTTATTAAAAAAATTAATTTTTTCGAAAGTTGAGAGACCAACTTTACATGGGTTTCATGGCTCAGAGCTCCGTTATCTAATTTAAACAATTTAGCAGCAATCTATGTCAGCATATCCCAAGCTATTTCTTCATCTTATCAGAAATAAAATTCTTTTAGATCATGAAACGTTACTCTATTTTCATTCGCACACAAATATATTTGTCTCAAAAGGAATACTTTGACGAATCGCGATGATTTTTATTCATCATCTTTTAATGATCTATTCGTTATCATTACTGATGTCCTTTTTATAATGGATATTGATAAGACTGGTACTTTTGCAACTGCGTCAGTGTGTATTATCTGCAGCTCGTAAAAGCTGATTAACGACTCGTTCACATTGGATGCGTCTTAATTTAATTCTTCTTCGGGCACGCACGGCATCGTAAAGTATTCGACGTGTGACGGGAGCAGCGAGATTATCAACCAACCGCGCGGCCAAAGCGACTATATCGGATAACACGTGCACATATATTATGTGTACAAAGTATATTTCGCTGCTGTCACTTGAACGACAAAGTTCGCACGGCGATACGCCCACTCATCGAGCACGCGAAAACGTTTTCTCATCGAGTCGATAATTGATTTTGTTTTGAATTGGTTTTGAAACCGCGAGGAATTTACATCTCATTTGCGGTTTATCGAATCGATAAAATTACGTAATACTCGAGAGATCCCTTAGTCACTTCTCTTTTTCGTATAATCATTAAATCTACGAGTATATGTCGTCTCTGCAACTTCTTTTGTGGGTCTGTTTGTAGTAAAACTACAAACAACGTATGTGTATTTGTGTAAAAAAATTGCGGAAAGTGTCAAGATAGAAAAATTGAGGATTCTACGATTTGCTATTGAAATTGATTAAAAGAAAAAAACATACAAATATGGTTTATCTAAAATTATAAATTATTCGCAAATTTAAGATTTTCATTAACATCAGATTATTAATATTTTTGTAAAGATGCTTATTAGTGTTAAAAATGATTAAATTATTAATTTAATAAATGATATTATAAATCTGGTTCTCTCTCTCTCTCTCTCTCTCTCTCTCTCTCTCTCTCTCTCTGTTCGTGATTTTTAAAATCGAAAAAATTTTAGTGGTTTGTAAAATCAGATATGTGTATAAATTTACACAAATATTTAACTACTAAAATCCGTTTTGACCGAATATAGGATTTCTGTTATTTAATTATTCAAATTTAGTCTCGTTGGTCCAAATTTGTATCATAATTATGTATTTAAAAACATATTTTTTTATTATTATATTATTGTATGTTTTTATTGAAAAAATGATATATTTAGATATCTATGTACAGAAGCTGAAATATAATAAAAAAATTGCGTAATATTATTGCTGAGAAAATTGGACGTTGACATTTAAATGTAGGACACATTCATGGACTTTTGTAACTAAATATACGGTTTTACCGGCTGTAACCTATTATCGTGCATTCAACGTCCATTCTTCCGTTCGTACATCGCGCGTATCCATGCGTGACAAAGAGATTAATTGACTTTCGTTTGTAAAAGGGTAAAAGCCCACTGACCTGAACAGAATTGTGCGGAAGATGTTACGTAGATAGTTTTATTATATTTACAAAATTTTATAAAAAAATATCAAACCTATATTAAAAATTTCTTTATTGTTCTAACTATATTCTCTCTAAAATTTTTAGAATGGAATTTCACTCTTGAAAATTCTTCAAGACTGACTTAATTTTTATTTTTTCTTAATGAGATTTTCACTCCAAAGAATTTAGAAAGTTAGTTTAGCAACTTTCATACAAGACAAAAGAAATGTTGAATCAGATTAACATGATGTTTCATTGAATGTATTTATCTCATTCTTATCTCATTTTCAAAAAGATTAGGAAATGCAATTTAGAAATGTGTGTACTGCGTGTAGTAAAGTAAATAAAGATCAGAATATTAGCTGTAGAGATAAGAATAGACTTTCATAACCAATATCAAGGTTTTAGTCGCGGTAACCTAGTATCGCGCGTGCATTTATGGCGCTTATCGATACGTCACAAAGGGGTTTAATTGATTCCCCATGTAAAAAGCTAAAAGCCTGATGCATAGTTGAACCGGTCGAAATAATTGGTCGAAAAAATTCCAATGTCGAATAAAGGCTTTGACTGTATTTGTAGATTGGGATTCGTTTTTCGTTTCGTCATTTTTCGGAGCATCCAAACGCACAGCTATGATTGGAAACGAGAACTTGCACTCTTTTTAATAGAAGGGAATTTTAGAGAAAAAAATTTAACGTATGAGTCGTTACTTCAATTTCATATTTCATACCTTTTACTTTACAATATTGCACATAATTATCTTTCGAATCGATATTCATCAATATATTATCGCAAGAATTGCTTTTCTAGATGGTATCATTAGTGAAAACCGATACTGAAAAGATGTCAACGTTTTAACGTCATTGAATAATAATGCGTTGATGCTCGAACAGGTAAAATCGATATCCTAAATTTCAGCATCCTCACGTAAAATTGTTCATTCGTGCACGCTGTGGAGCGAACGTTCAACGTGCAGAAGTGTGCATGCACGCTGAGTGAAAGAGTGAGAGAGAGAGAGAGAGAGAGAGAGAGGGAGAGAGAGAAAACGCGAAGGCAAGCAGGCAGGCAGCAGGCAACTCGAGTCATATTATTGTTCGCCCGCGGGCCGATAGACCGCCGGCACTCAGCAGTCAAGTCAGGCAGTCAAGTCAGGCAGTCACCTGCCTATTAGGGAACTGGGGAGATTCCTGAGTGCCTTGTAGTACGCGCTCCTTACTAACGTCGCTCGCTCGTTCTCTCTCTTCCTCCCTCTTCCTATTTCTCCATCTCTCCTCCCTGGTCTCTCTTCTGATTCCTCTCTCCGCTTCGCTATCACTCCAGCCAGCGTCCGCCGGGAGTACCACACCACCGACATGGTCGTGTCGCGTCGCACGGCACCAGTGTTTCACACGCCATACGGGCTTTGTAGCTGGCGAGCTGTCGCGTGTACTTTACGCCAGACTTGTACATGTGCTCGTTGAGTGCGTGCACGTATGTATGGTACGCACGCACGCCCACGAACGCGAGTTCATGAGTCGAGCTCGTAAAGCGCCGACGATGCGCGGGAGGCGTCGTTGTCAAAGGCGCTCGCTTTATTTACGAGGCAGGAACTCGTTACGTTCACGTAGCGTAACACACTTCACCAGCACGCCGGACTCTGAATCGGAGTTGGAGTAAACTCCGCGGGGTCTCCGTTGCTTTCAGCTCACATTTCCGTACACTTTCCGCGTTGAAAGTGATACGAGCATCACTGGGAGCCGCTTTAATTATAATAATGAGTTTCTTTTTTTAATTTTATCTTTCCAGGAATATTTCGTATGTTCATTTTGCAGAAGAAAAAAGAGAAAGAGAAATATAGTACAGCTGCTTTGCCGTTCACACGACTCGCTCGATTAGCAGAGCGCACGCGGTAACCCGTAGATTAAAATTTTATGAATGCAAATTAGGTTATAAATAGATTCATTTCGATGTAAAATAGGATTATTATTCGGGATTAAGCATTATGAATGACGCACAGAATAATGTGATTGTTATTGTTTTTGTTTTCCTATAATTGTCATGTAATTAGCAGGGTTACTATAAAACTAAAAATCAGGTAATTGGCAGGGAAATTGAAAACGATTATACGGAAATCAGGGAATTTTACAAAATTTTCTGCAAAATTACAATTCTTGGCTTTAAATAAGTTTTACATGTATATACATCACACCTATTTTTGAATACAATTTTTGAATACCACTACAACTTTTACTCATTAAAAATGCAAGCGTTAGCAATATTGCTAATAGTAATTTACATTGCTATGTTAAATTGATTTCTCAACAAAATATTTAATTTTAGGATGAGCTTTTATCATCCTGATTAGCAAGTATGGAAAGTACGATTTTGCTGAAGTATCTAAATATTTATTATAGTTAAATATAAATCTAAAAATAATTTCGTTGGTCCACCAAAATAACTTTGTAGAACACTCAAACTGATTGCTAGAATGTTAAAACCTTTTGCAGCATTGCTCATCATGTTTCGGATTCCTACGTAATTATTTTGATAGTTCAACAAAATTGTTTTCAGACTTACTTATCTAATATTTAACAAATTTTATGATAGATATGTCTAGCGAAATTTTTAAAACATTGAGTAACATAAATCTGCTTTGAAACTTTGCACGATGCGCCAATAAAGCAAGGCGTGTTTCTTGCAAAAATATACCTAGCTTTCTCTTGCGCACTTCCGTAGTTATTTATCGTTTCAAATCGTGTGAAAAAAGTATTATTTAAAATAATGAAAAAAACGCGGATTTATTTTAACTAATTATATCCGGTTATTCTTTGAGGATGAATATTTTAAGGAAATATTTCTCTTATATCCGTATTTTCTCGTGCAAATATAGTAAAGATATGACAAAGATATAATAAAGAGTATATTGTTCTCTTACTTCAATAATATAACTAAAAAAATGTGATTTTTGAATTATTATCAAATTACCATAAAATCCCATGAATAAGTTACCATATATAAAATACCATGAATGAGTTAGGTAGAAATACTCTATCCATCATCAAAAGTAAACTAACTTAACTTCACAGTCTGTCCACAAGATCGCACTTTTCGTTCTTAAAGTTTTCAGAGAGATAATACCTTTATAATACCTTCTACAAGAGTGACACATTTTGAATTATGTTTCTTTTGTAAATAAAAAGAAGAGAAATATTTTCTACAAAGAAGAAATTATTTTATTTTAGCTGATCCAGGTGAATATAAACTGTTGTTGATATTTCGAATTACATCATTTTTTAGAATTATTTCGGATTTTTAATTTTGTTTGGTGTCACAACTCAAAAAATGGTGGTTTTTTTTTAAGGTTTTTTAAATATGTGAAACGAAATAGACAAAGATAATACATTTTTCTAAGAGTATATTCTTTTTGTCAATACCATTTGATTAGTAAATAATTTTCTGTTAAGTTGAAAAAAATAGTTTTTTCCCTTTTCTAAAAAATTTAATTTTTTTACTCGTGTTATTTTCCAAGTAAGAGAACGGTATCGTTTTATTTAAATCTATGTATATCATTTCAAGTTTAATATCGAATTTGCAGTCAAACCAAACTTAATATTCTCTGATCTTTAGCCGGTTTAAACAGGGGAATCTCAAGAGTTTCTACTGTCCCTGGATGGAAAACCGAAGTCGCCACTCGTCCTTGTGGTTAATCGCGCGCACCGATTATGGTTACACGGCCATGTGCATGCACAACGAACTGTTCAGTCAGCACGAAATCAGGTACGCGACCGCAAAACGCAATCAGCGTCGCTTACGATGTCGTACATACGACGGTTACGAGCGCTGCGTGCATTCGTTACAATTATAAATAATGCCGTGTCGATTCTTGCATTCGTTTTGCATGCAGTAAAGCGAGCCGCAATTAACATAACGCGATCCGGTACGCGGTCCATAATGAATTTGTCGATTGTTGCGCATTTGCTTTATTAATACGTGCCATTAATATTTGTGCGGCGAATCGACTTGCGCGTCGCCACACATTGATTTAATTAATAATGTCGCTCAACAAATTGGCGTCATTTTTCGCAAGTGGAATCGATATTAAAATACACGAGCTTTAACCTGATAATTGCAAAAACGGTACCAGTTCGACCATTTCGTTTTATGACTTTAAGCTTTTTACGTTATGATACGTTTTATGTGTCGCGGTAGTATATTATCGGTACTTACAACATGTTCTTGAATAATGTTCGCGAATAGAACGCTGCAAACTCGATATTCGGGAGAGTTTTTTATATAAAGTCACCAACAGTTACAACGAATTAACGCTACAACGGTATGACTGTCAACTGACGAGCAAGGTTCTGTTAATTATTACTGGACCATCACTGGTAACTGACTGGTTGAAATGACTGGGTCAGTACCATCTGTCAGTACTGGGCCCAAGTTATCATCCAGTACTGGGCCAGCAATTTGCCAGTTATACCTGAATTATGACAATCAGTATTGCTGGCCAATATTGGGCCGATTATAAAACCATAGGCAGCAGGTAAGAGTGTAGAGAAGTGGAAGGGAGATGAAGGTACTCTCGCAAAAAAATTTACATTCCGCGGGACGAAATTGAAATAATAAAAATTGTGGCGTTTACGCAGTGCAATACCATAGGATTTATCGCGACGTTAAAGCGGTGGCATCGATTTTTCCGTATAACACGCCGCGCAAGAGTTTTTCGATGGCGCGCGCTTTAACGAGCATGTTTTCGCCCATATACCCGTCGTGAAACGTTACAGCTCGGGTTTTATGGCAAAGCAACACGGTGGTTTTCAAAATGGCCGGGTTCACTCGTGTCACCGGCTGTGTGGTGGATGTGGTCCCCCGCCCTTCGCCTTCTGCTCCTCGTTCACTGCTCTCCCCCCCCCCCTTCCCCTCCCCCTCTCTCTTGGTCGGTGATCGATAACGCGTATGACAGCGTCGCGACGCCGCTCTGTCTTTCTCTTTCCGGCCTCTCTGCGGGGATTAGGGTAAATGGATTCGAAATTAGAGCGCGTGCGATATCGCGTTTTACCGCGCGATTAATTCGATCGCGGTCGTTCAAGCGGACGAATCGATTTCTCGATCTTTTCCCGTTTAGAGTGATTGAGTGCTCTTTGAAGCAAATCGTTCTTTTAAAATTTTCAGATTATTAATGCCTAACTGATCGCGCAGTGTTATAAAATGTAATTGCAAAGAAAATGTTCTTAACCGAAAGGATATTAATAAATAACAACTATTGGAATTGTAACATTAATATAACAGAATATAATGTGAATATAATATGAATATTAATTTATAAATTACGTAATACACATATATGTCGCAATGTAATTAATTTGTTAAATGTATTAAATATGTGAAATTTATTTATAATACGTGTATTATGTGCATGTAGTGCAATTAAGTTTTTAATTATCTTTTTATATTTAACATTTTAAAGAAATGAATTTTTTCTCCACGCACAGTTAAAGTTGAAAACCAACTATTAACACCGAAACTATAATATCAATATTGGCAACGATGTATCAATATTATCGAAACACGTCTATCGGCAATATGATCTGCGTGACTGGTCGGAAATAATATTTGGCGGCTCGAATCAGCCTCGGCAAATATTTGTGCGACAGTTTTGTGAGTTTAAATACGATTCATTAGGAGCGTTTGTATAGCATGAGGTGATCCCAGCTGCTCAAATATCAGAACGATAAGAGGTCTGCAATTATCAATGCACACAGAACTCATGCGTATCGCTGCGTAAGCGTAAAATGAAATCATTCGAGTTGTTACTTTTGTCACCGTGAATAAATTACCGGTTGGACGGGCGCAGATATTCATCGGAATTCACGATATCGCCTGTCTCTTCGAGGAATGCGGCGTATACATATTTCTCTGTGTTTTTTGTATCATCAGTAATACATATTTGTCTGCTCGTTATCAGGAGGACCAACAAAATAGTCTCCTTATCTTCAAATAGTGATTAAGTCGTTAATTACGTAGTAAATATTTTATACACTTGTTAAGTGCCTTGTACACTTATAAGAGAAAGTTTTCGCGTTAAAAGCAATTTGAAGATTTATCTTGAGAAGTAAGATTCCTTTTGAATAAGTATAGAAACATTTATTTGTCGTTTTTTTTTGTCACTTTAAATGTGTACTGGTACAAGATATTTTCTGATTTTTGCTAAATAAATTGCAAGTTGTAGTTGTAAATTGTAAAATGTTGAATCGATTGAGTCATGTTAACGAGAATCTGCAGCATTCGAAGTCACGATTAATTGAGATGAAACGCTTCTGCAATCGCTCTCGGAAATGCAGTTTCATCGGAAAGTCTTTTCGAAATAGCTATGTCTTTGCCTTTTTCATCTTTCAAAGTGAAATAATAATTTCTCTTCGGAAAGAATTTTTCTAGAAAATCTAACAATTTAATTAGATACGAATCTAAAAGTATTTTTGTTAGATTATTAAAATAATTATGTATATAAAGATGCTCAAGCTGGTTACTAGAATATTAATTTTTTACATATTATTCATTACGCTTGAGCATAATTTTGATGGTTCAATAATATTATTTTTAGATTTGTCTCTAGCTAAATTTTTAGATACTTCAGCAAAGTTCTTTCTGTAATAATATATTTGTATAAATATTTCTGACTAGTATTAAATAAGACTAAATTGAAAAAGATTTATCATAAATAAGTGAAGAAGTTCACATTCGGTTAAAATAAAAGGTGTCTATTATTTTTGTGTGAATTTTATAAATTGCTTGAACTGAAAATTATAAAATTTACATAAAAATATTATTAGGCATCAAGATCCATTTTGACCGAATATAGCTTTCTTTGCTTATTTCTGACTAGTAATATTAATACAGTAATTAAGTGATACAACGCGTTACATAACTACAAGTTTAATCTGTAACGTTATGATTTTCTCTCTCTCTCTCTCTCTCTCTCTCTCTCTCTCTCTCTCTCTAAAAGTGTATTATTTTTGGAAAATAGAACTTTTTGAAAAATCAATGCGCATGAAGAGTGCTATCCTAACTTGATATCAAACAAAACGAAGAACGATCATAGTGTGCGACTTTTAAATTAGAAATAACCTTAACTAATTCTTTAATTTAGAATCCTTAACTTGGCGTAATGAAGCGATGCAAGATGCAAGAAGTGAGACGCTGTAAGGTTTAATCTGGCATAAACGATCGGGAGTATTTTACGTTTTCTTTCGCCACTACATCGCGCGCGCAAATTGCGCTCCTAGCCGAGCGAAGCGACCGCGCCTAATCGATACTGGTTAATGGTAGACAAGCGAGCGGATCGTGATTCCGGGGCGCTCGTTAAGCAATAAGCTGAGAAAACATAATTAAAGGGCGCTTAGAGGAACGAGCGAGCCTGATTTTTCTCTTGTATCGACACCATCAAGCCGATCGATTATCGAAACCGACCAAGTACTCTGAAGTTGCCAACATTGCGCCGGGGCCGATCTGATGAGATATAATCGGTTTGTAGAGCGGTTGGGGGAGCATAACTTTGCGTATTAAACGAATTATACCTGAAATGATTCATCTATCTGTATACAAAATATACTTTTTAAAACATCTGCTATATACTTCCTAACATTATGTATTAAATATTAGGTGTTGGAATTAATTCGTAGCGTTTTTTAATGAAAGAATGTTATTTATTTCACATGAGCATTAAAAAATACATTAATGAAAGTACTTCCCATCACTTGTAAAACGCTACGAATTAATTCCAACACCTAATATATTACATTCAGTTCCACAAAGAGGGTATAAATCATATTTGCAAGAAGGTTCATGACAATTAAAAAAAGTATATATTATTTTAAAGTACATAAAATGGTTTATTTTGTCATTAATATGTCTAATATGTCGTCCAATCTACATTGTTCTTTATTATTGCACAGCTGACATCTAGGCATGCTTTCGATTAGTTTCTTAACATAGCTGAGAAAAAGCAATCTTATACTTGTCAAAGTTCATAGTATAACTGTTTCACTTACACATAGAAAGATACATACTGTACGCGAGTAATAATTACTTCAAATATTTTAAAAGTTCATATATTTGTAAATCTATTATAAGTTCATCACAAGCATCAAATTTATTCAAAATATATTCTGAATCTTAGTAAGTTTAATACTTCTATTAAGATTATTAAATTAAAATAAATTCGATTTGCTTATTATATAAAATCGCTTCTTCAATCAGTTTTATAATATTCTTAAAAAAAAATTTAATTTTTATGTTGAGTGTTTATGATGACATGTTAATGTCATTGAGTTTTTTTAAAATTTGTGATAAGTATATTAAGATCATTATCAAGAAAATATTCTATTGCTAAGAAAAATTATTATTCAATTTACTTTCTTTCTTCTAAGTAATTACTTAAAAGAAAGAAAATAAATTTAATTATTTTTCTTAGCAATAAAATAATATTTTACTGCGTGTATGTATACGTTTTCTCTGAAGCTACCTCTTTATAAACATAAACGCTCAATTCTTTTCAATTAGATTACCATCAGGAGACAATATCATCCAGTCCAAGGTTGTGATGCCATTTTCAAGCTTCCAGACGTTACAACTAGTTGTCAGGAATGAATAACAATGGAGACTGAATGATACATTAAGTAATGACGAAATAAATCATTGAATTTATTATATACTTTTTTTAGTTCTCTCATAAATCTTCTTGCAGACTATTTTATAGAAGAGAAACCTTGAGAGAATATGTTTTAAATTAAAAGAAAATTAGATTTAGACTTTTTTATTACTTGATTCTATCAATTAAGCGGTAGAAATAAATTCTATAACTTCTTTTCATAGAAATTAAATGTGATATTTTTGACAGAAAATTTTAGAAATATCTGTGGAAGAGACTCTTTTTGGCGTCTTGTGAAATAAATTTATATTGGGTTGATTTGAACAATGTTAAAAATATAATAGAAGTGTACGTGTTATATACTGTATGCGGTAATCATTAGTAATCGAGTTAAGTCAAGTCACGACACGAAATGCGGCGCGAAATATTTGAAAAATTGATTTGGAGGGCAGACTTTTGCGTGACGATGTACCTTTCGTCGATCACCACCGACAAGCGCGTCGGTCTTTATGCCTCCGAGGACCCGGGGATATTATTTCGGGCCCCTGTCACACAAAGGGATTCCCTTGAAATAGAATACCCAAATACGACCCTTAGATCTAAAGATACGAGAAAATATTTGAGTTAAAATTTCAACAGTCTCGAAGAACAAAAATGTTATAAAAATATTTTTTTTCTAAGTTATTAAGTGGAATTGTATTTCGCTTAAATAGAAAGCTAGTTTCCTAAAAAAATTTTATAATGTAATTCAAATTTTCTCTAACATATGACATATTTTTCTTTAACATATTTTTTCATTATTTCAATCCAATTTAGAAATCGCTTTGAAGTAAGGAAGGGAAAATCTCTTGGTGACATTATAGAGAAAAAGTCACGTATCACGCGCATGTAGATTACCGTAAAAAAATCGCGTCATTTAAGTAAGCGTACATTTAGAGCGAGAACGTGGTCATCGATCGGCACCGGTGCCTTTTAAACCGTTCTTTTCACCACACTTGGCGCAAATGCGACAAATCGTCCGTCAAACGAGATTAAATGCCGTCGCGTGGACGATCACGTAAGCGGTTCCAGTCTCGATTGTGAAGGTTGAAAATGTGATTCAATGATATACCTACTTAAAAGTCGGGCATTCATAGTTTACCGCTTGAGTTTACTGCTTTATTTTTATTGATATTAAATATCGATCAGAATGGCAATAGAGAGGCGTAAATAGGATTGTTAATTAATAACATTAATTTTTAATTATCGGTATTTATTAATATTTTAATTTTATGTTACGTAAGAGATAAAAGCTATGTTTAAGAAAAAATTGATTATGAAATATAACATTTTTGTCGTATATATTGTACTTTTTCATTCTCTTATAACTATTATTATTTTTGTAAATTTTCTCTGTATTTTTTTATTTACTCAATTTTTGGTATATATATCGATTTTGAATGTTAATTATCAGCATTATATTTTGCAAAGAAAAGCATTAAATGACATAAAAAATTGAAACTATAGAATATTTTTGAAATTTTAAACAGTTTATAGAATTTTTTATGTGTGCGTGCGTGCGTGCGTGCGTGCGTGCGTGCGTGCGTGCGTGCGTGCGTGCGTGTGTGTGTGTGTGTGTGTGTGTGTGTGTGTGTGTACAGAAAAATATTATAAAGAAAAGTGATTGTTCAATTTATTTTTTTTGTTCCTTTTAAATACTTTAATATTTTCTTAATAATATATTCTTAAAATATATTAATTATAAATTTTAGAAAAACTCGAGAAAAACTTATTATGTACTCAAAACAAGACTTTTCTTTTGAAGAATATTATAAAATTGATTGAAGAAGCAAATTGAATTTATTTAAATTTAATAATCTTGATTGAAGTATTAAATTCACTTGGATTCTAAAATATTTTGAATAAATTTGGTGCTTGTGATGAAGTTATACAATATGATAGATTTACGGACATACGAACTTTTGAAATACTTGAAACAAATAAATTATAACTTGAGTGCAGTATACATTTTTGTATGTACCATGTAATCTGTATTATAGTTGAAGTTTTGATTTTATGTATCAGAATTCTGTTGATGCTGGCGTCAAAAGACTTGTAGATTTCACGGCTATTCGTCGACTATTCGTCGTCGTTGACTGTTGTAAACGAGCTTTCGAATGCCCTCCGAAGACCCCTCCACCTCTCTTCTCCATCCGATTGCGAAGATCCATCGTTCGCTACCGATGAAGCTGCCATCGATTGTCACGACCGGACGATTATTACCCTCGACATATTGTGTCCGTGTATCAGGTCCACCACAGCGATCAATTTCACGGGAACCGACGCTTGTCCGCCGTCACACATCTCGTCCCCGATTTATAACCCCGATCTTTTATTCCAATCTCCGAAATGCATTTGCGTTGCCAAATGCGGCTTACAAGAGAGTTCTCTCGAAATGTTCAATTAAGGATGATATTGTTGAAAGAAATTCGCTTCAAGATTTTTGCTATTTTTAGTCTTATAAATTTTTTTTACTAAAAAAAAAGGAATAAATTTGTAAAGAAATTTTATGATTGAGACATCTCGTTTTGACGTGTTGCGTTATCGAACATAGTGTTGATTTAATCTTAGCTTTTTTAAAATTTTGACACAAAAGTTGACATAGATTGAACAGAAAAATATTTACAAAACATTCGAAAATTCGTAGAAATGTTTGTAGTCAGACCAACGCGACGAAGCTACATATATTTCCTTTTCCTCAGAGGAAAAATAAAATATTAGGTGAGAATGTGTGCGTCAGATCGAGCTTCGGAAATCCGGTCACCGGGGAAATTCCCGGCAATACTTTTCTCCAATGTGCCAACTGTCGAACTCATGGAAAATAGTCCAATTGATACTGCAAAGGTGAACTTGTGTCGAAACGATAAAACAGTGTGAAAGGGAGAGAAGGAGGAGGAGGTGGTAGTTCATTTGAGGTGCGTGCGAGGAAGTGAGCGTATCGTGTTGAGCGGAGAGCGAAGAGCGGAGAGCGGAGAGCGGTCGTTTTGTATCACGTGAATCGCAGAGACGAGACGAGACGAGACGAGACGAGACGAGAGACAAGCACAAGTTAGGCGAGTTTGGGGATTGCTGTGTGCGCGCAAGGGGGAATCGTCGTGGCATGAATAATGTATCGTGAATATTGTAGCCGGTCTCGAGACAGCTGCTGTCAGTGGCCAATTACAGGCGGCTTATAAAACAAATAAATCGATCAGCTGAGTGATTGCGCATAAATTAAGAGCGGCCTTTGCTCGACCTAGCTGGCTCTCTAGAAGTCGAACGAATATCGTTGATATCGTAGTCGTCGTCTTCTTGAATGCTCGGATGTATCGAATGGATTGAATCACGCGGAAAAATCTCGTTGAACGTTGGTTAAATCGAAGGACGTCGTTCAGTTCAATTAAGTTCGTCGAGGAAGTCGATTAATTATCCAAGACTGTCAGGTGACGATTTATGGTACTCAACATCAGAAAATCGCGATTTACGCACTTTCTTGCTAGTTCTGCGAGAATTTTAATCTTTTACTCTTGCAAATCCAGTTATGTTTATCTACATTAAAGTATATTAATATATTTGAAATATCCATTGCATATTTTATTTTAAATCTTTCTATTTTAACAAAACGTTGAATAATTCAGCAATTTATTATTTTCTTATTTATTGTGTGTGTGTGTGTGTGTGTGTATGTGTATGTGTGCTATATTATTTTTATTTGTCTTGTACATAGGCTTAAGCTTCAAGGCTTCTTATTGTTAGACAAGGCATTATGCTGCTACTTCACCTGTTGAGGTGCATCTTTTCACCTACTTTATTTTTTGCTGTACATTAATGCATGCTCTCTTCGTTATTTTGCACTTTAAAATAAAGATTGTTATTATTAATTCTAATAATATAATAAGTAAAAAATATAAAGCGCAAAAATTGCACGCTTGCAGATTTAGTTTAAAAAAATGAAATAATTGCATGGACTCGCAAATGGCTAAACAAGTTTGAAGTGTCGCGATTTACACGTGCACAAAGGCATTCGTTTCCCAGCGTTGGACAACGACAAGTTCACATGAAAAAAAGGGCGTTTTGCAGACGAAGTTATAACACGTGGCCGGGAAATAAATGTCATAGTAACGAGAATCCAATAATGTCGCTCCCATTAAACGTCAACGGTACGTAATTACTCGGAGGCTTGTTGCAACAAAAATCAATCGTTCTCGCACAGCGACAGCAAAGTGACTGTACGTGAGAGAATAGATTGAATTTCTGAGGCAGAGTTCACTATTAGAGCTAATACCTTATTCCTAATCGATATATACCAGTGAGTTTCTATACACACAGGAAAATACATATATTTAAATATTAATTACTTGTTTCCAGTACATTTAATTATTCGTTTTCAGTATTTCAATAGTTCGTATATCCACAAATCTATCATAAGTTTATGACAATTTAATTTATTTAAAATATATTCCGAATTTTAATAAGTTTAATTACTTCAATCAAAGTTATTAAATTAAAATTCAATTTTATTATATAAATTCTTGTTTTAAGTACATTGTAATGTAATGAGTAGATATAATGAGTCTTTCTGAAATTTGTAATGAGTACAGTTTAAAATTATTATCAAAAAAATATTCTTTGTTAAAGATAACTGTTATTTGAAAGGAAAAATAAACATTTTTCTTAGCAATAGAATGATATTTTTCTATGTGTATTTATTCGTTGAAAATTATACCTATAATTTTGAAAGCATTGAAATTTTAGATAATTTTAATAGATTTAAATTTAGTTTAGTAATAAACAAAAATAATATATTTATCTATATGTAATCTATTAATTTCTGGCATTTAGTTTTATAATGAAATTTAATAAAAATTTATTCTCTTTTTTTGATATAATATAATGAACGAATTAATTAGCATTAATGGAAGTACATCTGCAATGCGAGATTAAAATATCCTTTGTTTTCTCTCGTCGAAAAAAATTGCACATTTAGTTTTTAAAACACTACACAATACACGCGTATCACGTTTGTCTTTCCGTGATGAAATATTGCAAGATATACGAGCGAACGATTTATGTCGAAGTTTAAATTTCTATTTGTTGGAAAAATCTCGTTAAGCTTGAAGAATATTTAGCTTACGAATAAAAGAAGTCATTTTAGAGACGTTTCACTAGTATTCTGGTATGCTCATAAATACCGCCGTAAAACGACGGAGAAATATTCTTCGACGAGTTTCCATTGCCAGATGCAGCTTTGTGTTTTGCGTTCGAAACGGCATCTCTGCTTGTCGTACAATTTCTACATCCTACGCTACCGCAGGTCGCGTTAGTGTGCAATAGGACAAATATGTGTGTGAGTACCTGCAGTATCGCGTATATATTCAGGTATCACGTACGAAAGTAATTTGGCGGCAAATAGTAGCCGATTTCCGAGAAGCTACGACCTCACAAACGGCGACTGTATTTCGCTCGGATTCCATCGTCGTAATTAAAGCTCGCTCAACGTTCATGACGTTGTAAGTTGCCGCGAAAATGCCAGGAAGGACGATTCACAACACCATGTATACTGATATAGTCAAGTTTATGATTCGCATCATGCGGGATATGAACCGCTGTATTTTTATATATTTAAATTTGTAGTGCATTTCTATTTGACGATATTTTTCTTTATATATTCAATAAAGTTAAAATATAATAAGTATTTTAAATACTTTATTACTATTCTCGTCATGTTTGACTTCTACAAATGCTAGTTTGAATTATCTTTATATTCTAAATTTACAAGTTGGAAAATTATTTTGACGTAACTTTCGTAGCTAATAATTATCTTTATGTGAGACGATCGTTAAATTTTATCTGTTACTCGAGTTACCACAGATAGAATAAAGGCACACAATTATTAATCATGTGACATGCGCGCTCGCATGTCTCGCGAATAAATTCATATGCCAGGTAGCAAGTCATGGTAACAAGTTTATATGAACGTTCTCGTACCACTGCCTGATCATGCTGTCTTCCAAATATGGCTACAACTGAAGTTTGCGAACACTTTGCGCACAATACGTGAGGCGCAAACTGGTCGCGACCTGTATTCCCAATTTATTCGTGCTAAAGTTCGCAAACAGCTTGTGGACAGCCGACGAGCAGTTACAAAGTTGTTTCCCCCCCCCCCCCCTCATCGCCGCTTGTTGATATATAGAGCTCTCAGTCCAAACTTCAAAATCCAGGATTATGTCGTCAACTTTAATTGTCGGGCCCGAAACATTTATTATTAATTTTGTGTTTTAGATTTTAAATTTAAAGTTTAAGATTAAAGATTAATTGAAAAGCTAAACGCTGCTTTAAATTAAAGAACAGAAATTTGTAAAAGTAAAGTGGAGAAATATAATTTGAAATATTTTATTTTCCATAGTGGAAAAGTAAAAAATTTGTGGAGAAGATATATTAACTATCTTAATATGAATTTTGAATTTTATGTTCACAGATGAGACATTGGCAAAGATGAAACAATCTCCGGAGAGAAAAGGATGAAGCTTCTTCATTTAAAGATCAGATTCAGAATGTCAAAGGATAGCGCACCGTCATTTCCTCAACCAAAGGCAAGGAAATTAAGTCTCGAGTTTAAGGTAAGTAAACATTTTCGCGGCTGCATCTAAAATTATGTAATCTTGAATTATTCCTGTTAAATTTTTTTAAATATCTCTAGGGGATACTTACGTATATTATTTTTCCATCCCGTCATGGAATATGTCTCCTAAATAAATAATTTCGCAGGTATTATTCTTTATATGAACACTGCGTTATTTACTCTCTAAAATCTTGGAGTAGAATTTAAAGACAAAATGAATCTGTGTTGGAAAAAAGGGGTTTACTTGTCAATTTTTAAGAGTGAGATTTCACTATTTAGAGTTAGATTCCATTTCAAAAATTTTATAAAGTAACTGATCTCTCTCTCTCTCTCTCTCTCTCTCTCTCTCTCTTTCCAATGGAATATTACTTGCATTTCTCGATTAACTGTGATAAATGACTTTTGAATTATTTGTAATTGGTTTTCTACTAATTGAAATGCTTGATTTTTATTTCTGAAAATACTACAATTAATTTTTTATTGATTTTTAATTTTTACGAGTAATTATAGTTAATAAATAACTTTTAAGAAAGAATTCTGAATTCCTATAAGACTGCTTATCTATTATTTTCTTATCTGTTAAGGCTAGAAATGATAAAAAAATATAAAGATATTCTTTCTTTCTTATTCTCTCTCTCTCTCTCTCTCTCTCTCTCTCTCTCTCTCTCTCTCTCTCTCTCTCTCTCTGCTTTTATTTAACCAGCATTATTTAAATTTATCAGCATTCTTATGAGAATCCGTTTTTGAACTCACATGTATCGTAAAGATAAAATTCCTTGCCAAGCAATACTTTGCAAGAAATAATTTATGTAACCGATGCTTCGACGTTATTCGTGTCGATGGTTCCGCTATTAACTTGCTACACAATGGAGCGATTTAACAGGACCTCGTCGCGATTCGCGGAAGAAGTGAACGCGTTAAAAGTTCTCTCAATGGCTGGGAGCTTCTTTCCCTCTTTTCTGTGCCACGGCAATTTTCATTCTTCCAACTACGTTGCACGGTAAGATCTTTAATAGCTTCTACGCGGTAGGAAACCTTCGTCGAGTGCAGCAAGGAAGGCGCCACGAGATAGAGTTGCCAGATGTCCTGTATATACATGAATTGTCCTGTATTTTAGCTTGACTTTCAGCGTCTTGGTCGAGAAACGCAATTGTCGCGTACTTTAAAGTTTTGGCATTTAATTAAAGTACAACGAGGACATGTGAATATTTTTGGAGTACATACATATATACATATATAAAATACATATATAAAATATATATGTATATATGTGGTGTACACATATATTCAGAGATTATTACTTTTTGAAATCTTTAGAGTGGAATCTGAGTCTAAAGAATGATAAAGAATGAGCCAGTACTGAAAAAAAGGAGCACAATTGTTAATTTATAAGAGTAAACTGTAGACTTAGATTTTATTCCAGAGATTTTAGAGAATATATAATATATTACTGCAATCTTTAGTAAATTGATATACAGGTTTTTTAAAGTACCTCGTAAAAAATTATCGATCTACATATTTCTTGTATTATTTTGTACCTATCCTCGAAATTAAAGCACGTCTGTTGCATTCGACGAACGGCATCGATCTTCGAAGGAGAACGATCGCTTCCGAACAATTTATTTCCAGTTATACCCGAGCAAGGTTATTATAAGCGAGTCGAGGGCCATTAAGGTGCAAGCAACATCTGGAGTCGCTCCCGTGATTTATATCAACGCGAGTCGAAGGTCTTCATCGATTTTATCTCATCGTCGAACAGGCAGTAGTTTGCGCATCGACCGAAATACGCGCCGGAAAAATTATAATTGCCATAGTACAGGGGGTTTTCTTCTTTTATTCTTTATCGACAATAAACCGCGACACGTGCGCGATAAAATGCGAACGTGCGGTTAACTATAACATCGATATCAAGTATCCAGTGTGCGACCTATAAATCCGTGAATTCCCTTTGCGTCAAAAAATATTTAACAAAAAAAAAAATGAAAGGCCCGACAGTTGAATTTATGAATAACGTAACGCGACACCGTACTTATTTTTTCTCTCTGTTAGTTCTGAAAAGAGAAAAGTCCATGTAAAATAATAAAATTTGAAACTGTAGAAAAAAGTAGAGTTTCGACCCAAAACACGTAACATTTTTAATCGCCACTGGAAAGTGATATTAAAGATTAGATTAATTTTTGTAAATCACGTAATGTGATTTTGTAAATTTAATTTTGAAATTTTTATGACGATTAAAAATAGTGAAACATGCATGATCGCATTTTATAAATAAATAAATACGATATCATAAAGTTCTCTATAATCCTAGTACAACTATTTGGAAAATTTTTATGCTATAAAATTAGATATTTTGAACATTTAAAAATCGTTCTAAACGATAATCCGTCTTTGGCAAGTCGTGACCAGAAAAGAGCATTACGTAACGAAGAGGCGATTATCAACTTGACGAATGCGCGCTATCTACGATTCTTCTTGTATAATTTATACTTAGTATTCGCTTTATCACCTTTATCTCGCAATGCGAATCAACTACATGGAGTAATGCATTTTACTGTCGGATCGTACGAGCTCACTACATATTTATCGACCGCGACGTGATTTGAATATGCGCCACTGCCTTTAATGCATCCTCATTGCATTACGGTACAGTAGTAGCGAAGTCCAGAGATGCTAGAATATGAGAATATGAACCATCTACCGTTATTATGATTTACCATCCATTCCGTAAATTGGTGCAAAGTATCATGAATAGAAAGCAGGGAAGTTATGAGAGAAAGAGTTATTGAATTGTTAGAATTGGATATCTGTGTATTGAACTAAGTAAATATATTAATCGTGCAGAAATAATAAATTAATAAAATAAAAGCCTGCAGATACATAAAATAATAAATTAATAGAAAGAAGGAAATCGCATTAAACAAAATTATTTTAAGTCTATAGAACTTATATTTCTATATATACATTCATTATTATATCTTCAGCTTGTATAATATAATATCCGTTTAATAATTCAACAACTGTATCATCGCTTTTTAATAATAATCATCGCTTTTGATATAAAGGCATAAAGGTCTAAGAATAAATTTGTAAAAGCTAAAGTTATGAAATGACGTGATTCAAACGTTCCGACGCCGTCTAAACATAGTTTTGATTTATGAACATAAAGGATACGCCTCGTTGCGGAAATAAGCCCATCAATTATGAATTTATGCCGAATCGCAGTAGCCATTGAGCTCATCGAGCGCCAACGGACGCGTCTCTCTGTCTCATTTACGGACAATTAACGCACAGCGCAACGCGTGGAGATTAATAAACACGCGACGCCCACGCGGAAGGCAGACAGAAGGTACGAGACGGGTATAATTTAACGGCGGTCGCGAAGGGGGAGCGTTAATTGAGAATGATCGACTCTCCTCGTCGGCGTGGCGTGGCTCCGCTTCGCTCGACGCGGCTGGAACAAATAATAGCAGTCGGATCGAGGCGCGTATCGCATCGTCGCATCTCCCTCGTCTTATTCCGCTGCGCTGCTTCGGCCTGGCCTGGCCTGCCCTGGCATGGCCTGGCATGGCCTGGCCTGGCCTGGCCTGGCGTGGTATGGCGTGGCGTGGTATGGCGTTTCTCGTGATTCCAATTTTTCCCCCGTGCCGACGCGATAAAGAGGCCACTCCACCGCCTCGAAACAAGATTGATCGTGAAGCGTGCTCGTGAGCGCCGCGAGGAAGGGTGCAAAAACACTCGCGCCCACCTGGACTTTCGAGGGAATGTAAGGAGATTAAATTAAATCTGCAATTGAGAGGAATTTTACGGAGTAATTCGTTATTAACTCCTCGAGAAAGAACTAAATTACTTTTGGCATGTTGAGCTCGCGAGAATTTTATCAATATGCGTTTAATTAATATGTGTTCAATATTAATCCTTTATTTAGAACTGTACACTTAAATCTATAGGATGAATTTAACCTAATTTGAGTCGCCATTGCTCTCACTCAATATATATATCGTTAGTTTATACTAAAATAATTAATGGATAAACATATAGTGTCAAATTTATCTTTTAATTGTTTTAGTATAAAATAATTATATTGATAAAAGAGCAGCTAGCGACTTAAATTAAGTTAAATTTGGCGCTATAGATTTAACAGTGTATAACGCTGTTGATTTATTTATTATGTGGAATATACTTCAGAATTATTATTGTATGATTATTTTTGTCTCCTGTGAATATTGATTAATTTCAAATTTTCCTAAATTAAAATTGAAATTGATCAAAGAGTTGTAGATGAAAGAAACTCCGAGAAATCTGAGCAATTTTAAATGTTAAAATTGATTGGAAACAAGTACTGAGAAAGAATTGAATTACCTTTGAATTCGTGAGAATCTTGTCAATATTTCAAATGTGTTCAATTAAAATATTTTAATTCTTTATTTAAAACTCTTATACGTTGTCGATTTATTAATTATGTCGAATATACTTTAGAATGAATATTATCTGATTATTCTTGTTATCTGCAAATATACATTGATTAATTTGCAATTTTCCTGAATCAATGTTGAAATTGATCAAAGATCATTTATCGCAAGAACTAGCGTTAAGAAGAGACCGAATTGTCTTCGGTACGTTGAGTTCGCGAGAATCTCGTCAATTATTCAAATGTGTTGAAATATTTCAGCGCGCTGCTTGCAGAATCAGATATGTATAATATATATATTTATACAGAAATATTTAATAATTTATATAAGCACTGAAATCTGCTTTAATTGAAAAATAGGATTTCTCTTATTTAATTAGATGTGTTTAAATATATTAGTCTTTTATTTAGAGCTCTATATTATACAATGTTGATTTATTAATTATATGAAATCAGAATTATTATTTATTATTATATAGCCATTCTATTATCAACGAATATACATTAATTTGGAATTTATCCAAACATTGAAATTGATCAAAGAGTTCGCAGATGAAAGAAAATCCGAGGAATCTGAACAATGTTCTAAATGTTAAAACTGTCTATACAAGAACAATCGTTTGTTTGCGTTTTCTGTAAAAATATACGAACGTAACACATGGTAGAATGACTCTAAGATATTTGCAGAGAAATCTTTTTCTAAATTGTTCTCTGTTTTGGATTGTTCTATCAGTTATCAGTTATATTATTAAATGTATATGAGACACAAGGGAGAACGTGGGAGAAAGATAGAGAGTGGTAAACTGAGATGACTAAAAGGGATGATAGAAGGTAATAGAGTGAAGGGGAAAATGAGAGAGAGAAGGAGAGACAAAGAACATTACACGGGAAGGGACGATCGTGGAGGCACAATAGACGCAATACGGATACACGAGGCTGAAAGAGCCTCTTCGTTGAGTTTGCTTAAAGGAAAGCAGGTAGGATCCGGATGAACTTTATAAAAAATCGCGCACATATCTGACGCAGACGGAAACTATCGATACCGTCATGGCAGAGATGTCGAATCGTTAAACTTTCGTTTATAGAACGTTGCTGAACGTCACGCCGGTGTTGTCCCAATCGCGGGCAGGTGTTCCCAACGTGTTGTTCTAAATAAAGAAGAGGAGATAAAGCCGTGGTAAATGTAAGAGAGATTGCATAAGCCTGTTGTTGACGGTAAATCGTTCTTCTCTCGCGTCAGCCCCGCGTCATTTTAACGATCTTGACGGGCGATCATAGTCGAAGGTACTTGGAGAATGCCTTTTGAGCACCTATTACGGAGAATGCCGTTAAATAAACTACTTTCGATAAATGTAATTTCATGCCTGGTCTTATCTAAATGTCTGTATAGATGAGAGAAAAATCAATGAAACTGGATGCTTAAAACAGTTAAAATATCAGCTTGATGTATCTGTGTTATCTTTGGTTATTTTAACATGTCTTGCAAACGGCAAGCTCAAATGTTAAAAATATATATAAAACGCATGTTAAAAAGGCCAAAGATTTTAATTGCATTTGAAACTCAATTAATAATATCAGTGAAATAAATACTACCGTGTTAATATTTTTAATTGAATTGCAGGCTGATAATAAAATACTTGTTTCAACTATTTTCATCTTCACCATCTAAAAATATTTCGAAAAAGGTCAAAAAGCATCGGTTTAAATAATATATTCATTTAATAAATCGGATTTTTTTTTAACATGAATGGACGGCATCTGTAACTTCGGATACTGCAGTGTATATCAAATTCATCGATATCAGAGCGGAATAACGCTTTAAATATATCTTCGTTAGACATATCCCACTTTCGTTCCACCACTAGAGATTCGAATCGGTTTTATGTCGTACAATCCATTCAGAATTTCTGTAATATATCGAATTTTCTTCAAACGATTGACAAATCAGATATTCGAGTCGGCTTATAATGTATGCAAATTTCGTCGATGTCGTAAACCCGATAGCTTCAGATATTCCTTTGTGCAAGATCTGCTTTGCAACGTCAGTGGGGATAGTATTGATTTTTAGATTTAGATTATATTCATCAAGTTTTAATGTATTGAGCTTCTTAAAAGTTTCGTATAAAATTTTTATCATTATTCTCTCAGTCTGAAGAAATAGTTACGAATATTTTTTATTAACACGAAAAGACTTGCTTGTCTTGTTAGAATGTGATGTAATTAATTAAAAAATGTATGTATATATATATATATATATATATATATATTATTCTTTTTCTTGCTTCATTGCATTACAATATATCGAAAATCAATATTGGATTTTGGATAAAGGAATTTTTAAACGTCTTCTCGCTGGCACGACAAAGAGCACATCTCTTTCTCGTTCATTACAACTGTCGCTTTATATGTGTGTTTGTGTGAAAGTCTAATTATAGTTTAAATACTATTCATGAAGTGAATTCACGTTTTCATCAACAACTTAATAATCTAAATTATTACAACTGTGGCTTTGTTTTTATAAAAGAACATAATAGTCTAAATAATATTCACTTAAAAATATTTTCATCAATAGCTTGATAATCTAACTTGTTATAAAGCCTTTATTCTAATTTTTATCTGTATTAAAAGTTTATTCTATATATCTCTAATTATTTCGTCATTTGAAAAAGGTTAATTTGATAAATTAAATCATTACTGTCGCTTTGCGTGTATAAAAACCTAATTATAGTATAAGTTAATATTCATTCACAGAATATTTTCATCAATAACTCGATAATTTAAATTGTTATAAATTCTTTATTCTGGTTCAATGCTCTATATGTTTCTAATTATTTTCTCATTTGAAAAAGATCAACTGATTTAACATTTGTAACGTTGTTGTTATTAATTTTATTCAAAGTTTAATTATAATCTAAATAATATACTTTCAATATATTTTCATTAATAATTCAGTAATCGAAATTGTTATAAGTTCTGATTTTTGTCTAAGTTTATCAGTGCTCTATATATCTCTAATTGTTTTCTCATTTAAAAAACGTTAACCTGTTTAACATTTGTAACGTTGCTGTTATTTTTTATTCAAAATATAATTATAGTCAAAATAATATGCTTCCAATCTTGCTTGACAATCTAAATTATTACAAACTTTTTACTCTAATCTGTATAAAGTTTATTACTACCTAATCGTTCTATATATCTTTAATTATCTTCTCCTTAGAAAAAGGTCAACCGATTTAATATTTTTAACGCCGCTATTATTTTTTATTCATCTTAATTTGGCAAATAGAAATTTATTTGACGTTTGCTACGTTGAACATGTAACAGACTATCTTCCCGATATACCCAGATACTCCAAATGGCTCGGTATCTTGAAATATCTTCTCATTAGAGGAAGACCGACTTGTCCCCCGTACGTTACGCCACTGCGGGTCGTATTGGCCGCCGGCGGTGGAGGGGAGCGGCGATGCCTCAGTAAACGCCAAGCGCTCGAACCGTCGATGCCACGGCGAGGCGGTTTACGAGAAGACTACTCGCAATAGAGAAAAACCGGCATTAGTTTCAACGTCGACGAAACGTCAATCGGCGTAACCGACGTCTCATTCGAGTGACTTGAGTCGCCCCGCGATTCCCGGTGCCGCGAAAATCGTTCGAGGAGCCAACGACTCCTACCGGGAAGTCCTATTCCGTGCGAGTGTACATCTGTGTGTGTGTGTGTGTATGTGTGTACCGTACTCGTCCGTGTTACCTCGGTGGCTGTGCGCGTATGTACGTGTGCGAGAGTGTGCGTCGAAGCCATCGCGTGAGAGTGTCGGTGATGCTTCCCACCGTGTACGTATATTAGTAGTATGTTCATGTTGCGCAACGACGATACTTTCGCGTACGCTTAACACTCGTTATCACCGCGTACGCGGTGTGTCGGTGTGTATACGTGAGTTCTTTTTGCGTGCACTTCCAAAATCAACGACGAATTGACGGGGAGAGAGATAGGACGCTGCTGTCATCTTCCTCGAGAGATACGGATGCTGCTGGAGCAGCGGCGCCTCTTCGTACACAGAGAGAGAAAGAGAAAGAGAACCCCCACACACACACACACACACACACAGCCACCGCACATGAAACTGCACACGCATGCGCGCGATGTGAAAACCGCCGGTCCTCCGCTGCTCCATCGTGCTCCTCTCCTCCTCCGCCCTCTCACAGTCTCATTCTCTCTCCGTCACCCTTTCCCCTATCTCCGCTCTCTCCCTTCCTCTTGATCCTTCCCACCCTTCTCGTCGTCTCCCGTTGGATTACCTCACGGACAAAGGATACGTAAACGGGGATATACGCGCTGGATAAACTTCATCGTGGCTCTCTCTCTCGTCCGGCTCTTCCGCCCCGCCGACGACTATATAGGTATTGTTCCTTGCTTTGCTTTGCTCTGTTCTACTCCATTCTGCATCCCCGTGCATTGCGCCGCCGGGGTGGTGGCGGGTGCTCGATAAGTGCAGTCGACGCCAAAGGCTCTCTTCCCCTCCGCAGGGAAATGCGATTCCGTCGACATGACGGAAAATCTTTGTTAATCCCGGAGATATACACAATTTCGGGAGACCCTATCGTTTCCTTAGTTCAATAAAACTTCGCTAACGTGTTATCTGTGCATCTGCACTTTCTCGCATATCTTTCGTTTATAAAATGAGACAGAAGGCGGAAAAGGAAAAATAAATCAAGGAAGATTGTTTAAAAGACTGAAGCTTGTATGCCTAACAAATATTGTCCTTGTAAATCTTACATAAGATACTTCAGACTATTTGTCTATGGATTACTTAGCCTGTAATAAATTTGTTCTTAACAAATGTTATTTAATTTCATATCATTTCTTTTTTTTTTGCAATTATTTTGCAATTATTATTTTGCAGTTACAAATCTTTGCAAATTATCGAGACGTACATTAAATATAATTTAAGGAAAAATAAAACTAAAAATATTTTGTTGTATTAATCTTTTTATAATTTTAGAATTGCGATTCAATTACGGAATTTTTCATGATATATCCTAATTAATGTTAGGAGCAGTTTCATAAATTATTCCATACAAATGTGAAACGCTTATATAAGCCTCTACGGTTATTAATGCATAAATTATATATTCATAAGCGAAGAAATACAATTCTCTCGGAAGTAATTAGGACGTATACACCAAATGAAATTAAAAATAAAACGTATATCCGCAGACGTTTTGACTCTTGAATTCTCTTTAGCTAATTAATAAAGTCGAATAAAAACTTATTCTTGGAGCCAAATATTATTATTTTATTTTCATAAATGATGTTGTAGAACTATTTGTGAGTCGATTATCTCATTTAATTCCGCGTGCTGGCCGTAACGGAAAACACTTGTGCGAGATAATCTTCTTCACACTTTAAGCGAAGGTATCAAGTACCATCTGTATATCCAGTGGATCTTTTTCGTGTCACAGTTTCTTCCACTTAATAAAGCGACAGTTTGTCCCGCCGGATGTGTACACGGTTCTGCTCTAGGCCGTGTTTAATGGAGATTCCTGGCCACTATCGATCGCGAACGTGACAGATAGATGCCTAGGACGATAGTAATAGGATCAATCGCGACCGGCACATCTGCGGCCCCTATATAACTTATAATGCTGCCACAAGTTATGACGAGCGGGCGATGCATTATATGTATTATGTACCAGGCGGGTTGCACGGAGTGGATTACACACACGACGTTATTACGCGACGGGCTTGCATCGGAAAAGCTTCTCCGGCTGCGGGCCTTTGTGCTTTAACACGACACCGAGAGCTGTTGAAAGAATCGGTTTCACCGCGCGCGAGCTGCGCCGTAGAATATTTTCCAAATATATGTATTTCGAACACACTTATATTTCCCCCCTCGCAGTTTAAATCCATTCTGTAAATCTGTTTACTTCGAATGCAAATGCATTGATTATTTTGAAAGATTGCACGTACGCTGAAAATCGTGTTCTGCAGGAAGAGGGTGAGAGAAAAGCTAAAATATCTTTATAATTTATTCATTATTATACATGTAGAAATTCTTGGATATTATGCATATATATATATATATATACATATATATATTATACATGTATATGTGAACGCTATTGCATAAAATTAAGATACGCCGTACTTGATATAAATAATAAAGATGACACTAATTTTAATTGAAAAATTATTCCTGGCAGCTCAGTTGAAAATACGAACCAATAATGTAGTCGAACTGGTTTTATCGCTAATTTTTTATTGTATAATAAATAACTTGCGCATTGAAAAATATTATCTCATTAGCAGCTGACAAAATCTGATTGACATATTTAAATTACAAACGCGATGATATTCCTTTTAAAAAATTTATTTTCGCTGTTATTTGCCATTTTAAGCCGTTCGTATTGTAAATTTGGATATTCAGTTTGTGCATATTTGCATGTTACGTCATACGCGCTAATATATAGTAATATATAAATTCTATTTTTTTTTTTACGCGATATGTATACGTTACAGAAATCGAATAGGTAATAAATCTCTCTTCTGTAAATATCAATGAAAACAAGTATATCTTTATACAAACCGCAGCGTTTAGTCAACGATTATTTAAGTTTACTCAGATTGAATAGCATTTTATCGTAATAGCCTAACAGGCTATGAAACTTGTGAAAAACAAGTTGGAGAAATTGATTATTATTATAATCGATTCCTGCGTCTGAAGTAATCATATTATTTCTCTTATTACAAGCGACGTAACAACTCGGCGAATTGATTTCTCTGAAGCAATCATCGCGTAACATTTGCAAAAATCGCGAACCTTGTCAACGAAGCGGCCGATGCAAATACATTGGCATTAAACCGTTCTGAGGACTGGTTCATTACATAAAACGTTGTAACCTCATACATTGCTACTTTCCAGCTGAGCTGCGAGATATCATTGCCACGCGTAATCACGCGCTTTCATTCGGAACCGAGCGACCGCGATCACTGTAGTTAAGCATCCCTTTTGCCCATCGATCGATTGAAAGCTTGCCTGTCACGGAACATCCTTACCCTGGTAGGTGCTTGCTACATCGTGACTTTTGTATCGTATCGACACAAGTATTAAAAGGAATATTGATGACGAAGTTGCTGGAGGAAATCAATCGATGTTTCTAAATGTCAGTGCCATTATCGGTTTTATATTCATATCAAGCGAGAGTTAAAAATGTTGAATGCAAGAGAATTTGTAAGATTTTTTAAAAATATCTCAAATAAGATAGAGATACATTTAAAATGGGGAAGATAGAATTGAATTATTTATTCCTTTTAATAATTATTAGCATTGATAATTTCTCATAAGAGCTAGAGAGAGCTATACGTAAAATGGTGAAGAGAAATAGAATTGAATTTATTATTTCCAGTAATTAGAGGCATTGTTAATTCACATTTCGTTAGTGTCGTTCTCAGTTTAAAAAATAGTACTAATGGCCAAGTAACAATTAAAAATGTTGAATTTTAGAAAGTTTCATTAAATATATCTTAAACAAGAATGACAGAATTGAAGCGTTTATTATATCGTTTATTACTGTATATAGTAATTAGCGATATTGATAATTGCATTCATTACTATATATAGTAATTAGCAATATTGATAATTGTATTTCATACACATGGTAACATGATTATACATGATCTGGCAACATACATTCTGGGAAAAATACGAAATCGGTTAGATAGACAAAACATAACTTCCAAGTATCAACACATTGATATTATTCTTTATGTTTCTTAGGAATGCAGATAAAGAATCTCAGCTTGAATGTCATGACAATTCGACCGGTGGTCTCGATCTTTCCTCTCAAGCTGCCACGGGTCAATTTACGAGCAGGTCCTAAGGTGATCCTTTGTCGCAAAAATATCGCGTACACGAACAGGAGATTATCTTTATGAGAGTGCGGTCTCCCGTCGTGGAGGTATACTTACAGCTGTTCGACTTGTCGCGGTCCTTCAGAAGTGGGAAGAGGCTGAGAGGAAAAGGAAGATGCCGGGGGAATGTTTCTCTTGTTCTGACAGGCGTGGAAATGGAATTCACGGCGAAAGTTTGTCTTATTCCGCGCGAGCGATAGTTAAGCGACCAAGTTTTGTCTCGTCGTCGGTGTCTCTTTCTCTCTCTCTCGCGGCGCTTTCAACGCTCGGAAACGGAAGCGTCTCTAACCGAAGACATTCGTTAGATAAAAGAGATGGGAATATCGGAGAACGCGTTTCGTACAGGAAGCGGAGAAGCGTCTTTTGCGATCGCGCACCGGGAGATCTCCTGTAACGGAATCAGTTTGCTTTCGAAACCATCGAAACACCAAACTATCACCGGTGTGGGAGTCGCGCGTGATGCCATTGAGGTTTCGTTCAATCATTTTTTCCATTTTTTCACGCGTTCTTCCAAGTCCGTCGTGAAATACAAGACAAAATTCTATTGGCGATACGTGGAAGAAATATTTATGAGTACGAAAGACAAAAGCGTGTTATCGTACGTTATTTATTTTCTGAAATCAATGCTTCATAAATTGATACTGAAAATATTGATAACGAGGCAGCATCCAGTTGCGCGTGGGATTCTCCAACAATTTCAATGCGACCGTGCGCAGCCTTTGCGGAAATGACGATGCTGAGAATGTCTAAGCGTACGCTTGCTTTGCTAATAAACCGTCGACACTGCGTACCACCGACACGTCGGTGTCTCTATTTCAATACACACATACATTCTGCGGTAGACCAAGAAGTCGCGATCAAACGTGCAAAAAGCGGACGGTAAATTATACACGAAAAATACACAGGATAATTAACATTGGTATTTATACGCTTTGTTTTTTTACATATGAATGCGCGTGCGTTGCTCGTAATGACGTTTTTACGATAGTTTATCTACATATGAGCGGTAATATGTGCGTAAGCAAGGACTTGGGAATTACAGAGAGAGGAGGGGAGAGATAGAGAGAGAGAGAGAGAGAGAAACTCGCTATGTCTTTCATTATTCATGCAATGTTGATGGCCGCCAGTATTTCGCATAGCGAGAGCCATTTTAGTAGATCGATTTGCGCACGTGTCTTCTCTTTGCAGCACCACACTCAGTCCTCCTTTCTCTCTCCTCCAATACCCACCTACATGGTATACTTGGGTTCACCGCACTTCCGTTTGCCTATGGGTTCCTCAATCAGAGTCGATTGCTTCTTGAAAAAAAAAAAATGTATGGAGGCACTTGAATAGCTTCTAAATTGTAAGCGAATGAAGATAAAAAGCTCCTTGTGAATGAAGCTCTAACTGCATAAAGAGGAAACTAAGGCTTATTTTTTAATTTTAAATTGAATGTGTTTTTAGAAGGAAGTTCTTTTTATGTGAAATATGTATCTTTATTACTATTATCTTAGATAATGGAATTGTATATGTGTGTGTGTGTGTGTGTGTGTGTACATTTTTTTATAATTCTATTATTGTAAGCAATAATAATAAAGATATATACATATACATATATATATATATATATATGTGTGTGTGTATGTGTGTGTGTATAAACTATGTACACACTATATTAAAAAAATAAAAATCAAGAAATATACATAATAACAGTAAAACTATCGAATTTCATATCTCTTTTTTTTCTTTTTAAAACATATAATATATATATTATTTTTAATATACATATATATTAAAAAAAGAAGAAAAGATGTATAGAGATTTGAATTCACTGTTATCTATTTTTGACGCTTAATTTTCTTCAACAACCAGAAAATGACAGACTGGCGTAAGATACTTATACTTGCGTTTCTTTCATGCTAACCAAGGAGCCAAATCACTCTCTTTGCCGGTTTAGGTATTTCTCTTTATTAAATTGATGTAACTACAGCTAAATAAACAGTCCGTAGTCAAGAATAGATATTATTGGTTTGGCAGATATTATTATCGATACGCGATATGTTACGTCGCGAACTATGTGAATAGCGATAAGCTGGATTGTCATCGAATGCGAGATACGTCCGTAATGCTTACTAGATATTGATTTATTGTCGTCGTTCTCTTCCACCGTTTCAAAAAATAACGGATTTTTAACGTAGTCGTATCTTGTCACGCCAAACACAAATTTTCCTCTTGCAGGCACTTTTGTGTTTGCGAGTTAACAATGTTGCGAAAACATGTTATAAAAAACAGTTATCGTTTTGTGTCTATTAATTATTTAGCACCGAGAAGTGCTGAGAGAAAAAGAAAACATTTCTTTTATATAGAATATGTTTTTTATGGAAAAATTTTATAAAAACTGGAAATTCTTCTCAAAGTTAAACGATCTTCATTTTTTTTCCTTTTTATTCTCGAGAGGAAAAGTTAATTTATGAATAAACGTCTGCTAAACAATATCCACTGAGATTTATTTCAGCGTTAATCTTTCTCTGAAATGAATTTCAATGAAAGTCGATTTAATTGCCGTGCGAGATTTTGGAGATTTTATCGTGAAGTCGTTGACGTGCTCCGAATTTATTTGATGAATATACCGAGGGAGAAACGTGACGAAGAAGGGTCTCTCTCTTTCTCAGTATCGATCCACCAGGTGTTCTATGTAGGTCTAATGCGTAATTGTCGAGGGTCGGCAGTGAATTCTTGTCAATGCAAGATCTCTTTTGTATTCTTCCGTCACTCCGGCCTGAGGACAATTCACCGAGACGAGATGTTCCGCCATACGGATGCACCATGGCAACCTTTTAGTGTGTTAACGATACTTCATAAAAAGGTAGCGTGTGCACTTCTAAGTGCAAAGATAAACATTACTGGGTTATCGGCGTGAGAACGCTGTCTGAGATTTAAGGAGTGTTGCAAAGGCACCGACACGTTTCGCGCGGGATTGCAAGAAATCCAGGCAAATATTGTGAAACACACAGATTTACATAACAATGACTTACTAAGTCTAATTGTAATGAAATGCATGTGTCTGTAAATATATGCAACCGTGGTATTTTAACATATAAATATCGCTCATTATTTGCTACAACGACACGACTAAAAAACAGATTTTTTTCTGAGAATAAGTTTCAAATATTTTGAATCGTTAAAATTTGTAATTTTATTTTTGAATTGTAATTTTGAGGTAATTATAATTGATTGTAAAGGAATAAAAAAGTATATGTTTTTAAATATTGTTCCCCTTTTTTCTTTATATTCCTTTTTGCAAGCAATTAAAAATAACAGTTTTTTAATTATGTTGTCGTAGCAAATGTATATCATTGCATTTGAATTATTTTATATAATATCCAGTAGGTTACCCATTAATAATCTCTCAACGAAGCTGTAAAAAAACTGTCAGGTTTCTGCTTGAAATAAATATATTGCGATGTTATTTGATACTATAGACAGTATTATATATAAAAAATATGGATGTTTGACTATGATGATACATTACGTGTAAAAATCTCACCTTTAATACGTGCAAGGCGAAACGTAGCGGAATTTCTAGTGAATAGTGATAAATGCCTCGTTAAAAGTGCAACGTAGCGAGAAGTGAAACACTGTTAGAGAAGTGACCGTCGCCGTCGCCTACGATGAGCGTGCTTATTTTCCGCGGACGTCGTCGTTGAGAAGCTTGCTTTTGCTGGCAGGGCCCGCGAATCCACATACATTTTTCAAGCCTTCGGATACGTGCGCCAACTACGAACTTTCACGTTTCCCCGAGCGCGGTGTGTTTCCGCGGATATGCATTTCCCTTCTCGTACACGTGCGCGATGCAGAGGAGGAGAAAGAGCATAAAACTTTTCCGCTCGTTTACGGACGCTCGGAGGTTTTCGCGTGCAATTTCTTCACCGTTGCGCATATTTTTCCACACTTTACTCGCGGCGCTTAATGGTCAAATACGCCTTTCGCATTTAAACGCGCGTTATAGGCCGCAAAACTGCGCGAGGTGGAGACCGTAAAAGTGAGGAGAGCCTTAAAACGGGCCGTGTAATTTGATCTCCTTGGATGTTATTAAAGCAACCGCGCGTGATTCTCTTTTGTCCATAAATTTTCAATTGATTAATATTAATAGAAAATATGACTATTTAATCACGAAAACTTTATGATTATTTAACTGTCATATTTTAATCAGAATATTTCTTTTATTTTTATATTTTAACACATTCCATTTTTATATTCTCTCTCTTTTACATTTTGTTTACCCATATTTTACTTAATTAAAACATAAATTTAAAATAGTTGAAGTTTAGTAGATTTTTAAAAGAGAAGGAAGGAGAGAAAAGGAGAGAGAGAGAGAGAGAATGAAAAAATTTCACATATAATTCCACTTAGTATTGGTAAAACTTGACTTTTGTATACGGCTTTATTCTCAGATTACAAGCTATTAGCGTTCCCGACAGCTCCCCTTTGTTTCGCAGACTCGACCTCTATTTAGGTTCAGGTATCAAATATACCTGGTTCTAAAAAGGATCGAAGGATACCTCTACTACTATCCAGTCATATTTTCAATAATCTGTTATTGGACTATTAAGATAAAATTATTAGTCATATCCGGCAGATAATCGATCGCATAATCCGCGAGGTATAATTCAAATACAAATAACTCACAGATACCTAATTTTAGATACATTCCAAATTTCATGGTTCATAATGACAGCGTACATTCACTTTTGAATACGACTGTTATTAGACTATCGACTGTTTATACATTATTATAGCCATGAGTGCGTTTCAAATTACGCACAAAGTGCATAATATATTATTTTTCCTTGTTGTTCACTGAATAAAAAAAAAAATAAAATTATATTTCATGCTCTTCATGTGTAATTTGGGACGCATCCAGATGCTATATATTTTTTATAGAATATATTCGGTAAAAGTTTAAAAATAAATAAAAACAGGATAAAAGAGTCATAATACTAGTTTTTTGTTCTTTACAACAAACGGTAATTGTACATCTGTAGGTGAATAAAATGAGAAAAAAAACGTCCAACCTTTTCTCTTTAAGATGTATTGTATTAGATATATAGAGAGATGGTCAATGTCAGGTTTTTTTGTATGTCTGTATAGTTGGAAAATTTATGTCAAGTTTAACATATTTCACGGTTTACCCGAATTTTTATGTTAATTCAATACAATATGTTAGAAAGTAACAGAAACATTATGTAAAGATTAACACAAAACATTTTTTACAGTTTAGAAATAAATTGTGAAAATATGTTTTTTCAGTAAATTTCTAATATGTTATATTAACAAATACATTCAACTTTTACTTATTTATCATGAAATTTATGTTTTAAAACTATGTTGTTTTTATGTTATTTGTTCACTTATTCATAAATTGTGTTATTTAACACTAAGAAATATCAATTTAACTATAAAATGTTCAAATAACGTGCTTACATTATTTTAAATTAACACTCGGTTAAAAATTGTAAAATATTAAAAATTTAACACACAAATTTTAACAAGGTTTTAATGACTATATTTTTAATACAAATACAAAATGTCTTTTACTATGTAGTATATTACATTATTATACTGTTTTTATATTTTTCAATAATTTTTTTTAATGTCATCATATTTTTAATGTATGAGTAAACCAAATAATAAGTATTTAATATTAACGAGAATCATGTATTGTATTTGTTCGACAATACAACCATCGATTCTCGTCTCTCACAAAATATAATTTTATATTTTATAATCGATTATACAGTTGGTCGCATTTAGAGATTTTACTATTTCAGAGTTTATACTGTTAATATTTACCGAGTATTCTGCAGAGTACTACTGTAGTGTGTTTCTTGGAGTCTCCGATTTCGTAAAAGTCGAAGTTAGGTAAGCGAGTTTAGCGGTAAATGAGTGGCACGAATGCGAAACTATTATCTCCCGAGGCTGCGTGTGATTTGAATTTCAAAAATGTTGACGAACCGAGTAGCTAGTCCATAAGGGGAACGCGTCTTTTGGTTGCGAGTCATTTGCGAGCGTGTGCTGCACCGTCACACAGCTTGGCTTCTCAAAAGATCGCGCAATTAGTCGTACCGATGAATAGGTGCTGGTAGAACGATTCCTTTTCAACGTCTCTCTTGTCACGCGTTTTCCTTTCGCTTCTCCCCGAGGCTATTTCTGGCCGGACTCGTGCGAAATTCATCGCCCGAATTCCTGGCACGGAATCATCGCGAGTTTCACAGTTTTCGGCGAAGACTAATGGATAGACTACGGCGCCGTAAACGCGTGGTTTATCGTCCGACCGCGTCATATAATATATAAATGAACATGTGTAAGGCCTGCGTGTGTAACGACCGCGCGTGTCCGGTAATGTCTTGAAAACATAAACGGTCTTTTCCCGTCCATACTTTCAGAAAAAAATTGCGAGAATTTTTGTTATTATTATATTTATATAATATTGATTGAATTAAAAATAAAATTTAGTAGTAATAATAACTAAAAATGATTTAATAATTCACGAACGATGTAATAAAAGGATGAAATTCCCGATTTTTTTTATATCGTCGTTATAATAAGAATGAATTAATTGTATTGAATTGTGGATTAAAATTTATTTAATTTATTGGTGTGTAATTTCTTTCGATTAAGGCTTTTTTAAGGTATTGCAAAATTTATTTGATTTTAAATGATCATTTATAATTTCTTTATTTGAATTTATTTTTTTTAATTGTGATACAAGTGAGTTAAAAAAACATTTTATGTAGGGAGGAAGATATATTTTTTAAAAACTTCATTTTTAGAAAATAAATATTAATTACTTATTTGTAGTATATGATAACATTGTTTCAACATAAACATAAACAGAAACATTTCACGAAAATAATTATTTCAAAAGCTAAATATTTCTTGACTACATACTCTTTATACATCTAAATAATGAATTTTTCATCTTTATTAATTATTAAAATAATATATTTTAATTATTTCACTTTTTTAGGTAAACTAATTTTGTATGATCTATTTTTTGTTAACAAATTGTTAATTAATGTTTACTTTCTCTAAAAATGTTTTTTTAAAAAGATATCTCTCCTGTACGAATGCTTTTTGCATACACTCACTGTATATCTGTACATCATATAATAATAATAATAATGATGATATAACTTTATTGTATTAAAATGAATGTGGATATAACAGAAGGATAAAACACAACATATAAGATTGCACAAACAATAAGACGAGGTGTTAGTAATACTGCTGCCTTGAAACCTAAACCTAAAAACTAATTACATTAAGTTTACATAAGCTAAAGAGTCATATTTAAAAAGAAATATGATAGGATTATCGATAATTTAAAAAGGAATGTGATACATTATCGACAATAGTATGATAACAATAATTTTTATTCCGATACGATATTCTACATGTACATGAAAAGGTATATAATCTTCCATGTTGCAATTGTATACTGAATTCAATACCACATGAACCGCAATTGTAACGATATTCCCCTTGAGGAAAGAATCATTTTGACAAATGCGGCTATCACGTTAACCACGCGCTCTATAGTTGTGGTAGTAGCGTTGCCGGTAACATTGCAATAGTAGTGGTATAACCGGCGATGGTGGTGGTAACGGTGTTGGCAGCATTGGGTGCAATGGAAGGGGCAAGCATTGACTCAGTGAACGCCAAACGTTCAAGCCGTTATGACGCGGCGTGCGAGACAGTCCGAGTGACGCGACGCCGAAAATATCCTCGCGACGCGACGTGATAAGTGATTAGCGAGGAGACAACAAGCCTTATGACGATCCGTCGCGTCTGTTGCGATTACGATTAAATCGGAGTGTGAATTATGCGTGTGTGCGTTGAGGCCACCGCGTGCTTCTGTTCTCGCATTCACGAGAGCCCCTTCGGCTAGCCGTTCGGGCATCCTCGGTCGACGCAGCCGAGCCACAAGAGTAGTGCTCACGTATGTGTGTGTGTGTGTGTGTGTGTGTGTGTGTGTAATATAACGTATATGTGTATACGTGCGTGACCGCACGTAGCCTGGCGGTGTAATTGGCGAGAGTGTGTTATACGTGCCGGAGGAGTGTCGTCGTATATCCGTCCGTATTTCTTTTTTTCTTTTCCTCATACGAATGAAGTGAGCGAATGTGCCTGTTCCTTCCCTCGCCGGCCAATGTGGATACGTAAATAATAAAGTGCGCTCGGCTTTTGCCGCCTTCGTGCGACTACTCCCCTTCTCTTTCACTACGTGCCTCTTCGTCTCGCTTCTACCCCCGGTACAGGAGGTATACGCCGGTACAGGAGGTACACAAGTCGGATTACCACACCGCCGTGGGACAAAGGATACACGCACGCACTCAGGCATATATATATATACACACGCACGTACACACGAACGCGACGCCGGGCCCGTGTATGGTACGTGCAAGCTGATCGAGACTCAACGGTGGCAGCGCGGTGCCCCCGCGGGATTATTTATCGACCCGCACAAGGTATTGAGAGTTTGACTTTTTGTGTACCGACGACGACTCTTTTGCTGTGCCGCGACACCCGTTAGTGTCGTTAGTAAACCGAAGAGCCTTTCAACTAGCAATAAACGACCGTGTCCGCCCGTAGGAATTACTCTTTTCCTCACTTCTAACGTGCGTTTTCTCTCCGTGTTTCCGGTAGGTTTCCTGGGGAGTTTCACATAAAAGGGATGTCGAAATTAGGTGACCTGTTTTTTTTGGTCTATTTTTATTTTTTTGGGCGACTTGAAAGAATAATTGTCAATCTGTACGTTTTTTTTTTTATACAATAGGATCTAATAACTTTAACTCGAAATTCGAACTAAAGTTGGAGTAATTTTACATGTCTTTAAAATTCAATTATTGAAATAATTATGATATAATATTGAAAAGTCAACAATTTTCTATCAATATAAATTATAACTTGGTTTAATTTAATGTATTCTTTTCTAATTCTTAGAACTAGAAAAAGATAAAAAAATGAGTCAAGATTAAAATTAATTTATATTGATTGAAATAGGCTTTAGCGAAATTTTTATTTGCGCCCAAATATGAATTTATTAAAATCCTTTTTGGACGACTCGAAAGAAAAACAGCAATTTTTATATTTTTTTAGCATATCCCAGAGTCTGATAAATTTATTTCGAAATTCGAATTAAAGTTGGAGTAACTTTAGATGTTAAAATTTAATTATTGAAATAATTATGATATCATGTCGTAAAGTCAACAACTGACATTTGGCCTTTGATCAAATTTTCAGCGAGCAAAGATCAACTCACGGTTCATCGCGGAGTATATTTTTACTGTCTCTTTGCATATTTTCTCCTCCATATATCTTCTTATATTTGAAATATACAACTTTTGCTCCGATTTATCTAAATATCTAGTTCTCTCTTGAAAATGGATATGTAAAAATTCAACTATCAAAAATTTAACTATCTTGTCAATTAAATTTTTCTTTATATTTCCGAGTTGTAATGCGGTCTGCATTTCATGTCACGTTAATAGATCCGACGTGAAATACCGATTTCGCGTCAACTAATTTTAGATAATACGTATTCATTTGAATGAATTTTAATGAGATTGCAGGCTATTTTCTCGGTAGGGTAATTAATTATGTAAATTTGATTGGATAAAATCCAGGGAGAATGCGATGACGGGAATAATTCAAAGCTCATATTATGTTACAACGTAATATTTCAATGCAACATTTCTGCTACGTGCATATTGATGCCGAAATAATGCATCAATAAATATACGCGTACAGTAAATTATATATATGCTATATTTATTATATTATATTAATGATAGGTTCATAAAATATACTTTGTAAATTTAACTGGATGAATTAAAAATATACAAGCAATAAAAAGAAACATCTTTGAGAGATTCGATGTGACTGATGCTGAAATATATCCGATCCGATATATTTCTATAATAATTATAATAAAATTAACTGCTTTCATGAATTCTCTAAAAACAGTTAATACTTAATAATTATCGCTGACGCGATATATGAAACGATATTATTAATATTACTATTAATATAAAATATTCCGCTGTCATTATCTCACACAATCGTACTTATTATTAACACAATTTGCGACTGAGAGTTCTCATGATATTCATTCGTTACATTTAAGCTGATTATTATTTTATAAATTTATAGAGGGCGAATAAAAATTTTGGCTTTGTTAATAAACGTAGTTTACACGATGTCGAGCCGTCAAATACAAATTGCTCTTTTCCAGCATCTCGCTGGCCGAGCTACTTATTAAAGGGCATTACCGGACTTATCGGAGCATATAATGACGCTACAACGATGGAGAAGCTTTAAAAAGCAGACGCTTGTAACGCGTGCTGCTCGTTCGACGAGCCCCGTCAGTGATGCGCAATCTTCTTTTTTCTTTCTTTCTCTCTTTCCTTTTTTTTATTTCAAAAGGCCACTCTGCGATTTTTCCTTTTACACGCGACCTTTTACACGTGAATATCCTTAAATGCATCTACGTAACGAGCTTCATATCTTTTTTTTTTTATTAAATGTTTCCTGTTAGTCATATTTATTGCAATGTTATTTTCTATTAAAATGAATCAACGTAATTTATAATTTGCATGATTTCTTTATACCATTTATTACCTACATGATTTTTTTATCGAACTATAATTAAGTGTTTTTTTTTTTTTTAGAGATCGTGAGTCACCATGTCGAATAGCAATTGCCATATAATGACATTAATAAAATGACTTTTAAATCTCACAAATGCATCATTAGCGAGTTATAAGATTTCTTTACAAAATTATCTAGAATTATTGCTAATGCTTATTTAAATTTGTGATATAAAATTTGGGATATTAAGTTAAAAAACTATCAATATATATATATATAGTTTTTTACAATACAATAGTGCTTGTGTGTGGCAATAGTGTTTGTGTCTCCGGTACGTTGATCAACAGATGCGAACGTTTATCGGCGCAAAAAATTCACGTGGAATCACTGCTATCGTCAATAATTGAGTGGTGTAAGTTATAACAAACGGAACTAGACCGGCGGAAGTTGAACGCGAAAATTGCCTCTGTTGCATCGTTTACCTTTCTTTTTTTTTTTTTTTACGCTAACGCGCTGATCGTGGGAACGTACGATGTCTATGCTAGTCACAGGCAGAAGTGTATTTTAGACTGCTTTTCATTCTTTCAGCTTTTATAACATCTTTTTTTGAAAGAGAATTTTATGCACATAACGTGCTTGCTTTATATGCTTAATATATATATGTATCTAAATGTCTCTCGTGATACATAATTCTCGCACTTTTCCACGGAGAATAAAATCGGAAACGAGGTGGAATGAATTTCGATGATTCAAACGGGTGTAAATAAGTCGTCGACGCTGACAGAATTTCTTTTTGCGGTAGCGTCGACTATTCTTTCCTCTTTTTTTTTTGCTTTGCCTCGTGAAAGCGCTCGTAATATCAGTACTTGCGTTGACGCGCTTGTAAAAGCCCCCACCGTCTTTTGATGCGAAGATAAAGTAGCCGTCTGTAATATTCAGGTTGCTGCTACTTCTGAGCTTTCTCCGAGCGGAGGACAAATCGTCATGTCCTCTCCTTCGTGGCTTATGCGTTTTCTTATGTCGAGCCTGAAAAGCGCCGGCGGGACTTTGGTGTATACGGAGTTTCCTCAGAGCTACTTCCCGTTTGGTTTATGATGACGTAAAAGCTAACCGAAAACGCATTTCGTCGGCCCTGAGTTATTTATAGGGAGAGAAAAGGGGTACATTAGAAACGTGGCGGCACTTTTGAGGGATTTAAGTACCGCGTATCGTAATAGAAAGCTTTCAACATTTTGTTGCGATATTCTGCACCTTTTCAAAGCTCGAAGAAAACTGAAATTTTTATGACGTAAGGTATTTTAATCGCTAAATAGCTTTTTAAAGTAAGCAAAGGGATGAAGAGAATGCTTCAAAATGCGCACTGTTAAATTTATAATATTAAATTACACGCAATTTGAGTTATTTTTAAAACCATTTCTATAAGTCGCTATTCTATTACATTGTTCCTATCCTATTATGTTGTTAAAATTTGATTAAAATTATTTGATTAAAAAACAAGGGAGTTAAATAATTTAAGAGAGATTTAAATAATTCAAGAAAATATATTCGATTTAACTCAAATTTAATTTATTATTTACTTAATGTACACGTTAATACAAATATTTGAAATTAACCACAGAAATGGATTAATTTTTAATTTAAACGTACACGGAAGTTAAAAATATCAAAATATTATTTATTTTAAGGCATTGAGTTATTATTGATTCTTTCATTTATCTAAGTATGACTTTATTAATCTCTAATGTCACTTTTTCAATTGCAAATTGCATATATAAACAAGAGATACACATATTACAAAGCTATTGTAAATACACAATGAAAATCGATAGAATATATTAATCTAATTTTCACCTTTTCGATTTTTTCCTCAATGTTTCATTCGAATCAACAATTCATGTATTGTAATTCCCCGCATAAGTGTATAAAGTTAAATATTTCAACTACGCTGTGAAGCCGGTTTAGCAGTGTAATGCTGCAAATCACAAATCGACACTTTTCCGCGAGTATCGCCCACGCTCTCGGCAGATTAACTCGGGGCCGGTACGTATTTCCGCGAGCGGTCGAGATTGCAAGTGTCACGCTAACGTTGCGTGCATGCGTGCGTGCGTGCGTGCGTGCGTGCATGCATGCATGCATGCATGCATGTACGCGCACGCCGTCGTTCACGTCTCGATTCGAAAATAAAGCATATAGTAGGCGAGACATGCATGCGCAGCATGCACCGCGGTTTGTCGTGCATCGAAATCTGCATTTTCAGGCGCTTTTAAAAATGGCCGTGCATGTGCTCGCAGCATACATTTATATTTCAGCGGTTCTCGGAGTGTGGCGTATATGTTTCGCTTCGTTATTATAACTCCGGGAAACGCGAGGCCCCGTGCACGAGTTTGTTGCAAATTCTTAACATACGTAGTAATACGTAAATGTAATGGATTGCACGTAATCATACGTTACGGGAAGAATTGATTATCATTATTATATATCAATTGATAACATTATGCCACTTAAGGAGATTTCTCCCGAACATTGTTCGACTTTGCCGTTTAATATCTTATTGAAATAATATGCTTGTACCGTATTTGATAATGACTAGAAATTTCTACAACGGTTTTTATAGCGCTTATTACTCAAGTATAATACGTTAAATCTCGCTCTCTTTAAAACAGGAAAAAAAGTAGTAAACTTCATGCACGAATTATATTCTTTTATCTTTTTTTGCATCGCTACTGATCGGGTTTACTACATTCCGGAGTTAAAAGGTTCTATTCCATCGTGTCGAAGTAAAACGCGATTTTCAATGGCCGGCTAGCTCGGACAAAACTGTAATTCGTACTTAACGACCTTTTAACGATTTTTCCGCGTGTCCGCAAACGAGCGGCCACTGTCGGTGCGAGCGATAAAAGGCAACGTTATTACTTGAAGCGCGATAAGTTCACTCAGAAAATGCATGGAATCTATTGTCAATTCTATATCTCAATTCTATTCTCGCCGCGCATGCAGCACTGTTCGTTCCGATTTCACGATTGAACTCGGTATTGAATAACTAGTAGCAAAGTTAGAAAATATATTAATCGAGAACTCGGAGAAATTGTGCAAATACCGGTCAAGATCGTTTTAACTCGCATGAAATCCTGTCATTACGTTTATCTTGCCAGAGTGGGACGCCAATTTAATATCCAGTATAGGGCGCAATGACGTAAACCGTAATAATAACGGTAAACGAAAAAGCGTCAGACAAATGGCTGACGTGCCGTCGACGAAAAGTAATAAAAGCATTGTCACGCGCGTCGCGCTGCCGACCACATTGTATAACAAATTACCGTTGTCTCTAATGACAGCCCGCATGGAAAGCTCGTTATTAAGTGGCATAGTGATTTGCGTTTCCTCTTGCACCAGGATTCATACGTATCGTATTCCGCAACTCGTATTAAAAAAATGGGGAAGCACCGTGAAAGGAAATGGATTTTTCAAAAGAGAAACAGGAATGTGTAATTGATATTAATGTAATTTTTAGCGAAGTTCAGAGTGTTTACTATCTGGAAAAACCGGGAAAACCTGACATTTTCAAGGAATTTCTTTTTTTTATCTTTATTACAATTATCTTTAATGGTACAAATCAGTATTAACAAAATATTAAATATTCCAACAGATCCGGTTTGATTTTGCTGATTTGATCTTGTCAGCTTAATGGAGGTGTAAATCAGGAATTTTTTCATGGGATTTCATTGAGTTTCAACTTTTGGAATTTTATTTATAAATAAAAATTTTGCCTCTTTCTAAAAACATAGTTTCTTTAGTCTTTTTTTTCTTGATAATGCAAAATGTTAATAATCAGTATACACGCGTATAATCATGTGCAGTCTCATGAGTTTCTATTAAAAAAATTAGGGTGGCGATTAAAGACAATACTCATTAGAATATATTAGCTTACTGATACTATTTTGTAGTGAGCTTCTCTTTTCCTCCTACAAGTCCTATAGGTTTTTCGTGGCTTCAATTAAAGAAAATAATAGATATATAGTCTCACGAAGTGAGAGTCTTCTCTGGCTTCTGTTAATTTTCAATAATTTGTTTGCTTGCACTTCAATTTATTTAAAAGTTGTATTAAAACGTTTCTTTAATCTTACCTGAAATTTTGAACAAAAATATTTGGAAAATATAGGAATTTTCGAAGAATTTCTTTACAAGACTTCTGTAAAGAACCTTAAAAGATTTTCAGATTATCACTAATTATCCCTAGATAAAAATGTCAATGCGTAAGTATTTAAATGAGGGTATACTGATATAACTTTAGAAATATTGTGGCACAGTTAGTGTCTATAGTGGTGAACCTGTCACGGTCGATTTATCGCGTTACACACTTTTACGAGCCCATTTCCGGTGACGGGATTACCAAATCGCGTCGGGATCATGGCTTACAGGACCTCGTGCGAAATATCGACCGGATTAAACAAATCGGCCGAGCGTGCATTAACGCCCGGTTTTACTGCGTTGGATATTTATCGCGTTACTGTCGGCTTCCTAGGAAAAGCGCTCGCGGTTATATGGCGCTCGTTCGCATTGATTTTCGCCCCCGTTTATTTTTCCGTCTCGCACAGTATCGAGCGAGGACATCCGACCGGAACACTTTGATTTCCGTATTTCGTTACAGACGCAGTATTGAAATGTCTGAATATATAGATACGATTGCTCGAGTAATAAAATCGTTTTAAATTTTAGTAAGAATATCGTAAACATTCTATCTCTAACCAGTCTGCACCAGTATGCACACGTAATTTAACATTTTCTTATATGAGGCATTCAAACACACACTTATAGGAAAGGTTTCCACATCCATAAAATAGAATCAATACAGAGGTAATTGTATTTATATTGTGTTGATGGAAAAATATTTTACTTTTAAATGGAAAACTCTTAAATGTACTGAGAGAAATATTTGATATGAATAACTATTTACATTGTCGATATGTGACTTACAAAAACTTTTACTTTTTAGCTTAAAAATTTTATTGTTTTAATCGAAACATCATTATTCGTTAAGAATTTTATTTTTTATCTTGTTATCAAAATTCTTTCTGAAGAGATTGAAGAGAAGAAATTAAAGTGTTTATTTTCCAAAACCAAACGTTCGTTCATGTTGTTTATGTTGGAAAAATGATATTTGCTTCGTATCTTCTTACGCATCTTTACCTGACTTAAACTTGTAAAGAAGATAAAAATAAAATGTGCGCTGCTCGTAATACAGAAACCGTAACAGAAACTAGTAACGGAACAGACAGAAGAACGATAATCGATGGTTTTGTGCTCGTCAACGGAGAATAATGTCTTTTTAAACGAACAGATGCCAGGCTTTTGCACAACCGAAAGAAATTTCCCGGCTCGACTGTACCAATTTCTTACGTTCGGTCATAATGGTCGAGAGATATCGTTATATTACACGTTATTACCTATCAGCGTCTAATACAGGTATTTATCTGAACGTGAACTTCTGAGTTCTGAGTAGTCAAGAGTGCTTACGCCCACCAACCATATCCGATAGAGCAGGAAGAGAAAACAACTAGCACATACAGCTATTATAATCTTTCCCTTGCGGTTGCAATTAACCCTTTAAATGTTATGACCGCCACGAATTTCGCGTATAAGTGCAATAAGCAGTTTTATACAATTACTTAAAACGCAGACAGAATTGAATTTTCAGAATAACTGATACTAAAAATTAAGATAATTATATTTTATATCTTAATTTTATTATTACGTATCTTTTATGTATAATATGATGTTTTTTCCTTTTTCCACTTAAATTAAAAACATTGGATTATAAAAATTGTATACGCGATAAAATTGTTTATTGCGTAGTAATTGCACGATTGCTACTCACTTCAGCGTAAAGATAATAAGCATAGATATATTAGATACCATTCGAGTCATTTATATGTATTCGATAAATTATCACATAGAAAATTTATTTTTTATGATATCTTATCTCTTTTATATTTTTTAAATTTATTTTAGATGTTTCTGATAGAAACTACTTCGATAATCGTATTTATAAACTAGAGAATTCTTAAGTGTCACAAAGATAGTTTATGAAACTTTGCTGATTTTATATTTTTGAATTTGTTTTAAACGTGTTTTACAATAATTGTCATATTTATAAACTGAGCAGAACTCTTAAATCAGTTTCTACCAATTTAGATTAGCTTTATCTCGGTGCAACTTATTCTCTTTATCTTTTTCCAGTTTTAAGAATTCGAAAAAGATGAAGAATTGAACCGAGATTAAAGTAATCTACATTGGTAGAAATAAACATTAGGTATCTCTCACAAAAATAATTTTTAAATTAAAAGTCCAAGTAATAAAACATGTGTACAGTTATAAACAATGAACAGAAAATAATGAACATTACTGAATGAATGAACAACATGTAAAGAACATGTCTATCTATGTAGGTATTAGAAAAGCGTGAAATGTATGAAAGTATTAAAGATTTTTGTCGCTCGCTCGTGTCATATCCCGATCTGTCTTTGGACATCTCTAGAACACGTTTGATAGATTGCCGGAAATCATAAGTCATAGTGCGAGCAAATTGAATCGCGCGGTAAATACAGGAAGCGGTCTTCATAAAAGATCATTTTTCTTCCGAACGAAATACGAGTGGATACGGATTTACTTTCACAAATGTTTCCGTACGGTATGCGCATGACTGCAGAAACGGGCTGTTTCGCTGCGAATAGCAGGCCATAACATCCTTATAAGCACACATGCTCGTTCATCCATCGAAATAGCTATTCCGTTACAGTTTCGGTCTTCCTCGCGTATCGCCAGTAGACATTAAACACACGTTTCGCATGTAAATCCCTATTTTTACGCGTAATTTATGCGATTTGTAGATCGTTTCTTTTGTAACTGCAATAATAAGTACACCGATTTCATTTAATTATCTGGTTTCACGACAAGTTTTTTTTTTTTTTTTTTTAAATCGACTTTATATTGACAGAATTCTTTTTGTGGAATACTTTGCCGCTTACAAAAATAGGTAGACCCATTTTTACTTGGTTGCGTCTTTACTTTCTTCTTTATCACGATTGCAGAGATAAGATGGTAAGTCCTAACCAAGTGATACAATCCTGCAATTCTGCTTTTGCAAGAGGTAAAGCTCTATTTGAGTTTATGTTAGACAAACATAATTATTCACAAGGAGATTAGTTACAAACTTAATTCGAGCAATTTACTTAGACTCTGCCGTTTACATAAGATCTCCTTAAACTAATGTCGAAGTAAACATTTATTCGATAAACTCTGATCCTTTTGTTACGTATACCAAACCCGTATGGGAATAAGCATTTCTTCCGCGTGAGTGGAGAAAGCTAATCTTCAAACAATTCGTGAAACCAGACTTAATATATGCAGCCGATCGGAAGTGGTTTGATCGCGGGGACTAAGTTGGGGAACCGAGTTCGCGGTTTCAGTTCTACCGAGGCAAGCTACGAAATTCCTGGGGCAATTTCTGAGGGAGAATCGAATGAGAGTTGGAGAGTGGCGTTGGAGCGCGGTAAAGGGTGGGATTCTCCCTATGAGTAAAGGAGATAATAGGGAACACCGTCCTCGACCCTCTTTGTCCGCCCCTTTCGAAATAGCCATTCTGTCGAATTCTCCGCGCGTATTACCAGCTAACGGTAAATGTCCACATATATCTATGCCCACCGTAATGGATATAGTCGGATGGTGGTAGGTCGTACCTGCGCCAATTAGTGTCAAACTACCGGAATTGGGACTGAACAAGGGGAGGTTGTCGGTCGTACCTCGAGCCGTTTCGGCGACGATAAATTTTTCGTCAAATCGATTTAATCCACGCGAATGGAGGCGGGTAGTCTGATTAAATTATCCGAAGCGAAATGGTCGCGTAATCTCGTCGTATCAATCTTTGTTATTGTATTATCGCGATTTAAGCGAATTAGCGGGCTTGCGGGAATCGATGATCGTTTCATGAATTTCGCAGAACGACAGACGTTCAATGATAAATAGCACGTTCGCGTTGATAAAACAACTACGAGACGTTGTAAATATTGATTGAATGTAAATTTGTTTCTGTTCAATTAAGAAAAATTATGTTAGAAAGTTATGCTGGTTTTATTAGTTTTTCTCAATTAGAAAAAATTGTTAGAAAATTATGTGTTACTTTTTACAGTTTTATTTGTTTTCCTCAAATAAGAAAAGTCATGTAGAAAATTATGCTATTCTTTTTTCACAGTTTTAATATTCAGTCGTCGTAATAACGTTCTCTTAAGACGAAAGTTTACTTTGTGCGATACACGGTAGCTACCAGTAAATCCATTAAAGACGAGATATGCACATAATTTATTTCCCGACGCGCATATTACACACGTAATTGCGGTATACTGAATGCATAGAACAGCGCAAAACCGCGGCTGTCAATCACGGTGTGGCGCGCAAAAACTCGTAGCCTCGTTGAAATGAAAACGCGGTGACACATTTGGTTGCGAGCGTGCGTATACACACGGACGTGTTATTAGCGTTGAGCATCCACGTGTAACGGCTTTATACATCTTTATACATCGAGATAAACTATGTAAACTATGTTTTTGCGTGTGCTCCATGCAGACATAATCAATCCAGATAATGCTTGCAGCACGTATCACCTTTCCGGTCTCCGCGTCTTGTTTCCAATATGAACTTATCCGGAGAAGATTCAATTTATGTCCTCCTTTCTTGTTTACAAATTTATTCAATGACTCCATCGATCAAAGAACTCAAATTGGAGCTGTGAGAATCTTGACGGAGATCGTTGTCGTTTGCAGAAATAAATTCGCGATTAATAAGTTTAATACTTTACTCAAGATTTTAAATTAACATAAATTCGATTTGTTTATTAAGTTGTTCCTTCAATCAATTTGTAATTTTTTGAAAAGAAAATAAATTCTTCAAGTATAATGAATTTTTCTAAAATTTGTTATAAGCACATTTTAAGATTATTATCAAGAAAATATTCTTTGTTAAAGATAATCTAAAAGAGGTATTTAAAAAAAAAAGAAGTTAAATGGAGTCATTAGTTTTTTTTTAACAATATAGAATGATATTTTTCTACATATAATAATATATTTACATTCGAAATCAGTTTTCGCATAATTTTTTCCACTCTGTAGGAAAACCCCTGTGGAGTTAACAGCGAATTCGGTTTACTGGAGAGATAACGCCAGTTAATCTCTATAATTTAACGCGATCCATTTTGATTCGCCATATTCAGGCCGACATTCGTGCATGTATCTACAATAGTTGGGAAACGATAACGCTTGCTCGACGCGATAATGCACGCCGCAATATTTATTGGCGAGACTTAAAAAATCGATGATCGATCATGCTTTGTCGAAAGTGCGAGATCGTATCGCGCCGCGTCGACCGTTATTATTTCTCCTGAACACGTTGTGCGAGAGATATCGAGTTGCGCAATACGTTTTAACTTATACATGATGTTTATATTTGTAGACCACGCCACGATTTATCGACCAGTCTTAATTAAACCACCCCTTTCGCTCTTTTATTAGTCGCAATTTAACTTTGCACATAAAGCGACGCACTGATTTAATCGGCAGCGCGCTGTTAATTCTGAAAATTGTGCTCGTAATACAATAACGAATGTATTAAAAGATATTTCCATTTCTACGGACAAATATAATAAATACCGCGTACTTATTTTTAACTGAATCTTTAATATTGGTTAATATGAGCGGTAATACACTAATTAAAATGTGATGATATTTTTCGAGCTGCGGTCTCTTTGCTTACACTGAAACAAGAGTTCCGATGCTAATGATGCGCTTTTTAACGCGCAAAATTTAATGAGGATGCAGCTGAAAGCGACAGCGCGCTTTGAGCCCATTGAGCCCATTGAGTATCGCCATAATGAGGGCAAATATTTACACAGTATTTTATTATTAATTAAATCGTTAACGCGGGCGCATGGAGAGAGGGATTCGATCGTTGACCGTCTATATTTAACGGGAGAGCTAAATTGCATTTTATATCGGGGGAACGAACCAAGTCCATGTGACTTTTGCATAACATTTTATAAGTAAATAATATTCGATAATTATAACGTCCTGCCCTTCTCTCGCTTTTCAAGCCAAGTTTTTATTCAAAGAACAACTTTGTGCAACTTTATTTATAATTAGTTCTTTGTTTAACGTGTAAAACATTTTTGTATTAAAAGTGGCTACCGTATTAGAGCGAATGTTTATGTACTACGTATATCAGTGGATATATTATATCTTCCACTTGCACACTTACGCTCGATTGTGCACAATATATTCACGTTATACGAGACTGTTTACGTCAATCGAGCATGATATATTCGCGGATAAAGGCTAATATTCCCGAAAAATGCAAATCAGCATCAGCTTTATTCAGTATGGCAAACGCGGTAAGAGGTAGTACGGGAGGGCTTATCGAATTTCTCGGTCGTTGCATAAAGTCTTTCACAAAGTCGATCGCAGATATCAGCTTGGCTTTAGCGATCAAGTCCACAGTCGTTCAGTTCAGCTACCGCGAATCGTAACGTCGCCAGTGCGTTTATACGCGTAAGTTTATCGCGCGTCACTCGCGACATCTACGCTGATAACATCGCGAAGTTGTTCGTGCTGTCGTCATCATCACAAGTTTATGTGAACGAGCGAGGATATGCTCGAAAAGCATCGATATGATCTAATAATACTAATTCGCAATTGCCCGGAAAGGTCTTTATAATTAAGCTGTATACTTTATATTTGATTGAAACTATTATTTATAATTTAACACATTTCATATATCTCAAATGATTCACTCAAATTTTTATATTATTTATAATTTAACACAAGATGAATATATTAGAAAGTAACACAAATATTATGCAAAAATTGCAAAACAAATAAAAAATGTAACATTGATAATATTTATAAGCAATTACATTTCTTCATTAAAATTAGCATTTATGAAGTGTTAAATTAATACATTTTATTTATTTATTTTAAATTTTACGTTTTAAAAATATTTTTATATTATTTGTTTACTTATAAGTTGTGTTATTTTAATCCTAAGAAATATCGATCGTGTAATATATCTTTAAACGCCTTTTCGATGTGACGTGCCCGACTTTTTTTTCAATTCTTTTTCAATGCTTTTTTTTACTGCTTATAATTTTTATTAATAAAGATATATATGTGTATTGGTTGATTAGTTAATCAATGTTTAACATTTCAATTTAAAAATAAGTTTTTTGCAATATGTTTTTACGAAAGTAAGCAATTAAACTGAGTATGTCGCGATATGTTATTTCATAGTCAGGCATTTAAAAATTAAATATATAAAGTAAAAAACAAAAAGGACAGATTCGAAATGTTACAAAGAGAGAGATGAGATAGCTGTATGTATTCTAGGTAAACTTTAGATTGTCCGTGTTGATATATCTAGATTGTCATGTTTGGAAACTCAGATATCTTAGTAGATCAAGCTGTATTTACATATAGATATCTGTGTTGATTTAGATGTTATATAGAGATAGAGCCTTCAAGTTTGAATCACTGAAATCAATTATCTTATATACCATTATCGTTTCGTGCATCCTTTGACGGTAGTTACGGACAATTAGGCTAGAATAGGCTTTCTATCTCTTAATAGCTGCGATCTCTCTCTTGCTCGATACCCTCTCAGGTAGAGAAGAACCTGCACGCTTCCACGAGAGCATTTAAATTCTTCGTTAATATCTCCGCTGCGTATTAAGGCTCGACTTATCCATTATAGCACTCGCATCGAGCGATTATGGAAGCCTGATCGAGTCGTTCCATCAATCACTTCTCAATCTCCTTTCATATATCTGCTTCTATCAACCAGCCGGCACGGTAGCGGCTTGCGTCCCAAGCGGAATTATCAATAGATTATTAGCGTGTACTTTCGCACGTAACTGTTGTGAATAATAATGATAATGACTCTTGAATTAATAATACACTCTCCTTCTTTTTATAGCTCGGTGATATAACCATTAATTTCGTTAATATAATATAATTAAGATATAATTGCGCGGACGCGTCAAGACTTCGCTTATATACATACAAAGGAGGTTTAGAAAATAATGAAAGGTTTAAAACCTGATGGTCGTATAGATATACCGAGATTGTAAATCTTTTCTAAAGAGAAAAATGTGAAATTAGCTCCTTTGACTTTCCTTCATGGAATTTCGCGCGCGCTTAAACACTTTAAAAGTACAAAGACACGGTGCAGCTTTAATGAGATGGAACGTGGCGCCATTAAACGATCATCGACGTAACTCCGTTAATTCCAGTATAAGGAAGGCAAAAAGCTAATAGCGACGATTAGGCTTGTAAAACGGCTCGCGCGGTTGCCTGTAGTAATCGCGAGCACGCGGGCTCAATTTGTTTATTCGTCCGCGTTAATTGCGCTTGGTGTCGCTTGGCAATTTGTAACGGGTGAAATAATGTTCGAAGAGAAAGAGAGAGAGTGAGAGAGATCGCCGACGACTTTGTCAGTCGTCCGGTTTGTTTCCGCGTTACGGTCACAATTAGGTAAATAGCCAGGCATTCTCGGTAGCGCTAGGAGAGCGGGAGAGACGATAAATTACAAGCGACTCGTAAATCGCCGACGAGTCGGGAGACTTTCAACTGTCGTATTAAGAAGTCAAGTGCTTAAAGCGAACAGTTGAGTGAGAACGAGGGGGACAGAAAAGGGAACGGAGAGAAAGATCAGAGGAAAGATCAGAGGAAAGACAAGAGAAAGGCACAGCCATTGAAGCGTCTTCCGCGGCCATCGCTCTCCCGCATGGATCCATGAATGGCAGAAAAAAATAGATGCCATAATCATCACACGCCCGCATCTTGCGTGTTCGCTAATCAACCGGTTATCATCGTCTCGGGCGATTCGAGAGATTAGTTGTCCACTTCATTACCTTATCTCATCTCAGATGGCTTCTTTTTTATTTAAAGATTCTGAAAATTGTGATATTCATATACAAGGAATTGCATTAGTGTTTTATGTAGCGAGATTCTTTAATCAATTCAATCTTGGTGAAAATATTGAATTAAATAATTTTTTATTTTTTATAATTTTTTAATTTGAACATTAAAGTAGCTTTTTTCCTAATAAAACTTAATTAAATCTTAATTTGAAAAATATATATAATTTTATTGTTATATTAAAATTATATGTATATATAAAATTTATATATGTATAAATTTAGATATATTTTTGATATTTAACATTGATTGCACTAGTGCATCGAACATTTAGGCTAATTCTACAATGTGCTTTTTGTTTTCTGTTTTTTGCTGTTTGTCTCTGTTTGTCTCTTGCCTTTTTGATCAATAAGATAAGAGACAAACAGCGAGAAACAGAAAATAAAAAGCACATTGTAGAATTAGTCTTAAGATGTACTATATTTCTTAAAAGAAGAGGCTATAACCATAAATAGTTTATAGCATTTCAAAGAGAATGTTGATATCTCGAGAGACGCGAATGTTGTGCCCCTTCAATTTTTAAATGCATCACGGACAGATTATATTTCAATCTTTTCAAGCATAGGATTACTTCTTGGAATAGCCTAACTGTACTTTGTTGAAACTTTTATGGCCACTTTCGCTTCGTAATGATTGCCGTGTTGTGGAAAGTCAGAAAACACAACGCGTCGTTAGAGTTCAATCGTGGGAACATCACTTGAAATACGACTCGTCTGCATAATATATTACCTATAAATAATAAATACATCTTATTAAGGATTGATTGAGTGTTTAATTTTCTTAACGTTCAAAATATAATTTGTAGCATTGTTAAAAATTCAGATTAGATTAATTAAATAATATAAATGATAGCAACTGAAATATTAAAAATAATTTCCACATTTTTAAAAATATATTAAATAAAAAACTTGTCTTGCAAATTAAATTTTTACATCAAATACTCTCATAATATAAAACATAACATACAGAGTATATAAACCGAGATCTCAGAGCTTCGATATCTGCAAATTGATGATATATGTATTATACGTAGTGAGGAAATCGATGCAATGATTATTTTACGCTAAAATTAGCGAAGTGGCTGTGCTCACGAGCAATATAATTGTGTCCATCTGCTCGACACAGTGTCATGCAACACTGTAACGGGTGAGTCTCCGAGTAGCGATTAGTTAGGTAACTATTTGCGCGAGTCTTTCGAGAGAAGAGCGATACGCGGCGTGTGAACAAACAGGTGTGCATACACGCGTGTGTTAAGACTTATGTATGTACACGTCCGCTTATCCTCGTAATTGGAAGCGATAATTATGAATTAGTCGAATAACATTCTGCTTGTACACTAGATATCTCGCTCTTGCCCCACATATCGTTTCCTTTTAGATATACCTTTTGAATTATTATTTCGCATTTACTTTTTTTAACGAAACGCAATTAGGTACCATTGTCTTCTCTTTTCTTTCTCAATCTATATTTTGCAGTTATTCTAAAATAATAGTACACATAATAATACATGTATACGTGCATACTTCCGATCTGTGTTCTAATTTTTTAATCAAAAGTTTGTCTTTCTGCTGACGACTCCGCATCATCTTACAAATGACAATAGAACGCACAATGCCTGGAACACCTTGTATACGAGCGATGGATTCTATGCTTGATACGGCTCATGGACAGTAGGCGTTTCCAGCGTCATTATAAATCAGAGTTAAACACGCTAATTATATCGGTCCGCGGTCGCCATCAGTGGGAGAAGGAGGGGTCAGAGAGGGACTTCGAGGGTTCTCAATCGGCGGCGCAGTTCGCGCGCTGCGCTTTCAACTTTTCTAATTAAAGTGTCGTAACGAACATAAAGCGGGTTACGACCTTATAACTATTGATAATTCCGATGATTATTCCCGCTTGCATGCGTTCGTTGACTAGATATTAGTAGTTAATAGCTCGTTACTGTCATCCAGTGAAATTATCACGATGTGTAGAAATGTGATTTATTTAGATATATTTCATGTCTGATTCCTTTCTATTATGTCTAAATTGAAAATGGGACGTTTCCAGTGTGTGTGACTTTAATTTAAATTCTGGTTTGGCCGAATAATAACTGGTTTTATCTGCTTTAATAGAAGCAGCATTATGATATATGTAAATATTGATTAGAGTCTTTAACTAAATAGATAAGTGGAATGCTTGAAACATTCAAAAAAAATTTTATTTATATAATTGTATTTTTTAATAAAATTCTCTAAAATCTTTAGAATGGAATTAATTCTAAAAAATAAATCTCATTCTTAATAATTAAAAATTGAGATTCTTTTTTAACACTCAATTGTTACTCTTTGTTACTCTTTATAATTAGATTCTACTCCAAAGATGCATAAAGTTAAATTGACATTTAATTGTATCCTATATGAGATAAAAAAAAATGTAAAAATAATAAACTTTTAGACTTCTGGACGATACTTTTTTTTTTCCTTGAATAAGATTTTTTTGGATAAAACTAGGTATGTGCGTGGGATGCTCTAGCCACCTACCTATGCTTAAAGATTAATGTGACGGAGGGAATATCAAATATTCTTTTAAGAAACTTACATATTTAGTTATTTAGATTCTTCGATTGAATATAGAAAAGTTAGAAACAAGATTATAGAAACTAGGCCAAGTAGATTTATCTTTACTTTGTCTTTTCAATTTGTCTTACAGTTCGTGATAAGAAATATTTAGGTTGGAGAGAATTCGTCGCGCACGAATGCTCATGAGAAACCTCGTTCACTCCTCGGGCGAATGAGAACCTCTTCGTAGCTCATTCTGTGGCGAGTAAGAATGGGTCTCGAAGGAAGAGGAGGTGAGAGGAGTATGAGAGACAGAGCGATGAGGCGATCTAACGTGAGATAATGAGTTAAGATGAGATAGCAAGTTACCGATGAAACGTACATATATGAGCACGTACACGTATGCACACGTATGCGTGCCTGCATGTGCATATCTACGCGCGACTGAGTGCCAAAAGCCGAGAATGAGAACCTCTGACCATTATCCGGCAGCGAGGCTACTCTTCACTTAAGTCCCATTCGTCTTTCTATCGGATTGCCCCTCCCGTACACGTTCATAGATTTATCTTCTCCAAAAAACCTATCTGTATCCGATCTGTGAAAGTTTTGTGTCGCAAGAGTAATATATTTCATCAAATAGACAATGGTATATCATAAAATAAAGTTTTAATGTAGGAAGTCAAATTGTGATTTTCGAATTGTCTTAATGAAAATAAGAATTTGAATGTTTTTTCGAAAATTATTATGTATTAATTACTTTAACGAAATTAAACTAGAAGCATCGAGTGGTTATTGATTGCTTCTATTTTTTATATTAATATTATTTCTTGTGTAAAAAGATAGTATTCTCCAATTTTTAATTTTTCAATAATTACATCGATGATTATTTGATTTTTTTCTTTATTTATTTATTTTCATAGTAATTTATTTGTTTGGTTTCTTTAATAAATGAAGATAAGAAACGTTGATACTTTTGTTATATTAAAGACATTTAGCTGCAGTAATAAAGAAGTTACCTTTTCAAAAATTACATCGAGAATAATGACATTATCGAATTCTGCATAATGTCAAATTTCGAATGCAAATATTTGAAAATCATATTATTCGTTCGTATCTCTTTGTTTCAATACGTTCATGATGTGAGCAACGCTTAAAGTCCGCCTTGGGGAGGGGGGGGGGGGGGGGGGGAGAGGGTAAACAGAGCGCTTCTGGAAAAGCTTGCCTTCGCATTTTTCGCGATCAAACGCCGCTGAAATTCCTGGCTCGGCCGCCTGTCGAGCTTCGATCCGCTTTTTCGCTGCACCTTGCGCACAGTGCCAAGAAGTTAGTCGGTCGGAATTCACACTGACTCATTCGATTAGGTCGTTCGTTCGGTCGGCGAAGAGGTTCGTTCGCTCGACCGAGGACAGAGCTGGTTTTGCCACGATTTTCATACCGGCGCTGCGCGTCATTCATTCGCCGTTCTACGTCTCGTTTTTATAGTCTCTACAATCCGGGATTGCTAGCTATTCATACTGGAATTTTGGCATGATATTATCTTGTTAAAAACACTTGGCAAATATCATATAGTTAGTTTTACTAAAGAAAAACTGAAACAGTATCGACTAAAAAAGCGTAATTTACACGATGTACTTTGAAAGATAATTTTTGGTATTTGCGGCTATAATTACATGTTATCGTAACAATGGTTATTATACATATAGCTATAACGTTAGTAATAATAACTATTTATACTTTTATCAACAAATGTATCTATATATTTATACACACACGTGACCATTGAAAATGACTATAAATTATAGTTATTTTTTCCATAAAAATTGCAATTATTATTGAACTACAATTTATAATCATTTTTGGTGCTATATATTTTTAGCTATATTGTTAAAATTATACATGTATATATACATATATATGTATACGATAATATACATATATATAAAGGAATTTGTATTATAATTATAATCAGAAATACGAAAAACTTTTCTCTCGATATATTTTTATTAGCGATACTTTTATTAATGCTAAAAATAATATATTTTAAAATAGTAAATATCTACGCTAATGAATAAATAACTCATGTTTTTTTGTAATTAAGTTATTGTAACATATTCTGATTTTGCAAGTCGCATACAACACACCTTTTTTAAAAACATTTTAAATAAACATATTGTTTGTTTGCAAGAAGCACTGTATAAATTATGTTGAGTCAATGAAAAAAAGTTTCATAAAAAGATAGTATATAAAAAGTAAGAATGTATTATTGCTCGTAGTTTTATTTAATTCATGGGTAGCAAAGTTTTTCCATTATTATTTATTAGAAAGGTTACTATCTATATATTCATTCATTCATCCAATTTTCATAATTTGTAGAAGAGAACGCTGTGACGTGATGAAAATGTCAAGTGCAATTATTATAGTTATAGTATTGTTGGCATATATTATACATTTGTTGATAATTTAACGACATAATTTATGCTTACTGGTTTAAATATTTTAGGAATGTGTTGGGAATTAAATATTAGAAAATTATCTTCCCAAATTACTACTTGAAGCATTAAGAATGCTTCGAAGAAGGATTTTACATCACACAGCAAGTTTTCTTTTGCTTACCTGACAAATGTACCGTACTAGGCTATGATAATTTTATCGGTAAAAAATGCTCGCGAGAAGTAATTTTTCATTAATTTTTTTCATATACAATTCAAGATGGTCAGTGACACTTATAGCAGCTTACATGGTTTTACAAACTTGCATTCGAAAAAATCTGCATTTTTCGATCAATTTTTGTAAAAAGTGCCCTTTCGTACAATATAAAACAATGTATAATTATAACATTACGTATTTAATTTTGTTTGACACGACAAAAACGACACTTTTACTCGATATTGCAAAAATATCGTCTTTTGTTACGTTATGAAGAAAAATCTTGCTTATAAGTCGATTAGAGCAGGTTTGACTGGATAGATAAACATATATATCTATATTGACTCTAAACTTGGCAATGTATGCTATCGGAGATACACGTCTTCGCTGTTTATCGCCCGAGCTTGTAATTTCTCGTTTCAAGATGCGTTTATAAGATTTGTGCAAACATATTTGCGTACATCTCTTTACATTATCATGATCCTCTTTGTAAATAACATGCTTCCAAGAAAATTAATGCGCGAGTATTTTGAATGAAATTCTGAAGTAGGATCAAAAAACAAATTGGAATATATGTATCTTCAATAAAAGTCAAGATATATACACGATTATATTATCATTTGATAAAGTAGGGTTATCCTTAGTGGATTATAATACGAATGATCAGTCGTTTATCACTATTGCACTGCTACGATTTATCAGAGGTCGCGCGTATCTTTTTATTTTTGGAATTCTTGATCATGTCAAATCATTAATCGTTGCTCTTTGAGCTCATTTAAGCGTCGGCTTCACTTCACTTACGTAACTTTGATTTATTGAATTCTTATTGAACAATGACAGTTCTTTTTTTATCGATGCCTAAGAAAGGTTAATACCGATTACGATATAATTTTTAAAATTCACACAAATTTGAAAGGAATTATTTTTCAATTTGCTCATCAAATATTTTCATTGATCGCAGAAATATTGATCGTTGCTTGCAAAATTGATGGATATACATTCCACGTCAAAAGTTCGAAAACACATTTTAAAAATTGACACCTATTACTTGAATATCTATAACAATATGGTTTTTTAACAACAACATTAACAATAATTCTTTAGATTCAATAACAATTATTGAATCTAAACAATTATATTGTTAAAAAATATGTTATGAATATTTGAATAAGTAATTTCAAAAATGTCAAATTTTAAAAAGTGTTTCTAAACTTTTAACGAAATCAAAACATGGAGTACTCAGTATTTCTCACTATATTATTTTTTTTATCAAGACTTTATGATTTATATTCATATTGTAAACATATTTAATGATAAGAAAAAGTAATAGCAAGTGTAGTACAAACTAATATTTGATAAAGAAATTAGTGCAAGAAATATTGATACCCTATTAGACTAAATATTGATATCCTATTAGACTAAATCGTTCCTGATACGTTTCATGGCGACATAAATCTGTCACGTTAGTTGAGAACGCGTGTATATCTCTGCGTGTAGTCGCATACATGCGAACATGTATACAGTATTGCGGACAGGCTGCCAAGTTTGGTGGCGGTTAAACGTAATTTCGTGACGCAGGATATGCGGGACAGGACAGAGTCATTATCGTCGATCTGTGCTTTCGTGTCGTACTGAATTACATTCTCGCACCTTTCTCCATAATCGTAAAAAAAAAAATATTTATATATATAAACATCCATGGCTGGGTACCTGAATCATCAATACACCATATGCGATAAAGCGTCTGGCCAATCACGTAATATCAGCGGAATCTCGTATTGCGATTTGAAACATCTCGTCGACGCTTTTCACTCGAACGCGGATCCGTTTCTGCATAGCGCGAACCGTGCGTATAAATATTTATGCACTCGCCGAGAATATACAATCACACATGTTTGTGCATGCAAGCGGACTCACGCAAAATCCAATTTTTATAGACAATCATAGATATATTTCGCCGGAGCTGTTACAGCAAAAAAAAAATCCGATATACAATATCGTTTATAAAGTCACGTATGCAGCGGTACGAAATCATATTCGACGTTTGGAAAGATAGATTTTAATTTTTGGAATCCATCGAAGGTTCGAATATAATTACATTTACGAATGTGCGGGAGGTCTTTGATTAATCATAAATCCAACTGAAACGAGAGTACCTGATTTTTTTCCGTAACGGCGAAATCGTGTTTAACGATCAGCTACCTATACTGAGTAACGGTAACGAAAATCGCTCGGGAATTTAAAGGCTAAATAGGGCGAAAGAAGCGCACGTTTTTCGTTCGTTGTACGGCAAGCGAGCGATCAAGGATAATGCCTGTTCATCTGTATGCGCTCGCTTGGCTTCATCTAGCCACCACGATCGAGCTTGGTTCGATCCTATCGATCGTGACTCGCATCGAAAGAACGGTTTCCTGTATTCTAGCAATCTGATCGGAATCTCGTCGATCGAGAAACAGGATTTGACCTTTACTGGTGTGCGTCCCAATGTTTGCAGCTATAATCATCAGAAACTCTATTTTAAAGCCTATAATTTAATTCCATATATGTAGATTCAAAAAATTATCTAAACCTATAGATATACATATGTATGAATTCAGATCATTTTTTTCTATATACTTAGATACGATGAGCAATGCTACAAAAATTGAACAATTTAGCAACCAATTCGAGCTTTCTACATAATTTTTTATGGCTTTACAAAATTATTATGAGATCTGTATTGAGTTAAATTTTAGATATTTCAGCAAAACCGTCCGTTTTATATGTATGTGTAGAAAAAGAGAGAATTACTATCTTCGTCAAAATATATTTAAAAATGGTGCTTTTTTTAAATATAGAGAAAATTTTTCTTTTTAAAAATTTTGCATAAAATTTGATATTGATATTAGAATACTATATTGATTGTGATAAAAAATTTTTAAAATGACTGGAGAGAAGGTTTCGCAATCGGAAAACAAGTTTTGATCGGCTTTCATAAATTGCTGATACGAGAAATGGCCTTCGTTGGGAACGCATTCGCAGAATTGGCGCCGTCGAGAATTGACCGCGAATATTGTTGCCTGTGGTTACAATTTGCAAGCGATCGACACTGTTACATTCGCGTCGGTTGGCTTCGATCCCCGAGATAAATTTAAGCGATTGTAATACATATCTTTACAGAGCGTTCGCGCGCGCACATCGCTCGCTTTGAAGATACGGTCGTTTCCGAGATTTATCGGGCGGAAAAAAGATATTGAGCTGTCGCATCTGAAAAGCCGAATTTGGAATCCGAATCCGAATGTAATAAAGTAACTGCTGTTATATTTTTTTTTCAACGTAGCTTTGAAAAATATAGCACTCCGACGTGACATGCAGTGGATATTGGAATTTTGCGAAATGTTGCAAAATGTAAAACTGCAGGAAATATTTCTGTTTTCGCGGAATGAAAAAGAAATGAAATTTTACGTATAATAGCGTAACAATACCGAACTTAGGGTTATAGTCGTCGATATTGAACGGTCGAAAGTGCGCACTTAGAGAATGCGCGAGCGTGTGATAGTTCCCACGGTTAACGACTGTACTGGTCAAGCACATATTTTAGAATGCTCGTAAGATGCTCGAACAGCTGCTGTCAAACGAGAACGGGACAACTTGGCACAGTCGTCAGCTCGGAAAGACATATGCTTGAAGACAAAATCTTCCGTGCGTGAACACGCACTGTCGGGAGCCAATCGTATATCCGGCGCTGTATAATGACTGCGACACAAATTGGAAAATATGTGTTACGACGTTCTCGATCAACGTTAACGTTCCGCGCTGTGAAAATGATATAACGCACGCTAAATCACAATATACTGTTATAAAGTACATATAGAGGGAAGTCAGTGGCGTGGAATGTATATCTGAATTTAATACTAATAGAATTTGTATATTTTTGCTTCGCACAGTTTTCATCGTGCGAATGTTTCCTCTTATTGATTTATTGGACTAGTATTTTAATGATACAAATATTAACGTTTTATATATACAAATTAATCGATTTGTAATTCTAGCTTTTGATATAAAACGTTTAAGAGCTATAATTTAAGAGCTATAATTGAGTATGAGAAAGCAGAGGATATTAATAATACAGTTTTGTAGTGCACCTCAGAAAAATAATCATGCGTTACATAAGCATATGTGCGTGCCGCAAATAATAACTTCCTAACTACATCGAGTTCGCTTGCATAGTTTTATGGTATAGCAAATAGTTCTGTAAACTTAGGAGCTGTAACTAAATTGGAGAAATCAAATAACATTATTATATGTATCGTAGAAAAATAATTGTACCTTACGTAAGTACTTATATGTGTTTATCTCGATAATAATAAATTCTTAGCTACATCAAATGTGCCTGCTTTTCAATTTGCGATAATAAATTGTACGAGAACCTAATGATTATAAGTGAATTACATATATATAAAAAATTTATATGCATTTTTTTTTTAGGAGGTTTGTATTATATAACATAGGAATATTTCGAATTGCAAATTTATTTTTTTAAATAGCAATTAGATGTATGAAATATTTAAAAGCTTATCGACTGTATGACTGAATTATATAAATAAAAAAATTTTAATACGCTTTTTGTAGCATACGCCATTAGATATCAAAGAAATAACGATTGAGTTAAGTAACACATTTGATTATTTTTAACTTCCATTTATTATGTAAAATTTTTTACATATTATGTAAAAATGTAAATTAATTTTTGTGCTTAGTTTCAAAGTAAATATCATTCATATTACCATATGTACTTGATAAATAATGAACTTGAGTCTTTAATATATTTTCTTGAATTAAATTGTTTAACTCCATTGTTTTAATCAAATTAACGACATATTGGATTGGAACAGTGACCTACAGATATGATTAAAAATAATTCAAATTGTATACAATTATGAATTTAACAATGTATAATCGGTGTATATTGTTTCTAATTCATTTTTTTAAAATTGCAATAAAATATTCGAAATACTTAGGAGCTCAAATTGCAACAAGAAATGCTATATAGTTCGTAGCATACAAGGATGATGGTGTATTACATAAACTGCATCAAGCCGTTTTTAGTTAAGGAATATAATGGTCCATTCAGCAATCTTACAGGCTATAACTGAATCGCGGGGAAATCAAAGAATATTATTATGCGCACTGCGTGGAAAAATGTTGGTGCGCGTTATGCAAGTGTGCGCAACAGCTCGGAACGCGCTGAAAACGCGTAAGCGATTTCCAATAATATTTTCACTTCAGCCGTGACGCGTATTGGCAGCGGACGCGTTTGGCCTCGCATCAGATTCTTGTCGCCTGGTCTACAGCGCAATCGGATCTGTACCGTTGATGCTTTTACGTTGTTAACATATCGAGTAGTTCGTTTCGCGCAGTGGTCCTCAATTACCGTTTTGCATTCATATTTGGAGGAGGAAATCAATTGCGATGCAGTGATACAATGAATGAATTTATTAAGATGGTTTCTAATTAAAAAAAATTAAATATAATATGTCTTAGCATGTCTTAATAGGTCTTAGCCCACTTTTTTAAAGACATGAAAAAATAAACTTTTTAATTAAATTCAATTTATGATAGTGCGATATGTTTGAAATTATTCAAAAACTATTGCATTGAATTTATTGTGTGAAAATTATATAGTTTTATTTTACATATAAGATATACGTATTTCAGTTATTTCACGCAATTTTCTAGTTAAGTCTAATTTTCTCGTGCTACACGAGAAAGCTTTGATCAGCTCAGATAAGTGGTAATCCCCAGTGTAGTACTTGGCACGAGCCAATCCTCTATCGAGGTATCACGATAGTCGACCGACCTACCGCTCGCTCGACGGAAAGCTTCTATTCGCTCGTCCCACGACTCGAGAGAAACGAGTTTACCTGCTTATAGTGCCCACCACCGAAGTAGGTAATGGCCACCTTCTTGGAAGGATGGTCTCTTCTCCGTCCTTTTCCGTTCCTGTATCTTCTTTATCCTTGGCTTCCTTGGGACTTTTCTAACTGCAGCTTTTGAAGATTAAGAAATATGATCAAGCGATTCTTTACGAAGACGAGAATAATATTTCTGCGACATGTTGAAATGCCGGATTCGTAACAGCGCGTTTCTAACGAACAGGCTGCTTCGACTAACCGGAGATATGCTTTGTTAAGCAAATTTCATTACAAACCTTCTCTCGCATTCATGTCTGAAGCATCTAAGAAGGGTCGAGAATAATATAATATATTATGTATACATATTTTTGTATTTTAGACATTTATTATTGAGATAGAAATGTTTGTAAAGAAATGTATTAATATCTATTATTTTTTAAATATTTTATTTAAAAAATAATATGAATTGTCAGATATATATTAATATATCCAATAACATTATTTATTCTTTATTATGTAGAGACCAATTTGTGTCGTTATCTATTTTATTACAAAATGAACGTTGACTATTCAACAAAAAAAAAATCACCCGAACGAGTCATTTCCAGTAGTTTTTGTACGCTGAATGCAAATCCGATTTCCAAATTATTCCGTCACATCATAATTTTAAGAAATTTACATTTAAAGTTGCAAAAAGATCTATTTTTTTGTTTTTTGTCTATTATAAATATTATATCGATATGTGATTAAAAATTGTGCTGGAAAAATTTTATTGCAATCAAAATTAAGCATGATAGGGATTTTCAATTCTTAAACAGATTTGTAGCGTCATAGTTATAAAAATACGTAAAAATAATTCTTTTTGCCAATTAAATTGCAAATTTTTCAAAATTAGACGTGATGAAGCAATTTGGAAAATTTGACGTGATGAAGCAATTTAGAAAATTTATGTTCACATTCAAAAAGTTATAAAAAATGACTTTGAATTTTCTTCCCGTGTTCGAAAAAAATTATTTTTTTTGTCGAACATTGTCATTTATATTATTGTTATCGTTTATAAATTATTACAATTATAATAATGTCATAAACTAGCAATTAACAAGGCGAACGAAGCCGAAGCATTACACGCGTAGGTGAACAATTTTCTCTTTCCCCTGCGATCGACCGATAACAGCGGCGACTAATCATCCAACTTTCCTCCACCGGTAGTCACTCCGCGGTTTCCGATGCCGTATAACTATGGACAAGCCGAAAACTTTTAACGACCTCGTATGCCGCTCTTCGATCGTCGGTGTGGAGGAAACGTTGGTTCAGGATATACTTCGGAATCCGTATTACTTGAAAATCACGTTAGGTTATATGGGTTTAGCGAGATCATCCGTATGTTGCCAAGTAACTTATCTTTCTCTTTTTTCTTTTTGTTCCTTTTCCCTCGAGACAGAATCGGGTCGAGACCCTAAGAAAGATCTACACGTGCTAGACGAGGGAGTGAACGAACGAGTGAGCATTGTGGCGAGTATGAACGCGAAACCGGCTAATCTGTTTGTTCGGCGAACTACTTCTCGACCTCAGTCCGGCCTTTCATCTCGTTGCTCGCAATGAGCTTCTCCACGGCTCGTGCTCTCTCGACAATCTCTAATGAGTTTGCGATTGAAGTTCCCTGGGTACTCCGGGAACTTTCTCTCTCCCTCCCTTCCTCCCTCTCACCTCTCTCTTCGACGTTGATAATGAGAACTCTTTATCGTTGCGTCAACGTCAACTCGATGCCAATTTCCGGCGAACTCTTTCAAAGAATGTCATATGTTCTTCGTTTTTCCATATGCCTGCATACGCGATCGCCAATGTCCGGATTCAGATCTTCCTCTTCGGCGAACAATACAGCTGCTGGGTATCGATTATCGAAGTTTATGAGAATAGACTAAGGCCAAAGGAACGTACTAAGATTAAGATGTTACATAATGTTATTAAAATATATTTGTTATTAAATACAACAAGATTTTCATACTGAATATATTTTAGTAATTTAACATTTTAATTTCTGCATGTTCCTTTGGAATCTTATTCTTTATTCTCACATATTTTTTAATCTATAGTATACGAGCATGTCTAGTATACTTATAATAGATAAACACATTTATCGAAGTTTAGTTTATATTCGAGTTAATTTTTGGTATTATCTTACTAGTTACTTGTGTAACTTTAAACGAGACTCATAATTGCAGAATCTGAAAAATTTCATTATTTTTTAACATAAATCCTTATTTTTAAGGTAAAAACAGATTGTCTTAAAATGAAAAGATTATAAAAACAACATTTTCATTAAGATAAAGAATTCACTTTGATAAAAATATCACTTTCGTAATCTCTTAATTTCCTTGATCTTGTCGATGTCTTGGAAATTAACTTTTCGAACAGAATTCTGTTATTGTGAAAAGACTTTTATCAGTTGTCATTAAACATTCATTCTTAAATCAACGCGAAATACATTTTCTTTCTGATGCAAAAGATTAAGAAGTCACTGAATTTCTACGAAAATAATGTTATGATTATTTGTCGAAATAACGATCGCCATGAATGCCGGTTTTATGGACGGTAAATTGAAAGTTAGCCGCGAAATAACATTCGGGCCAGGTCGGAGCGAGATGTGTGCATTTCGGCAGTACACGGAAAAGCAGCTTTTGCAGAGTTGCGCTCTGCACAGTCGGTTGCAGTCACGATCGCATTAACGTGTATACGAGTATGTCGTATGTACGTTGCACAGTTGCGGGGGTTACAAAATTGCTGTACATCGAGCAAACGAAAGAGAGAGGAGTTCTCTGTGGACGGCAGTTCTCTGTGTCGGTGAATGCTGCGCGTCACGTGTGTCGACTCCTTGTTTCGAGGTGCTTTTATGAAAGCATGAAAGCCCCAACGGTGGTTTTCGCGTCGGTGTCGCATCTATTGCGTTCTCCCGCGACCACCGAAACGCGAAAAATAGAGAAAGGAAAGGAAAATTAAAGCCGGTGATACAAGATAACACTTCTCTCTGCTAGAAATTCTCAGCTATCAATGCAAGTCCGTGATACTTCCGAGAATCGCAACGATCGTCTCATCGATCATAACAAAGAATAATTCTGTATAATTCTTACCGTTACATTTTTTTTTTTTTGGTATATTTCAATAACGAATAAACCGTAATCGATTCGAGATATCTAAAAGCATTGCGACCAAATGATAGATAAATGTAAATGAATGTAATTCCGCAGTGAGTGATTTGCAAAGTTAATCGAAATCCGCGTGACATTCAACAGTGTTAAAATTGTCCGTGTATTCTCAGTCTTGAATAACTATGCGGTTGCGCGGAAAAGAGACAGACAGAGAAAGAGAGAAAGAGAGAGAGAGAGAGAGAGAGAGAGAGAGAGAGAGAGAGATACAAGCCGGTTTCGAGGATTAGCTTGCAATTTCCACGGAGTTGTCATTAACTCGTTACGCCGTAGAACGTGTTGACAGTTATGTTCCGACGGAAATATCCGAATGCCAATAGAACGCTGTGCGATGCTCGTTAATATGCTGCGTATGGTTCGTTACACGGAAAAGCGCTTATATCTGCGACGTTTGCAGCTCTTCATCCTAGAAATCCTCAAGTAAGAGATTAGACATCACATGTTTAGTTCTCTATATTTTTCAGGCCTGCTTAAGATAGAATGAGATATCCACGCATTTTATTCTGTCTTATCTATCTCAGTCTATTTCTGAGTATGTTCTGAAAAATATGGTGGACCAAACGTATGGTGTCCAATCTCTTACTTGTGGATCTCTAGGATAAAGAGCCACGAAAGTCGCAAATGTAAGCGTTTTTCTATATATAATGAAATTAGAAATTATCTAAACGTTTCTAATCTCTTGCTTGAGAATCCGAGTCTTCTACAGTCACGCGAATTAACGCGATTGCATATATAATAGAATGTATTTTTCAGAAAGATCCGCATGAATATACAAATATCAATAAAACATGTAAAAAGTAGCTTTTGATGATTTCACACTCAGCTAGAAAGTAATCTTAATGTCACATATACATCGGTATTCTTTTCCATAAATTCACGAAAGGCGTATGATATCATCTCTTCAGGACTTGTTTCTGTTTTGTGGTAAAAAGATATGCAGAGCCAAACGTCTTACGAAATGCGCAATGTTTTCTCGAGAAATAACAAATTGTAACGGACTTTAATTGCCCCTCGGCTCTTCCACGGCTATAAATCCGTCTGTGTGCAACTCCGTTGTCAGCGCGCGTTTGTACTTGCCGCAAACAACAGCCGAGGTACGTGAAAAATAAAATAAGACGGAAAAGAAGGAAAATAAGACGGGCGATGGCGGCGAATACATCTCGCCATTACGGCTCAGGAGCAAGTATGAGCGACGTGGAAATAGCGAACCTCGGAGCTGTAATAAAGAAGATTGAGCACGCGTGTAAGTAGCAACCGCGCGATTTAAGTGTCGTTCACATCGAATTCACGAGAAGAACTTTTCTATCGTTTCACTTTGCAGAATGTCGAATATGTAGTGGAGTTAAACAAAGGAATTGTTAATTAAAAAATATATTTATTATATGTTTAAATAACTAACTTTGTGAATTTAGCTCAACGTAATATCAAATTGGAGTAATCAAATAATTTTCATTTGTTTAGAACGTATAAAATATGAAGGTAATGAATTAAAACGAAATATTTGATTAAATATTTTATTATATTTCTAAATGAGATGCATAAAAAATTTACTTTCTTACTTTGTGCTTTTAATGTATTTCTTTTATTACAAATTTGCATTTGGAAAGAACGATTTTACTGAAATATTAAAAAATTTAGTTAGATACAAATCTAGAAATAATTACGTTAGATCAATTGAAATAATTATATGGGGACGTTCAAATATAATGATAATATTGCAAAAAGTTTTGATATTCCAGTAATTTGTTTGAGCGTTCAATAATTATTTTCAGATCTGTACCTAATTTTTTAGATACTTCAGCAAAACTAGTCTTTCCATGGAGAAATCTGATTTGGCCCGTTCAAAACAGCCCGTTAAAACAGTAAAACAATTAATCGTTCTGGTGCGCTATAAGATAGCGTGAGCGTAGGAATCGGCAGAATGCAACTGCGCTTAGTCTCGTGTGAACGATACTTCAATGCCGAAGAATAATGCTTCGGCAATGGCGGCGAAGACAACGTTGCTCCCAGAGACGGTGGAACGGTCGCAACAATTGCGCGGCGCACTCGTCTAGAAAGGAAACAGGCTTTCGCCATTCCGCTTTCCATGATCGTTCAATTATTCAACGTTGCCCTCCACGCTGCGAGTCTCCACCATTCACACGCGGACAAGTGTAATGGAATATTAACACTGCGTAATTAGAATTCAATTCGACATTGCTCGATGCAATTCGGATTTATGCGTTCTGGACTCGGGGAACATAGAGTACCGCACGATCCGTAGAGAGCCATTACTCAGGGACGTCATTAATCATCTATGTAAATTTTAATGCGTAAAATTAATTTTATATGTCGTGCAAAATTGTGGATAAAAAGAAAAACGGAAAAAAGCAATCACTGTAGAGAACGAATTAATGAGCCATTCGTTTACACTTATATGACAAAATTTACAAGATTTCAATTCGTCAAAATCTGACATCTTACGATGTGCGAAAGAAATTAATTGAAACATAAATATTGAGTTTCTCTATAAACCTATCATTATCAGACTTTATCAGAAGATAAGGTGTTATACTCTTTTAAAGATGTTATATAATCGAAATCTGTTAGAAACTCGACGTATGTACCGTAAATGACATGGAAACATAAATTCTCATCATCACAATAAATTGCGGGCTTTGAACGATCTTTCTTGTTCCATGCCGATATCAATTTTCATTTTTTGCTGCCTTTACAACTTACTCGTTTAAATCGATCGATCTAAAGCTGCTGCGGTACTGTTGTTGAGGCAAAGTCCGCCAGACGTTTATTCTATTATGTACGAAATACGTTTGTGTGAGTATTTTAATACAGGGGTATTAGCGATAAATTTAACACAAAACGTAGTTGAGATCTTAATCTTCAGCTCGTTTAAGTAAACTCATTACGTGGTCCCTACTTCGGAGGAAGTAGCGGCAGCATCGTTAGCATAAGCGATGACCCCTTCTCTTTGCTCGACTGCCGTGCTACATGTTAATAAGAAACTCGCTCTGCAAAACAAAGGGAATAAACTGGTCGTGCCGAGAAGAAACCTGTCTTTGTTTCCGTGTTAACGCGTCCGCCGACACGTTTGATTAATTCTACTGATTAACATAATTAATATGTTCCTTTTAAATAAACGCATAACGGTATTTCGCTTGCTAAAAAAATTGAATACAAAAATAGCTAGTTTATTGCATTTACTTATATTATATAAGCTTTAATAACGAGCTCGCTAAACAAGATTCACTACTGATTTAAATGTTAATTAAGATGATTTTTTTTTATTGATGTGCGCAATTATGAGGGCAATAAAACTGAAATGTTCTTTATTGTGTATGATCTCAAGATAACAAGTTTATTTAGAGGTATCTTTATATGTTTATTGTATAATACTGTAAATCAAAATTCATTAAATGATAGAATTCGTTTGATATATTGTTTGCGAAAAAAAAACTTTATTTTAAACATGCGCCATTCTTTAAATTCTTTGGAGTGAATCTCACTTCGAAGAATTTAGTGAGATCATCTTTACAAAATTTTCTACGAAATCTTTTTATAAAACAAAGCAAATTTATAAAGCAAATTTTTTCATATTTTGTTATTAGGTGTTGGAATTAATTCGTAGCGTTTTTAATGAAAGAATGTTATTTATTTCACATGAGCATTAAAAAATACATTAATGAAAGTACTTCCCATCACTTGTAAAACGCTACGAATTAATTCCAACACCTAATATATTTCTTCTCTCAGTTACTTCTTTTTTTTTTATTGAAGGGAAGATCTCCGAATCTTCGAACAAAGTATATTATTTTATCGAATAGTAATTTGTTTTTTATTTCATTTTCCGAACATGCAACTCATTTGCTCTGCCTCTTTTACTCTTGAATCGAAGTATTCGCGGGTTAACTGAACTCTGTTAACAAGGTAAATTCTCCCCTGTTCGGCCTTGGTGGTGGACTTCATTGACGTCATTACGATCGAGGTTCGCCAGAATGCTTGCGCCTTACCAATTGGTCTGCCAGGAAGGCCGTCAATCTCCATTCGTGGAATTGTTACGAGAGGAGAGAGAGAGAGAAGGGGGGGGAAGAGAGCCCCACTCGCGTGATACCCACAACGTTCTCATCTTAACAACTCGTCTTTATCCCACCCAGTATAAATTGCACCGGATATTATTTTCGTCGCGAGACTCTCCGAAGTCGCGCGATTAATCATGTAACTTAATGCCGGGACGGTGTAACTTAAGGTTGGGGCGAGTTCCCGACCACGCTGCGATCATGCGATTTTGTGACTTCCGCTTCTTCTCGATTAACTCTCGAATATACATATATCGTCCCTTTTTCGCGACATGACGCAAAGCTAATCTGAAAGTATAAAGTATGATATATAAATTACGATAATATAAGTTTCGCTCAAGGAAACTTAATGTTAACGAAGTAGATATGTTAAACTTCTGATGTTCAGCCTACTGAATTACCTATAAATTTTATATAACATAAAATAACAAAATATACTGGAAAAAGAATTTAGTTGCATTAATTGGAATTCTGATTGAAAATGAGCAAATCAGAATTTTATAGTTAAATCTGTATTAGAATTCTAGTCGAGATAATCAAATGAGAATCATCTGATCTGAGAATTTTGATTGATATGATCGGAATCTGCTGGTTCGTTCATTTTCAATCAAAAATTTTTCTCTGTAATATAAAGTAACAGCTACGAACGTAATTGTGAAGTGATATTAGATTATAAATTTATTAATATATGCATATTACGTGCAGCTACACTGAGAAAAGTGTTCTGATTAAACCAACAAGAAAAATCCAACCAGAATAGCATTTTGATTGGACCTTTTTGTTGATTTAATCATAACATTTTTCTTTGTATATATGTCTTTTTTATACGAATTTTTTAGAAGTCCACTTTCCGATGAAATTTCTGCGAGAGTTCACTTTAGAGTTCGTTTACACGAGAAGCTATAATCACGCAAGGCATTTACGTCCGCGCCGGTCGATAGATGCGTTATCCGTCTATTCAACCTTAAAGGGGAAACAATCAAAATAAGAGTAATAGCGGCCGAGCTGTCATCGTGTATGATACTATAAAGCGATACGTCTTTGTCGAGGTCGATTTTCTGCACGTCGATCGACGGGACGTTCGCATGAATTAATACAATGTAGCGGTCGATTGGGTAATAGTTGATTCGATACATTTAACGATTATCCGGTCTATAATCACGAAAGAAACGATGTGAAATGGAGAAACAATTGCACGAGCAACTAGATTTTATCTACTTATTTTTGTTTAGCTCAAATATTTCATTTCTTTCTCTTTGTTATTTGAAGAGATATTAAATAGTATTATAAAACCATCTTGTATCTGGCAATTTATAACATCATTAAATTTAATAGAATTTCGGAACTTGTAAAGATAGCCGATCGCGTAAAATTGATTGCCAACATAAATTGATGTGCGCGCGTCGAAACATATTATATTGAATTACATTAAAGAAAGTCTGACAAGTCATTCTCAGTAATTTATGTTAATTCTATTCCTCGCTTTAAGAACCCGTACTCGGATCATTTATCTCCCATCGTAGATATAGCAACTGCTGTTTAATCACTACTTTTGCGCACGAATCGATATCATCATCGAAATTTTAACAAATTACACATTTGTAAATTTTATCAGTCATAAATAACTTTTATCTTAAATTATTATATTATTCTCTTTTTCATGCAAAATTTTGTCATTTGTTGTTCCCTTTTTTTTTTTCTATTTTCCACGTCGACCATCCACTGTTACGGTTACATGCGGTCGTGTCTCACGTATAATGTTCCGAGAGGACTCGGTTTTAGAGAACACGGAATAAATTCTACTGTACTCTCTATTGGGAGATCCGTCGATATGTCTCCCTCTCTTCATCCAAATCTCCTCGTTTCTCTTTCTCGTACCGGGTTACTGACGCGGGGTAGTTGGACCGCGGCCAAAATGCCGCCGGTAAAATTAATCGTTGCCTGACACGAATTCCTCTCTAAGTGGGAATACCAATTTGTAGGTGCGAAACAGAGAGAGAGAGAGGGGGGGGGGGGGGGGGGGGGAGGGGACGTCCCGGAGGGCGAGACGAAGAGGTTGCGCCAGGGTGAAAGCCGGAAGGTGGAGAGGAGGAGAAGGAGGAAGCGGGTGGGTAGAGCGAGTCTCTAAACATGTCGTTATATCGAAGCTAACAACCCGGTTTACGCTGACTCTCGACTCGTTCTTGAGTTCTCCCAAGAGAACGCCGGCGAGCAACGCGCTGGTTATTGGCCGCCGGCCAAGTGCTCCTGAAGACTTATCTGGCTATCGAGCATTGTTTATGAAAGCAATGTGACTACAAAGTGACGCGCGTAGTCTTTCAAGTAGACCAGCCGCGATGCCAAATTAATGCTGCCAAATTAATTGGAGTCTCAAATGGGCGACCGCGCCCTCCTGTCTATCGTAGCTCGTAAGATTCGTAGGTGCTTTTGTCTCAGTCTTTTAATTTTACTACACAATTCTGAATCGCTTACTCTGCAGGACTTTCTTCAAGAATGTATAGTATATTTCCCCAAAATGAATTTTGTCTTTACCATTATTTCATGATTGTTAATTAATTACTTAAAAATATTTTAAAATATATAGGTGTGGATTTAATATCATGCTAGTGTTTATATAATTCTCATCGTGTTGGTGTTGATATAAACTCCAAAATGGTGTGGATGTAATACTAGTTTAAATAATTCAACACCAACATAGTATTCACCATGTTGATGTTGATGAAATATCAACACGATGAGAATTTAACATCCATGATGTTAAATCTACTATCTATATTTTTTAAAATGAATGCATATACATATAATATTATTGAAACGTTCTAAATAAAATTAACTTAATTTTCACAAATATATTTTTAAATTTATCGAAAAAAATATTTTTTTGTGTAAAAGGTAACAATAGAAATTAAAATAAAAAAGAAGAGTGTTTAAAATTTATACAATATCTTATTAAAAATATTTTTTCCTGTCCTTGTGATAGAACGCTCTTAAATATCAGGTTTAAAAATAAGTTCTAGTTTATAAGAGAGTAAATAATAAGAGTTAACTAAGATATTGTGCAACAGTGCAAGATTGTATCCAAGATTGTACAGCAATTTATATCGTAGATAGGTTATTATTGTAGAGAAATAACGATAATCATCTCGTCTTTTTTCTAAAACAATAATTATGCTACTGGAATGCATCTCATATTAACGATGAGGCACGTCTATCAAGCTAAGAATGCCGCCACGTCTCGGCGTTGTTTTACAAAAAAAAAAACGAAACGGATTGCGCTTGCCTTGCTATAATGGAGTTGCTCCATTCTCATGTATCTTTTGCTATCTTATACACAGAATTTACGATATATACAGAAATATGTATACTATAAACAAGTAATAATTATTATTTCAAATATTTCGAAAGTTTATATATTACAAGTCCCTCACAATAAGTTTAATACTTTAATCATGTTTATTAAATTAAATTCGATTTATTTATTATATAAAATTGCTTTTTCGATCAATTTTATAATGTTCTTAAAAAAATTTTTTTTTAATATGTAATGAGTTTTTTCTAAATTTGTAATAAATATCTATATTATAAGATTATTATAAAGAAGATATTCTTTGTTAAAAGATACTCGTTACTTAAAAGTAATAAATGATAAATGTAATAGATTTTTAAAAATAAATATACAAAAAGACTCTTGTAAAATTTTAATGAGTGTAAAATTATAAAAATAGGATTAATTAATATAATGAAAATATGATTAGAGTTGAAATCTATAAATAACAGAATATTAATCAGACATCCCGGAGTTGCTTTGACAAGATAATCTTAAGCTAATCCGTTATGATAAATTAATCATTACACGTTTAACGTCGACGTTGAAGGGAATCACTTACGTTGTTACAGATCGGAAACACGTCGATCAGCCGAGGCGCGGTTCCGTCGGGAAATCGAAGGGAAGAACCGCACGCTAGGCTGACTGGGAGGATCGTTTCGTGGGACATGGCTTAATTCACGACAAGTGGGAGACAGGTGGAGGAGCTACCATCCTCGGGTCTCAGGATTCCGAGAACGCGGATGGTCGCCGAGATTTCCTACGACGTTGGAAGTAATCACGAGTGGTGTCGGGTGGTGTGTTCGTGATCTAAGGGGGGGGCTCAGTGGCTGTGATCGTGGTGTTGTGTCGGGGATCAGTGTGTCGTCGGTGAAGAGTGGTGAAAGGTATATCGAGTTACGCGTCTCAGCTACGCGAGTAAGAATTAACGACAGGGGCAAGTGTGGTGAAGAGAAATCAAGGTGGATAAGGTGTACACACGATAACCAAGAAGTGGAAGACGCGAGGAAGAAAGAGAAAGAGAGAGAGAGGAGAGAGAAAAGAGATACGGCTGGGATATATCGCGAATTACCCTTGTCGAGCGAGAGTAGAAGCGAGAGAGTGAGTGATGTGTTCGATGGACGAGGCGCGTCTCGCGGGCGGTGGTCGGGGTAATGATAACGCGTGTAGTCACGCGCGCTACCACTACTATTACTTGGTATCCAAAGTGAGAAACGGTGGGCAGTCGGTGACCAGGCTGGCGGGCGCCGGGGAAACGTTTCCAAGGGCATGGCGACCACGCCACTAGGCGGTCGCCTCCCTAACGTAAACCGTAAAGGACCATCTCCGTGCATCGGTGGTGGTGGTATTAGTAGTAATAATAGTAATAGTAACAGTGGTGGTAACGGCAGCAACGGCAACACCAGCAACGGTAACAGCGGCAACAACAACAACAACAACAACAACAACGGCTTAAGTAATAACAACTTTAGCGGCGGTCAGTCAAGGAGGCAAGAGAGAGCACTGATCGGCAGGGAACACCGCGATCATCGTCACCATCACCATCACCATCATCACCACCATCATCACCATCATCATCACCATCAGAATCGGGACAAGTCATCATTATCATCGTCGTCGTCGTCGTCGTCGTCGTCGTCGTCGTCGTCGTCGTCGTCGTCGTCATCAGGCCAGCAGCGTGAGTCTAATAAAATAAGCACAGTGGCTGCTAACATCGGTGAACTGGATCCGGCCGCGACGAATGCGACCAATAACTTTGAGTACGACGACAACGAATGGGACATTGGCATAGGTGACCTGATAATCGATCTTGATGCGGACATTGAGAAGACGAGGGACGAGAAATTGAGCTCGGGGACAGGCATGGCTTCTACGCCTGCCTCGGCAGCATCGGCACCGAATAACGCGAATCATCATCAGTTACAAAACTCAGCAAGTGGTCTCAACTCAAACTCCTCGTCCTCGTCCGTCCCGTCGACTGGCACGAACGCCGGAAGTCAGTCGTCGTCGTCTTCGTCATCGTCGTTGTCGTCGTCCTCTTCGTCATCCTCATCCTCATCGTCCTCTTCTTGTGGGGTGAATTCAACGCGTTCCAACAGTCCCGGTAGCGGCAGTGGCAGCGCGAACGGCACCGGCAGCGCGAACGGGGCCGGTAACGCAAACGGTACCGCATCTGTAGTCACCGGTAATAAGCAAGCGTCGGGTGTGAACGTGAGCGGCGTAAACGCCGTCCACGCTAACGCCGGTAATCCCGGCAAGATGGCCGTTGAACATTCGGCCACCGTCGACAAGGGCCTCAAGATGAAGATCAAGCGAACGAAGCCCGGTACCAAGACCAGCGAAGCCAAACACGAGATTGTTAAGTCGAACGAGATCAACGGAACCGTCTCGTCGCAAGACTCGAACAACGGCACCGCTGCCTCCTCAACGTCCTCGTCCTCGGCCGTCGGCTCGACGTCCGCGTCGGCCGCGGTAACACAAAACTCACAAAATTCGGAATGCGGCGCGGCCGGCGGCGGTCAGTCCTCTTCGTCGAATAAGTCGAAGCCGAGCCATTCGCCGGCATCCGCTGGCGGCACCGGTGCCGCGCCCTCGTCCACCGCTGGCTCGAAACGTGGTTCGAGCGGTCATAGGCGTGACAAAGCACGAGACAAGCACGAAAAACCGCAGAGCAATCATACCCCCCAGCAAACGAAACCAGAGATGAACGGTACCGCGCGACCGACACCGCAGGGTCAAAATTCGGCCGGTGGTGCGACGCAGTCTCAGGGCCCAACGCCGGCCGCCACGGCGCCACAACAGACCCAGGGACCACCGCCCAGTTCGAGGACAGGTTTCTCCGTATCACAAGGCCCCGGGCCACCCGCGACCAGCGCGGCGGCACCCTGTCCGCCGCCGAGTCCGGCGAGCGCCACGGCGGCCGGCGCGGCGGCCAAACCGGAACAAACCAAGGTCGCCGCGGTGCCGGGTCCACCGCTCACGACACCCGCCGAGGAAGCAATGGACACTGCCGCTAGTCCTCCGCCTGCGAAAAAAATGAAGACGGAACCAAAGGTGAGTCACTTTTCAATTTCTAATTCATTTTGTTGCAACGTGTCGACAAAATGGTGTTCCACAATCATTCAAGTTGATTATTCGGAATTGGTAGAAAGTGTTGTTTTTATGAAACTTGTGATCGTTGTTTTAATGTCAATGAAGACTTTATAAATTTTAATATCCTGATTATAATAATGAATTTAAAAGTTGATTAAAATTTATTCCATGTTGATCGACTGGAATAATATCTCGTTATTTGTTTTCTGAAAAAATTAATTTATGACCAACTATTTATCTTCTTTGAATTTATTGCTAGAAAATTATTAATTGCTAAATATTTTCGGCTCGAAATATCGCAAGAAATAACACATTTCTATATATATATATATATTCCAGATCCATATATATATATATATATTGTGTATTGAATCTGGAATATTTTACATTACATATTAATAGCATTATATTATTCAGCTTTATATATTCTTACAAGGAAACACATCGTATCTAAAGTTACTGGTCGTGGATCCAATTTACCGAAGTTAGTAGCCGTAAGCCTTGCTTGCCTTAGACTCACACTGATCCGATAATGACGACGATGGTGACGATGATCGCGTGCCTTCTCAAATTTTGATGAGCTTTCAATATGTTGTATTTTGCATTGAGAATCCCATTTGATTAAAATAATTTCTTGTTTGGATATGAGCAAATAAACCCTTGATTGTTGCAATAAAATAATTTAGTTAAAGCAAAAAGTTTGATTATTGTGTAATATTCTATACTTGTTTCCGATGACACAAGTAAATAATCAAATAAATATTCAGTTAAAATAATCAAATTTTTTTCCTTCAACTAAATTGTTTTGAGATTAGTTGAGTTAACCAAATGGAATTCTCAGGGTAGACTCGCATAAGAGATATATTTTTTATTTGTGCCTACATGTACTTTCAGAGGTTGAAATATCTCTACTAAAAAAATTGATTACTTTTTTTTCAAATATCGCCGATATAAAAAGAAAAATTTTTTAAAATAAAAATTGTAAGTGATTTTTAGAAGATCCTATAATAATAAAAAAAAAATTATTTAAATAAAATGTTTATTTATAAACTAAAAATTTTAAACAAATTTTGTATGATTATTGTACAATTCTTTTGAAACCGTTTTTAACTTTTATTAAAAATTTTTTTTTTCTTTTATTAAAAATCTTTTACAGTTTCGATATTCACTTTGAAAGAAAACAACTAATTTTTTTTGCGAAAGAATGTTTTACCTCGTGCATTATATGAATAAAAATATGTATCCCTTGTTTTGATCTAAAATATAATATTAAATATTAAATATTAAATCGTCAAAATCAGAGAACACTTCCGAGTGTTTCCTTGTCATAAAGTATCCGTCATTAGGATCGCGATTTGAAAACAACGGATACGTCTAATTAATTTTTCTTTCTCTTTTGAGAGGAACATGCTGAATTAAGTTTACGGATTTCCTCTTCCCGCATAAAATTGCGTACACAAGCATGTTAGTCGGGATACAAACAGGGGAATTCTTTTTATCTCTTGCACGACGCATTCTGGCCGGATATGTAATGTTGATTTCCGGCAGCTCGTTAGTCGCCACGAGCTCGAGCAGCCCCTCCTTCGATCGGTATCTTCGTCTCGTCGGCGGCGACGCATAACGCTCGTACGCACCTAACTTGCTTGCGGCGCGGTGAGATGAGAGCTGACACGAAATCAATTACATAAGTTCATATGCATAGAATGCGAACCGATAGTCTGCATGATGCACGTGCGTGCATGCGCCAATACTGCGTTCCGTTGCGTGCATCGGAAAAAGTTTTGCTTGAAAAAAAAAAAGGAGATTACATAGAGGAAAAAAATACTTAAAATGTTACATTAGAAACTCGTGACATGCAGTTAGTAAAATAATGGATCATTAACAAGGTAAATTTATTCAAATAAAAAGTGTGAGTAATTTCAAATGCAAATGAAAGAAAGAATGCCATTTCCTGCAGTAATATTTTTTTTTATATACGATGGATGTGTGTGATTCTACAAAATATATTAAAATATCATATTTTTCTATTTTTATCAAAGTATGTAGGATTGGAATAAAATTGTAATTGAAATGGAAGTTAGTTGCAAGAATTCCTCCTTATCTTATCTATTCGTAAATTGAACAGAAAGACATTAATGAATAAATGATGAAGATGCGCGACGATATTTTTTTCTATTTTCGTCCAAATAGAAACTTCAAAGAATCAATATCGCCTTGACGTGCTTTACGTATTTGCTTCCGTTTTATTCTATGTTGGGGTAGACTATCGCCGTGACACTTGAATAAATAAATCCGCTTCTTGAACGCGACGGGAACGTTATTGTAAAATACGAGCTTTGGTTTCTGTCGTGAACCTCCGCGCGAGCGTTACGCGCATACGTATATCTGAAAATAAACGCGAAGCGAAAAATATCGTTTGAGAGATACGGCAGAGCGCCATAAATAAATCTCGTCTCGTGCGCGTTTCATTCCCCCGATCCACAGCCATCAAAAGTTGTGCATTATTTTTCCTCGAAGAGATCTACCAACGTTATCGTATTTTACAGTCGACCGGACACGACGAATGTCGGATGGCTTTTCTTATTGGGTGTGCACGACAAATTTTTCTCTCAAAAACTGGATCTTATTTAACTCTGATTATCGTACTTGCCATGAGAACATACACCTTTCAAATTCAGTTTTTCATTTTCTAGTTAATTTATGATTAACGTGATGATAATGTAAAAATGGTAAATATTTTTTTAGTTATACTAACTCTAAAAAATATTGATATGGATTTATGCGGTGTTAAATTCTCATCAATATATATATAATTCTTATTATCATGTGTTATCATATGACAAAAGATTTTTATTATACAACTAAAACATGAATTTTCAAACATCCATTAAACTTTAAATAGGTAGATGAGGTGTTTTAAAACATCCCAAACAAATTTGATCTTTATAGTTATATTTTTAATAGCATACATAGAATTAAATTTATATTATTTGTACTTTTGAGAGAGAGAGAGAGAAAGAGAGATTTATTCACCTACTTAAAGGTTAAATTTAATTTTTTGTATTAATATAAAATTAACGTAGAGCACTAATTATAGTGACGATTCGTATTAGCTCTAATTTTGTTAAACAAAAAAATGTTAAACAAGGAATCCAAATTTTGTTTAATTTTTAATTCTCACTATGTTAATAGTTGCTTTCCAATTACATTAAAATTCAGGTAATTCTCACTTATGACGTTACAACTCAGTTCAATGTACGTTCCATCTCATTCTGACGAATAAAATAAACTGAATCTCACTGAAATAAGTTTTTATAATGTGTTCTAGATCGTGAACTTTATTGTGAGTCTTCTTAAAGGCTGCAGCACAGGCTTTTGTATAACACATAAGTCATAATGAGCTTTCTATAAGTTATTACCTAAGCTTTTAAGTCTTAAGCCACAAGAAAACCAATCAAGTCAAATATGAGAAGAATAATCGACTATGGTTGGTCAATTTCTTATGGCTTAAGCTTAAGTAATGACTTATTGTAGATAACCCATAACAGAATCAATTAATTAGAATATGAAATGAAGAATTCTGATTAATTGATTTTCTTATACCTTACGCGTTACGCAAAGTCTATACTGCGGCTTTAACTTATATTAAAAGTGAGTTATAAACACACCTGTGTGTTACAATTTTCAAAAAAATAAGAAAGTAAAATAATAACATTGTTATAATATAAAATGCTTACTGAGTCATAACTTTAGTATTACTTGTGTTAAAAATGGAAAACAATTATTATTAACATTAGTGAATTATATAGATACCGTATAATGTTAAAATTTACATCAATATTATTTAGAGTGCATGATATGCAAGGTGATAATTTTGTAATGAGTTAACTTTTAAAGTTATCGCTACCATACCATCAGTTTAGTCATCTATCATAGCTAAAAAAAAAAACCACAATTTTTACATACATTATCATCAAGTTAAGTGAAGTGAAGTCGAAACTATAACTCAACTGAAAAATGGAAAAACCGAGCCTTAATGTCGCGCATTTTTTAATATTCAGTCTTTTGAGTCTTTTGAAATATTTTAAATACAGTCGAATAGTAAACTCATCGTTCGCTCGAATTCAAGCGAGTTTTTGCTCGAGAATTTTCGCAGAATTTTAATCATAATTTTAATCAGCGAAGTATCAAAAATTTCAACCATCAAATCGTACGGAGTTAGTAAACGTCATCGGCTTCATATTTCGCGAGGAATACTTGACGAATGTATTACATTGGAATTGCTGTAGCGTGTACGCAGGACATTGTGTACACGCGCGGAGTCGTGAAATCCGCGCGTTTTCCAACGGAACCTCGATGTATCTCTCGCCTTGGCACACATCGGGGCCCGTCGTCGTTCTCGTCATCGTCGCACCGCACGTACGTGCTCGTTCGCAACCTTGTTCGCGAGTCGTATTACGCCGGACACGTATTCGCGCGTCAATCAACTCGCGTACGTGTCGCGGATGCGCTCGCGGATCGTCGTCCCGGCTCGGTTCGGCTGCAACAAAATTGGGAGGACACGCGCGTACGCAGCGTGTACGCACCCGCAGCGGAAAATCCAATGAGTGTATACGTCACAGTGTTAACTGTTAAATGTTCCGGTTAACTGTAATGACGTTCCTTCGTGCGCTCTAAAGAGAAAGAAGGAGAAGGATTCTCGCAGTCGCGGAGAAAGAGAGTTTACTAGCGGCAACAAAGTTGTGTACTCGCGAAGATTGCAGCTTTGAAGTTCGGATCGTAAATATCAATCTTGCAAGAATAGGAATAAGAAAAATTCTGCTATAAATTGAGTAAAACGTTCTATTTTAAATAATTTTTCCAATCATCCTCAACGTTACCGACATTTTAAATGCTAAAAAATTTTTTTTTCATGTCTTGTATTGCTATGTCACTTTTTATCTATTTACATATGCAAACCGTGCACACTCTGCAAGCTGTAATTTTAAATGCAAATTTTACGTATCGATTTCACAGACAAATACTGTATAGATTACGATAAATATACTCTTTGTTGGTATAATAGACACTACGTGATGTTTCAATATATAGATTTCGCCGAGGGTATAAAGTTCAACCAAGATAGAAATTGGCACGAACTATTTCTACTCTTTGTACGATGATTGCAACGAGTATTTTCACTTGGCGTCTCTCTTCGTCGCTATTCACGGTTCATGGCAGCCGCTTTGTCGAAGCCGTTTTGAAAGTATACCGACACGTCGATATACAACCGATTGACTCGCATCATCTATTATTTACCGCCCGATTCGGCGAGTGACATCGATACGACTGCTCGCCATTGTAATAACGGCGTCATTATTTTTGCACACTACGATTTGCCGGTGATATTATTAATGATCACCGTGCTATCCGAGAGAGGTAATATTTAACGAACGTATATTCATGTGCAAACAAGCGATATGTAATCTCTGTCCCCGCAGTCTATTGTTTTCCAACCTCATAGTTTTCATAGGTATTTCCAGATTTTGTTTCAAAGTGTATTCTATCTTCAATTCACTACTCTTTACTTTTAACTTTCGATTATCAGACTTCTATTTATTTTTAATTCTTAAAATTTAATGACGATTAATTCTTATTGTTTGTTTCAAAAATTTTTCCAAAGAGTCCTCGATTCTCTTGAATATTCCATCCCATTTCTCAATACATTCTGGACGAATTCGAAAAGTATCGTGAAGGGGATAAATTCAGATTAAAAATTAAGGACCATTGCGTGACTATGACGATCTCGTTTAATCTTGTGTCGATGGATTTTAATAATTTGGATGTGCGGTTATATATATAATTGAGAGCCGTGATGAACGAGTGGATTAACGCACGGGGGAGGATCTGCTTGACGTGCCGTTTGATAAATATTTTTGATCGCGCCCCCGTCGACTCGGAATTGACGCTCATCGATGTCGAAAGGGGTGCGGAGGTTGGGCGAAAGCCGGGGGACATGGCATGGTGGCTTGAGCAAAGTGGCATCGTCGACTGCTCTATGCACCGAAGGGAATAATCCGTTATATCCCTAGTATAAAGAGAGAGGGAGAGAGAGAGAGAGAGTGTTATGGGTTCTCAAATTTGCTCCATATGTATAAAAGTGTTCTGTACTATTCTAATAATATTTAAGCAATTGAGACAAAGCTTTTATTTATTTATTTCTATATAATATATATTTTTTAATGATCTATTACAATTGAGTGTTGGAATTTTTTTTTTTTTTTTTTAAGGAAGTTTTCTGTAAATTAAGAACGTTGATTTATATTGTAATTGTTGAAACTTAATTTTTACAAGTGAAGTAAACACAAATGTATCGAGGAAGATACCGAGAGAGACTATGTTACTAGCAGATTCATATAGATTTTTTTTTACTGCTATATTATATAATAATAATATAATAAAGGTGGCTTAATTAATATGATGAGTAAATTTGCTATTAGGTAAAATCGTTTTAGCGATATATAAATCCTTATAAAACTCGTTAAACCAAAAGTTTAAATTGTTTACTGCGAAAGCACAGTTAATTAAAAGTTTCATTACTCTCATGTTCATTCGAGATGCTATTAAAAACCGCGTTGTCCGGCGTTTCCGCTAGTTACATCATGAGGAGTCAGTATATGTCGATAAAAAGGGCTGGGTGATTAATCACAAGTTTTAATTGTCATAAACTTTCGGGTCAATCGAATTATCGGTTTTCGTGTCAGTCTTTCTCTCTCTCTCTCTCTCTCTTTCTTGCTATCTTTCTCTGTCGATGTTGCAAATGTTTATTCTGCGTCGCTTTATTATTCATCGCTTGTCCCGTGCTCATAAACTGCTTATAAATATCGGATATACAAGAGTTTTCCAATTAAATGAACCGAACTCACAAACGTCATCTGTCTCTCTCTCCCTCCCTCCCTCTCCTCTCTCTCTCTATCCCTCCTCCTCCGCGTATCCCTTTAACTCACGTCGCCAGAAAAGCAACAGCGGAATAAACAGATTACATTCTCCCCGGAACACATTTTTGCCCCGAAATTTACTCCACGATACACACCCATGTTCCCGCACGATGTCATCCACCCATGTTCAACCCTTCTTCCGCGTTGTCCCCACTCTCGTGAACGTCGCGACGTCGTCGATGCAGACTGCACAGTGCCATCTTCGTGTCCGCGCTTTCGCCTTTCCTCCTTTTCCACCGAGCGAATTTCCCGAAGTAATTCCTACGTCACCTTTTCTACTCTTTTAAGATTCTCCCTCTCTCTCTCTCTCTCTCTCTCGTACACACACTTGGCTCACCAGGTTACTTCGTTGGGCAAGTTTTGTCTGTGATGGTCGACGAGCCCCTAGAAGCGCACCGACGGGATGTCTATGTAGTGTTGGTACACCAGAGCCGGCTCTGGATCTTTTACCACCCCTGATAAACGAATCGTGTTACTAGAGAGCTCTGTTTCCGAAGAGAATCACATATTTGTTAAGCTTAGAACACATAAAAGCAAAATCCACAGTTTGAAAGTTTTTTAATTACTGTGAGCTTCACTCCATATTTGTTTTTATGTATTGAATCTTTACATTTTGTTATTTTCTGGTAAAAATACATTTATAAATATTTATATCTAGTAAAATAGTATTTAGAATTTCCAAATTGGAAGAATGTAGGAATTTTAGTCAAATTATATGCGTGTCAAGCTTGTTTCAATTTTTGCATTTTGCAAGATGGAGAATACGAATTTTATTGGAATATCCCTTGTTTATTTTTCTTTTTTATATAATAGAATATATTGTTATGTCCAATATTTCTTCAATTTAACGCTGTATCACTTTTTCTCTTACAATTTGTAACATGTTTCATTTGCTTACTTTAAAAACAGCAATTGTTCACGAGCGATTCATTTATCCTTCATTTGTTTTTTTCTCGTATTATCACATTTCAAGTACGAAAAAGTTTCAAGAAACAAATACATACTTATTTTGAAAAACGAGAAATTAAGTTTTGCTCGTGTAATTATGAAGTATAAAACTAAAAATTATCTTGAATGAAATAAGCATTACTACTGATATTCGCGAACAATAGAGGAAGATGAAGAAATACGTCCATCAAAAATATCCGCTTTCGCAAGTTTCTATGCATTATTGGAAAAATGTCAACTGATAGAAACAGCAGTCTCAGAATTGTTAGAAAAGCGAAAAACATCTCGTTTCGCATCTTTTTCGTGTATTTTAAACAAAATGTCACTTTTTGCCAATTTTTCCCAGATTTTACTTTTATATCTTTTCAATGGTTATTTATTTACTCAAATATATGGATCTAAACTCGATTCCGTGGCTTCTAGATCCGACCCTGGTCGGTAGCGTCGCTACCACCGGTGGTTTGAGTGAAATTGGGATGGTCAGAGAGGGAAGAGGGAAGAAAAAAAAAAAGAGAGAGAGAGAGAGAGAGAGAGAGAGAGAGAGAGAGAGAGCTGGTGGCTGCTCCTACGACTGTGTGTCGGTGGGGAAATGTTGCAGGAGCGGCAACGGGGGTGCAAACGGCCTGGGCATGGAGGGCGAGAGGAGCGGTCGACTGGGGAGGGAGGGCGGGGGTGAAATCAATACTCTGCGGTCTCCGCCCCCGGGAGTACACGGATGAATACACGGACAAACACGAGCGCCGACGAGGGTAGCTCGTCGGATTTCGCCCGTGGTAGTGCGCCGTTCCGCGTTCCGTTTTCGCCCTTTTCCCTCGTCCTCTGCCGCGCATCTGCGAACCCTTCCCATCCTCCTTCGCGTGTCTCCCTCTCTTTCTCTTCCTCTCGCCCGCCAGCAACCCCCTTTCGCCACCGCATGTCGTCGCTGCTTCCCGCTCGTTATAGTTGACTGTCTTACTAGTCGAGGATGTCGACATGCGAAATGCCGTCGAAAGTGGGATTGGCAGTCGGCCAATCGCGATCATCGAAGACGCCGTTTGCGGTCGTTTGGGGATAAATAACAGGGATGAATTGCAAAATCGCTTCGATGCGTTCTTTCTTTTTTCCCCCATTGCGCGAAAAAAAAAATTATTCTTCAAAAGTGATCCCTCGGCGCGCATTTTTTTATTTTCCATTTCGCATGCGGCAGTAACAAAAGCAACTAATGCAATGTGATGAAATAACAGAATTGTTAACGGAATGCAATCGAGTTGTGGCTTCAAAAACATCAATTTCGCGTTTTATACACTTTTCAGATTGTCGTCGTTTGTTTGTAATAAAAGATTTTGTGATGAACAATTTTCCTTTCTGAAGCTTTCTACGGTTTAATTTTTTAAACGCTTTTGATTTTGTCAGAGACGAAAAGCTGGTACTTTGATAATCCATTTTCTCTTTTTATATATTTTATTCCAGATAATGAGCCCAGTACTTCTGATCGCAATTAAAAATACGGTTACATTTTCATTTTTTATTTCATAGTGCATATTTAAGAAATGTTATATGAAATTTATTTTCAAAAAGATCTCTCTCTCTCTCTCTCGTATAATGATATTTTTTTAGGATTCTCATTTATATTTTTCTTATGATATAAGCAAAATGTTCATTGTTATTACGCTAAAATTTTCGCTGGTTAGTTCGTATGTATTCCCTTGAGGGATTTCGAGCACATACCCGTGAAATTCGAGAACCAACGGGATTGTAAAACACCGCTCGTCTCATTGCGGCGAACATTATCTCCACTTAGTGGATAAAATTCCTTTTTTTTTTAGCACTGCCACCATCCGCCGCGGAGGTGGCTTTAAAATTTACTTCGCGCACGCCGGAAGGAAAGTCCGTCTGATGCCGTTTCAGAATTATGACGCGGGTTGTAAAGCACGGACGGCAGGAGAGAATGAAAGAGAAAGAAAGAGAGAAATGTGCTTTCATCCGAACGACATTCTAAAAAGATCTTTCATAGTCGCGGCAAGCGCCGTTAGCCCTTTTTCTCGGTCACCGCTCCCGTCCCTTTCACGCGACATCGCTTCGCGATAATGCAAGCGAAAAACCAGTGCTCTTTGAATCGACATCTTTTTGCCAAAGCTGTGATCGCAAAATCAAAGATATTTGTATCCAAAACATTTTATTTACCGATACGCAGTGATACGCGACACGCTTACGTGTTCGTTCGTTTTGTACGACACGTCAAAAATATATGCTTTATCGTATCATATAGATATCGATAAATAAATCATTCCGAACATTAATGTGTCGATACAATTTTTATATCACAATGGCTTTATATTTCTTAATTACGGGAAGACTTTAGACCCCGTAATGTTTTTCTGCGAGCTATTCAGATGGTCAGAATAAATGTACAGAAAAAAGAAATATTAATTGCATTCTGAAAAGAAAAAAAAAACAAAAATTTCTATTCAAAGTAAACTAGATATAAATTTATTGGATTATATTTTAATTTTTTCAAACAAGTTTTTCTTTGATTTGTAAATGTAATAATTAAGATAAAATGAGAAAATTTTCATTTAAAATATAAAATTGTATTAAATATAAATATTGATTTTATTGAACTTTTACACATATATATATATATATATATGTACATATATTCTTTATAAATAAAAATTTTCAATTTCAGTCACTTTTTGTAGAAATTATACATTCTTAAACAAATTTAATATTTCCGATATTATTCTTTTTTTTAATTGATACTCTTCTTTATATGTTTAACAATTGATATTATATTTTTTGCGAATCGATTATTGCGTTATTTTATTTCGTTACATTTATCGGTTATCATTGGTTACTTTCTTTTTCGTCTACTCTGAATTTTTGACAAAATGTTAATTTTGATATGATTCGCGAGGATACAATCCGCTATTAAACGATGATCAGGAGAGCAGTTAAAGACGGGTGCAGCGATAGGGAGAGCCGCAGTATTATTACCCGATGCTCCTATCTGCTGCATCAATGTATCGATTCTCGATTTTCGATATACGATATCCCCGTTTGCGATCGGTTTTATGGCTGGTGGACGCGATTTTGCCCTCGTCGCACCGCAAAGCCGCAACTTCCATCAGCCAGCTCGACGATATCAACGGCGCGCGGCGGACGGCGAGTATTCACGTTCGATATTTCGAGTACATCTATCTCGCACGTAACTTCGCGTTTTCGAATGAATTTGTCGACTGCCTTCAATGATATTGACATGATGTCTCGGGAATGTTGCGTATTTCTCGATACATTGAGATTGGAAAAGGTTCTTGGAAAAATCATGGATAATAAATAACAAATCTGTACACTGTTAAATCTATAATATAATTTAACTTAATTTAAATCGCGACTACTTCTCTTATTTAATATCGTTATTTTATACTAAATTAATGAGTAAAATATTGAGTAGGAGTTTTACTTAAGTAAATGAGTAAAAGACTTAAATTAGGTTAAATTTGACTATAGATTTAATAGGACAATACACTTTAAAAAATTAGATATGTATTTAACACCATGCGATGTCTGTAATTCTCTTATCTTAATATTCATATCAATGTGTGGATTTAAAACCTCTGATGTTTGTATCATATCATTATGATGTGGATTTAAAATGTATGTAGTATTAACACCAATACGACGAGAGATTATATAATCACATAGTGCTAAATCCCGTACATCCATATTTTTTAGAGTGTAACATAAAAGAATAATATTTGCGTTTGATAACTATTATCACATTGAGGAAACAAGTAATTGAAACTTCGCCCAACATATAACAAGTCTCATTGCCATTTTTGAGTAGAGTTTTTTTAAAGATACAGATACAGATAAGAAGAAAATTTTGTTAGCCTTGCATGCATTCTGAATTTTCGAGAAAGATTGTAGGAGAAGATCTGAGCATAGAAAGAATTTTAAAAGTGCGTAAACATAATTTCTAAAAGTAGGATGTGTTGAGATAATTGGGGTATGCAGGTACTTTTGACTGCGCAGATGTAAATACGTGGAAAAAAGTAAACTTGACGTGTCGAAAAGCCCATAGATGCCACACCCTCGGGGCAAGACGACGCTCGCGTATGCACACCCAAGCGTAGCGACTCGCACACAAACACGAGGGTTGGTTGGGAGGTACCATGGAGCAAAAGGAAAGGGCGAAGCGAGAGAGAGAAATGAGGGAGAAGGAGAAAGAGTCTCGGAATACCATTCTGCTTACTGAGACACTCGCTCAGGAACAGTTTCAGATGTCTGCGCGTAAGAAGACAGGCTTAAAAATCGTGATCTCTTCACACGTATGTTTAATTTTTCATTTTGTTTTATATTTATTTCTTGCCAATAATTAACACGTATTATTTCCACGTATTTATTACAATTTTAAAATACATACCGCGTTTTGAAATTAAAATGTAATATCAATGGAAGAATTTTGCATATCACAATGATGCATTGAGAGAAAAATTTGAAAAAAAAAATAAGAGAAAAATGGTCACAATTATTATAATTTAACTATAATTTATTATCATTTTTTGGGACAATCATATAAAATAGTATATTAATCCGGTGCAATTTTTATCCAACATTTTTGTAATACCTTTTTTCTTGCTTATAACTTTTTTTTTATTAATAAAGATACACGTATTTGTTTGATATCGTTTGATATGTTTTTTAATGTGACATTTTGATTGAGAAAAAATTCTTTACAATATATTCATTTTATGAAAGTTATAAGCAATTGAATTGAGTTGAGTATACCATATCCAAATGTGTCGTTCCCGTAGCACTGAAGAATTAATATTGAATATGTTGAATATGGTAAAAGACATATAATCAAGATCTAATAGCTTACACGTTTATGTTGTTTATCTGAAATACATAAAAGCATTGCATGACATATCCTGAAGCAACTATCTTTCTGATTACCGTCTGATAAGCTGCCACTGTGTTTCATCCCCTTGCTCGTTGTGAGAGACATACGCAAACAGTCGCGAAGGGATGAGACGTTGCTGGTTATAAGGGGCAGAGAGTGCGTATTGAGAGTGCGAGATTTCAAGAGAATGAAATCCGCCATGAGAGAACGATTGCGAACTAAGAGTGCTCATTGTGCGCGCGTGTATGCCGAGGGTGAAGCGAAGGGCTGAAGTACGAGGGACTCGAGGAAACGGCGAGGAGTTTTCGAGGGTGTCAAGGGTGTCCGCAGGGAAATCGACGATTCTCCCCTTCTAGAGCCGAGGGTACGAATAATACGAATTTCTCGAGAAGGAAGGTTCATGATGAGCGATCATGGTAATTAAGCGTCTGTTGTAATTAAAACGCCTCTTGCTTTCAACCCCGCTCTTTTTTACTGTGTCTTCTTCCCTTAGCAGCTATCTCTTTTCAACTCTCGATTGCGATTCAATGGTAGATAAAAACGGTTAAGATAAAACGGTGTCTTATTGTGGTATTCGATAATTGAATATATTAATTCGCGATTCGATATTATAGATTGTACAATAGATGGATTATATGGATGAATGCTGTCTTATGCTCCCGAAGAAAGTGATCATAAAAAAAGTATTACACAGATGGAGATTGTGATTGTACTTAGGGACATGTTTCATCTTGGAACACACTAATTATTTTTTATAATAATAATAAAATTTTTAATGTTGGCTGCTCAATCATGTTACGTTATTTTTTAACTAACGTAACATAACTGAGCAACCAACATTAACAATTTTATTATTAAAAAAATAATTAGTGCTTTCAAAGTATAACATGTTCCTAGGTATCACAGCCTCCCCTGAAACATTCTTCTTATGCAATTATCCCACACAAATATTGCAAATGAAATTATTTCTGAAATAGCAAAAATATTTTTTTTATATCTCTTTTAGTTTTTTTCATTTCCATAATAAAATCTAGACCTTTAAAAATATACGAGGAAGATTCAAGAATTATTCTCTTTTGTATTTACGGATAAAGGGCTAAATTATCAATGTAAAGAAAATAAATGGTAACTTCCTGTCGTTCAATTCGTTGTAAAGAGAATTTTATTGCAGCTGGAAGTCTGAAAGTGACACTGATTTAAGATTCTTTCATTCTCCTCTAATACGTTTTGGCCGTTCAGGAATAGGGATGCGTTTTCGATCGAATCAGAATGATTCCTCAATCCCTTCCTCGATAACTCCGAGATGCCTATCTCCTGCGCATCGCACAGGAGAGGGTAAAGCCGACAAGCTTCAATCGAGAACAGTAGATTACCATTACAAGGAAAGGGGCAACAGAGTGGTTCTCCAACATGTTGAGTTCTCTCTCTTTCTCTCTTTTTCTCTCAGAACTGTTTGAATATTAATCGACTCGTTTGACTTATTTATCATTCCTTTCGTGCCACAGGCACGAACGGTACTACCGAATCTACGACATACCCGGAGGGTAGAGAACTCTTTTCAAGGGACATAAAACGACTGTTCCACGACCGCAAGTGAGACAGCCGAGGGGTAGTGTGTGTTGCTTTGCACATAGGGTGTCTCGAAACGACTCTCGTCATGCATTATGAACGAGCGTAGGAACAGGGCGGAGGCTGAGATTAATTTTATCGCGACTACACGCGGATTCTGTGCCTTTTATAGCGTCGATCGAATAAACGTGACACACATTCAGAATGAATGGCATGTTATTAAAATAAATACTGTAATTTGTTAGTAAGAGGATAGATGGAATTTTCAACAGTAAATTGATAATTTTACTTAAATAACATAATGATTGTTAATTGACTCAAATAGCAACTGTTTATAAAAATGCAAGTCACGCCGTTAAATCGGTTAAATAGATCTCGAAAATCGTAACGAGTATTCTCCTAACAAGTGCTCTTCTGTATACAAAACTATTTATATTATTTTTTAATAACGATCCACTCATATATTTTTGTGTTAAAATTTTATGTTAAATTTTTAATATATCCGAGTATTAATTTAACATAACGAGATTATATTTTTCATTTTATTAAATTAATGTTCAACATTTTTTAGTCCACATAACATGATTTTTAAATTTTTGAAAAAGTGAACAAACAATATAAAAAAATAACTTTAAATCAGAAATTCTAAGATAAATAAATATAATATGTTATTTTAATATATGTGTTAATTTTAATGAAAAAATATGCTTCCATACAGTTTGCTTAAATTCTAAGATAAATGAATATAATTTATGTTAATTTAACATATCATAAATGTTAATTTTACTAAAAAAAAAAAAATGTGCTTCCATAGTTTACTTACAAACTGTGTCAGTGTTACATTTTTTGTATAAATTTGTTTACATAATATACATTATTTTTGAGCATATTCATCTTGTCTGAAATTAATATAAAAATATGAGTGGGTCGTCCGGAACACGTGAAATGTATGAAATTTAACACAAATTTTCGAATTTTATTTTGTGATACAACGTTTACACGTGTAAATTAGGAAGCTATACATTCTACGTGTGATTCATCTCCGTAGTTGGATTCGCTCTTTACGACGTTCCTCGTCTCAACGAAAAATTTCTTGAACATCTTGTGATATATGACGTACGACTGCGATCGAATGCGTGTGCGGTCGTGCCTTGGGTTGTACGGCGGTATAAGGCGAACATGACGAATAATTTATCGACATGGTCTAACCACCCTTCTCGCGTGTATCGTGTGCGCTGCGTGGTCGTCGACTAGGTTTTAGGGTCCCGTCATCGCGGTTAAGCTCGTTACACCCGAGCACGCGAGCAGCTTAGTCATGCGTGTCTCTTACGCAAACACGACCGCGCCCGTACGCTACGCGAAATTACTCATTTGTCGCCTTAATCGCCGCTTTTGTGTCGCGTTTCGCAGCCCGAAACATCGAGGGGGATGGTCGTTAATCGGCCGTGTCCACGCGAGACCTTCTTTAATGTTCGATAGCGCAGTCACGCGTATATCTCACAATACATTAGACAATTCCTGATGATTTCCGTAATAATACCGTAATAACGCCGCAGCGCTGTTTTCCGGTGAGTTTTACGGGAATTAATGGAAACATTTGATTGATAAAATATTTTTTTTTAAATAGATAATAAATAATAAGTAGTAAAATGATTGCTACAAAATATTTAATAAAAGTAGACATTATGAGAATAATGAGAAGTAGTAAAATGAATACTAAGTTGTATAATATATACACAGTTGGAAAGTTTGTGTTAATTAACATTTCACATATCTTAAACGATCCACTTAATTTTTGTTAATTTAATACAAGAATATGTTAGAAAGTAACAAGAATATTATATAAAAATGTAATACAATTTATAAGCTATCATATTTTTTCAAAATTTACATTTGTAATATGTTAAATTAACACGTTTTGTTCATGTATAGAATTCATATTTAAAAAAAATATTTGTATGTTATTTGTTCACGTACTGATACATTATTATTTTATTACTAAGACATGTTAAATATCAATTTATCACAAAATATTCAAATAACACTATTGTATTGTGTTAAATTAACAGTCAGATATATTACAAATTTAATAAAATTTTAACGAGGACTTGAGTAATGTTTTTAATAAAAATGTTTTTATTGTATAAAAAATGAAACTATTATATGAAATAATTATTTATTTTTTTACGTTTAATAAATTTCTAGAGCTTATCAAAAATAATTGTATTCTTTATCTATAAGGACAATATCTAATCAAAATATTTTTAAAACTTGTCTAATTGGAAAATTCTTAGATAAGAGCGATAACTTTTAAGGCAACTTACTTTACGAACCTATTGTGAGAAAATTGATACAAGAAATACTCCATTTCATGCCATTTTGTCCTAGAATTCTCAAGCTCGCAAAATTGGAAAAATGATGGGCGGAAAGAGCGCCGGAGATGTAATGCGGCAAGGAGCATCGGGAACTCTATTTGAGTTATGGTTCTTCCCACGTCGTACAATCGTCGGGAGGCTCGTATTCACGTTCCTTATGTTCCTTCTCTGCCTCACGTCTCTGTGTATCGTACATGTGTATCTACCGCCGTGAGGAACACAGCACACGAAGCGATTATCTGTGTAAACTGAGAAGATACGGGTTGGAAGGGATCTTCATAGACATGTCGTTTCAATCTCATAAAAAACGATTTGCTTGACGAATTTAGAGTCGAAAACTGGTATTCATAGTCGAGTCTTAATATTTAAGACTGTCTTAAGTACAGTTTTAAGATGTCATATGCCAATCAGAAGACTGTATAGCATCTTAAGACATACTTGAGACAATCTTAAAATAAGAACGGACTATGTATATCGAATACCCAAGATCATTTCTTGTTAAAAATTAGAGAGAGAGAGGGAGAGAGAGAGAATGTGTGTATTAGCAGCTATGGATTTGAAGTTATGTAATTAAAATCTTGATGAATGGACTTTTTATAAAAATTCCTGTGATATCACTGTGATATTCAAACAACTCGTCATTTTGCACGCTTTGACTTTCGTTATCTGTAATTCATGGACAATGCGCAATTCTCGGGACATTCTGTGTACGCGAATGAATACAGGGCACAGGAGTAACGGAATGGAATGCGAATCGCGCCCGGATTTTCATCGCGACTCTCGTTGACTTTGAAAAATAGAGCTGGAATGTGGGTAATATAAAACGGAGCATCCTAAGCCTGGTTGGAACGCGCTGTTATTAAGTGCAGCGGTACCAAGTCTAACGTTCGAGAGATTAAATTGTTCATTCGTGATTAATGGTCTCTCTCCCTCCCCATTTGCTTTCATTAATTTCGTTTTGTCCGCGTTGGAAAGGTCGACTTCCGCGTTGTGACGTCTGCCTTCTTAATTACGTTAACTAACTAACTGGTTATTAAAAAAAGAATTATTTTTATTATTGTCACGCAAATACACTTTTATTAGTTTTAATTTGCTGAAAAGACAACAAATTGCAGTTACAAGAAAAAAAGAAGGAAAAGCTGTGAGAAAATAAACTTTCTCTGGATAACTGATAAATGAAACAAAAATGCACTGCAAGTTTATATTTATGATATTGATTATATTATTTATGTAAAATTGAATGTTCGGCTTAAATTTAAGTAATGTTCAGATAATATAAAATGTTCTGATTTTTGACATACTTTTAGCATTCTTTAAAGTTTGAATTTGGACAAAAGTTACCTCATTTTATGATATATTTTTAAATTATTATACAATGTAACATTATATTGAGCGTAAAAATTTATGGTACATTAAATTATAATACGACATAATATTGTTTATAAAAATTGGTATAAAATAAGGACAAATTTCTTCTTGAATACGATATCTTGTATTATATTAATTGGAAATTGTCTTTATCTGGAATGTTGTCTTTAACGATTAAAATGTCAATCATATACGCATTAGCTTTCTGTATGAAAAATAAGATAGTGAAATATGAAGAGAAGATTCACGATGAAACGGCGCGCGGTTCTGCATGTAACACTACTATATGGATGTGGGTTAATTGCACCGGGAGACAAACGACTTAATTCCTCTCGATTAATTAAGGCCGTCGCGTAATTTCTTCATCCGGTCCGTGAGTCAGTACTGGCCCTACAATTTTTCTGGCGACCGACAGAAGATGTCTTGGTGGAAGATATTGACACGGAGACTATATTAGCACTCTGAATTTCCAGGAAAGTAACAGGAAGTAACAGTACGATGACTTTTGACGTAAAGAGAAATTCAGTTATAGTTCATTGTTACGGCAATTGTCTTTTCCTGTTTCTCTTTCAATTTCAAAATTATTCGCCTAGATCACTATCTTAAATGCACTCTGAGAACGAACTGTCTCGTTTGTCTGTTTGCAGCAGCTCTCGAATCTGCGAGCTAAATAGCGATAATATTAAAGATTTACGATTTTATTAGTTTTGCAACTATATTTTTAATACAGAGCCAATTGTGTTGTTTTTCCCCTTATCTCTTAGACGTTCCCTCTCGCGTGTAAATATTGAGTACTTTATATTTCATCCTGGTATATTCTTAGCAGAACTATAAGAGGGCGAGAGAAGGCGAAATGAAGCTCTGGGGAAAGAAAGGTGCTGATGTCGAGAGTCACGGTCTATTTGCAATATATTCGATTATCATTTCTTCCCCTTCACGTTTCCAGACTCCAGTTCTCAAACAGGTATCTCATATTTTGTTTTGCAATATTCTTAATAAAACTGTAACAGGACGAAGAATAGAATCAGAAGGGGACTGAGACCCGAGGGAAGATATTGATGTCGAGAGTCACGGTCCATTTCCAATATGGCCGATTGCCTTTCTCCCCTTCGTGAGCCTTGAACCATCCCGCTTACATGGATATTTTATATCCTTGTCTTGTTATATATTCTTAATAAAACTACGCGGGGTAGAACGTAGCGCCGAGGGCATGCAACCTGACGGAAAGATATCGATGTTATTACAAGATACTCATGTTTCAAGCAACGTTCCATTTCCGGTATTGTCGCTTTTTCTTCTCTTTATGTAAAGGCTGCCATTGCATGTCTAAGTTTTCCCATCACGTTGCTCTTTTAATAAAACCTTTTAATAAATAGAGCAAAAAATAAGTACGAGAGAAAAATAGATTTAATGAAATATTCTGCTTTTATTTAAACTAGAGCGTTGTGACTCTTCTATAACATAGCTTTTTCAACTTTTTCTAAATATAAATTTAATTATCGATAGCCGGTAGTTGAGATCGAGTGAAGTTTTGTGTAATACTTTTCTGATATCATTTCTTTCTGATTTAACACTACACTCTAAACAAAGTAAAAATGAAAATGAAAAATTACAAAATAATATGTATAAAAGTTACATATTATGAAAATATCTATTTAAAATTATGCGTTTTTAAATTAAATTATGCATGAAATAAGACTTTTATCTTTAATTGTGTAAATATATCTTTTTATTAGATAACACAGCTTAAGAAAAATTGCATGTAAATTATTAACAAATTAATACGTAATATTTCTAATAAATATTAGGTGTTGGAATTAATTCGTAGCGTTTTACAAGTGATGGGAAGTACTTTCATTAATGTATTTTTTAATGCTCATGTGAAATAAATAACATTCTTTCATTAAAAACGCTACGAATTAATTCCAACACCTAATATTTCTATTACGTAAATTTAACTTGTTGCAAATTTATTAATGCCAAATTGTTTAATAATTATTATGAAGAAAAAGAATTCTATTTGTAAGTTATAACTTTGACGTATGTGTGTGTGTGTAAATATACATCTTTTATAGTGGATTTCAAAATTATCTATTGTTGTATAATAGTTTTATGTGTAATTTTTTTACAGTATAAAACTAATAGTACTATTTTGGCCACTAATTATTTAAATTTTGTATTAGATTTACAGTGCAGAATATTAAATATAATACAAATAATTCTATAAATAATACAAATAACATCAAAATAACTCTTCTTAGTCGAAAATTATTAAATTGACCATTCGATAATTTTAGCAAAATACCATCGACTGTTGTACGTTAAAAACAGCATATTTTCGTGCAATTGTATAAGTATTTTAAAAGTTCTGTAATTAGAAATATCGAGCGACCTTTCTATTATCGCGACTAATGCAAAATCGCTCAAATGACCAACCACTTGAACGCAAAATATTCGTTGATCGTTAGCAGTTATTAGTCAGTCACCGGATATAAATATCGATAAAGCAGCGTAAGAGCCTGATAATGGTGATAATGAGTGTTCGTTCATTCGCGTATGATAACGCACGCTACGAATTTATTCTCGCTTTAACGGGGCCATCCCACGTCCTCGCAATAGGAGCAACGATGTCACTTATTGTTAGAGTCGACTAGTTAATATTAACTGTAATTAACCCCACAGTCTAATGGGACCTCAAAGTAATGTGCACCGTGAAGAACTTCTGTTTCCTTTTACGTGCGACTTCAAAAACCGCACGACTATGAATCATTGTGACCTGAATTTCGAAAAACATACAAATCAGCAGGATAAATATGTATCAGTTTTTACTAATCTAGTTTTGATAACTAGTGCCCAATATATTTTCTCGTATGGATTCCATTTTTCTTTCGGGTTTGAATTGGGATCATGAATAGGCAGGGATGTGTCAAGATGGATAAATCATATAATAATTTCGAAAATTTGTGAATAAATCTGAAAAAGAAAAGGGACATAAATTTTGATATGATAAAATGCTGGAAGAATTCGAAATGGAACACGGCTTGTTTCGCTTTCCAAGGTATTTTACGCGTTGCCGAGCAATCGCGTTTCGGAGAAATGATATTTCGGAACGACATGATTTCAAGATAACGTATTTTCGGCAGCTGTCCCACTTTGCGGATTTCGGGACTTTTGCATATCCCGCGTTATGCTTTGCTTTCGTCGGCCGGATGTAATGTACTTCGGAGTAGACACACATATGTGTCTCGGGAGTCGTGTGCACGTCCCGCTCCGCTTTAACAGCTGCTCGTATTTCACAGCCGCCGCCGTTGACACCTGAAATACCAGAACGTATTTGCCTTCTAATTATTAGTTGCACTTCTGAGTTATGACGACGCTGATAAGCCGTGAGACGACGTCGCTTAGAGGCACTTTCGAGGTGTATTTTCTCGACGGCGCAGATTGTCTTACTGTTCGCTGATTGTCTCCATCTTCTCATTTGTTTCTGATATCTCTACTCTAAGGTTTCGATATTTATGACTGTAATTTCATAGTAAATAATTATTAGATATTATGATTAGGAGTAGTTCTGCTTTTATAATTATTACTGCTCTCTATAATATTAATAATAATATAATAATAATTACATTTATAGTTATATGTGCTAAAGGAAAATACAATTACAGTCCTTTTCAGGAACAATCTATTCTTTTGATATATAAAACTAGAAATATAATCATTATTTACTAACATTATACCAATAATAACTATAAAAATAGAGTCCCTAATCTTCTAAATTTTTTTGAATGAAATCTCACTCCAAAAAAAAGTTAAAATATATTACCACTATTGAAAAAGAGTGAAAAATTTGCACTCTTTTATAAATAAGAGTGGCAGATTTTCACTCTTTTTTTTTGAATGAGATTTCATTCCAAGAAATTTAGAGAGAACCATAATTATTTATCATACAATTACAGTCACAAATATCAAAAACTTTTCTTTCAGTTTTAGAACAGAATTTTATTCGGTGAAATTTTGGCTTTTATTATTTAGAATCTCTTCATTGTATAATATTTATGGAATAAATATTTACAAATTGGAAAACACTTAAATATATTTAAGGAAACATTTCACGATGATAAATTGATGAAGAGCAATGTGATTGACATTTATTATAATAAAGAAATATATTTTAGATAAAGAGAGATGTTGCGTGCTAAGATATTATATCTTGGAACTTATATTTATTAAGAGATTATGAGGAGATTGTTAGAATACATTGATATTTTCTTATCGGGACTATCGCGCAGCTGTCCATGTCTACTTAATATCTAAAGTAAAATATCGATATGAAAGATATCTTAACGTAAAAGGTAAAGATACTGATACTCTAGGAAATTTAAACTTTCTTAACACATTACATGCCGTATATTATTTACATATGATACATATAAAGAGAGATATAAAAAATTTGAGATGAATGTATTTAAGGTTAATTTATTAAGACATAAAAATTAATTATGTTCTCTCTGAGAAATAACACTCAATAAAATCAATTTGGAATTTTAATAATACTGAATCTGATAAATCATTAAATATATTTGATTTTTATAATATTAATGAGCCTTCTCAAAGCGGATAAAAGATTCATTCTCGTCAGAAGTCCAGACACCGGTACTGATTGAAACTACAATGTTGAACTAATCAATATCGTATCGGGATTCGTAAGATTCCCATTTCTCATTCGCTCGCCGTTCGTGCGAAAGTCTTGGCGATTCCACCGCGAAAACCGCGATCGGCGCGAGATAGGCGATAGAAGTGTTTATTTGCGCGTACGCACAAATATTATCTAACCGCGGCCGGGGTCGGCTTACGAAACTAAGCTGAGTGCCAACAGACTCTATAATGCACACGGCTGAGCAGAGCCGGGGCCCCACCGGTTTATGCCGCTGACAGATGGCGCGGGAAAGCCTCCCGCGCGAGAATCAATATTCCTGCGGTATAAATTCTCAGCCGTATATATACTAACCCGTAACTGCTTGCCCGTCTCTGTGTGCGGCGAGCGCGCACAAACGCCCGCACAATCTCCGCCGCGCGCGTACTACATTCGCTTCTCCCCTATTGCTCCCCCCCCCCTCTCCCCCTCCCCGACGGCCTCGTAATAGTGATTTTGTAACCGCTCCTTCTCGCCGCGAAAAGTACGCGCGAATTAACCTCCGTGCCCCCGAGCCTGGAACCCTACATTACGTTATGTTACATTACACTCTGGTACCGCGCTATTACCGTACGCGGATGTTATATCGCTTGTATTATGGGAAGCGGATAACTAATATGCACTCTCGGGATACTAGCGTCCGAACTTTAAGAACTTATCGATAGATTTGTTTTTACGGAAATTCGCACGCATTAATGGTTACCGTAATAAACATTAAGTATGTTCCTAGTAATTTATCCAACGTTCTGATAAAAAGGAAATCGATTGCTGGAAACCATTTGAAACATTTCTCATTAAGGAAATATTATAATACGATGATTGTTACAAATTTTAAAAATATGATAATACGAATAATAAATAAATAAATTGTAATTATATTAAAAATTAGACCGATAAGAATAAATAAAATAATAAAAAGAATCCTACGTAGAAAAATATTTTTATTAGTTATATCGATTTACTTTTTTCTTTTTAAGTAATCTTTAACAAAGAATTTTTTATAATCTTAAAACATACTTATTATAAATTTTAGAAGAACCCTTTATGAGGCACTCAAAACAAGAATTTATTTTCTTTTGAAGAATATTGTAAAGTTGATTGAAGAAGCGACTTAATATAATAAACAGATCGAATAGTTTTAATTTAATAATCTTGATTGAAATATATTAAACTTACTAGAGAGAGAGAGAGAGGATTCACAGAATATATTTTGAATAAATTTGATGCTTTTGATAAACTTACGAGATTTGTGAATATATAAACTTTTGGAATACTTGAAATAAGTAATTATTACTTGCGTATACAGTATATATTTTTTTGTATTTTCGAATAAATTTCATTAAATTTCAATTTCTATCATTTAGATTAACTTTAATCTCGATACAACTTCATCTTCCAATTCTTAGAATTGTAGAAAAAGATGAAGACTTAATTGAACCAAGATTAAAATTAAATTGCATTGGAAACGACCATCGATAGTTTAATTATTGATTCATAAGGAATTATGCGATATAAATGGCCTAAAAAATTTAAATCACGAGAATTATTTGCGCTATGCTGTTTTCAGGCTTCAAACATGTTATTGACCAAGATAGCGGTTTACGATATAGCCGATTAGAAAACCGGATCGGCCACGGTAATGAAATCGTATTTCTATATTAAGTGCAAATAACTTTGAAATGTAAAATAACATTAACCAGAGAATATACTATATGAAAGCAATAATTATCGTTGCGAAACGTTTATCGCTTATAACTATTAACCGAATCGCTTATAGCTATTAACCGATATGAAGTATTTCGAAATAGTCGCGCTTTGTGTGGTAAACATCTAATAATTAATACATTTTTTATAATTTTTTACACCGAAAAATCAAGTTCATTCACATCGCATTTGGGACTGAATTTTTAAGTTTGATTAAGAAGTTTCAGACTAATTCATGAAGTATCATTTTATTCTCAATTATTTTGAATTAAAAGAACAAGAAAATCTCCGACAAATTATTTTAGAGGAATTTTATTTTTGAATACTAAATGAAATTTCGAAGTTTTTCAGCACTGCAAAAACCGCGGGAGAAAATCGGACAATTTTCGAACGTTAAATATTTTCCCATTCTCAAAGTCGACAGAAAGTAAACGACTGGGCGACTTTTTGAAGGCGTGCCGAAGTGCCAGAACAGTTTCAACGATAATCACCACTTTCTGCCGACACTTTTCATTGTACCTACCCACCATCGTCGTCGTCTCTTCGTGCCGCTTTGGGAGTTTAAGTACGTTGATGTGGAAGTATAGAAGCTTACGCTTTCTCTCTCTCTCTCTCTCTCTCTCTCTCTCTCTCTCTCTCTCTCTCTCGATCCTTCTCTTCGGTACCCTCCTCTTTTCGCTTCGAATTGTCGGAAACTTTATTCTCCTCGTACCCTCGTCACGAAAGTTAACCGTTCAACCCCCGAAGCAACCCCTGCTGCTTCCCAACTGCCCTCTCCCTTCGAGCTCGTTCCTCACCCCGTATGTATTAGGTTGTTACGGAAGTTCCGGCTGTTTTTGTACAGTAACAATTGCATCTGTGGATCTGACGGCTGCAGAACTCGGGAATAGTCTCGAGATAAATCTGACAATGCGACGAACCGTCATTCGAGGTCCAAACTTTAGAATACTACGATTACGAGCCACGATAGATCATTTTTTTATCGAAAGAATTTGTTCAGAGATCCATGGATTTTTTTTTCCTACGTATAAAAAAGAAAGGAAAATTAATAGATGATAGATTATATTTGGATCAAAATTTTACGATACTTGCTATGTTCAGAAAGAAATAAAAATTCAGAAGGAAATAAGTATTAATGTTTTAACTAAAAATTTGTCAATATTTTAGTTTGTTTTAATTATTACTGATTGATTTGTCAATATTTTAATTTGTTTTAATTATTACTGATTGATTAGTCAACAAGATTTTGTTCAAAAAGTTAATGAATAAAACAAACAATTAAGGCACAGATTCATAATTTGAGACAAATATATGGCAATTATACAAGTGAGTTATCGAAAGATAAATTAATTATGATTATATCTGTTCCATTATTTATATAATAAATAATAAAATAGTATAATTTAATATTAGGTTATTCTATCGTGGTTATTAATAATTGAACTCGACAGTCAATAATTCGTGTGGCACTATAAATGCGGCGTATTTCCCAAGCACCCTAGAATTATTCCCATCGACCGACGTTATATCACAGCTTTATGCTGCTATTAGAATATCTACATCTAGTACGTTGGCGTAGAAGTAGACCGAATAAATAGCCGATCGGTTCGACGCAATTGCGCAACTGTACTTTTTACAAATATCCTCGCATGTCGAACCTGCCGCTTTTAAATTTTTGCATTTGAGAGATTCGGCGAGATAATAAAATTTTCCGAATCTCTGAAAGCGGCTGAAATTTCCAATTCCAAGCGACACAGTTATACTATCGACCGGCATCGCGGCATTGTACCATTAGAATATCTACATCTAGTTTGTTCGCAAAGTAGTAGAACCTGCAGCGATACTATCGCGGCATTATACTGCTATTAATTCTAACAGCATACAGAATGTATGGTAATCGGTATAGACTAAAGAAATATTGATTCCTCGTCACTCTAATAAGAACGTACGTATACTACCAGTTTTAAACGATAAATAGCTAAAACAGAACAAAGTAGCTCTATGATTAACAGCTGACTAATGCCTCCATTATTTATCAAGTAATGTATCGTACGTTCAATATGTTCCGGAGTAATTATGACAGATCGTCGCGTGCGTTGTTTGTACACTATTTCAGATGTAATATTCCATAAAATTTCTATACGCGAGAATAAAATTGCTTTTCCAGGGAAAGCTGTTTTGACAAATCGATTTATTCCAACAATAAATCATATGTCTTAATTTCAATTACAGAATATACTGTATAAATTTAGAAACTAAATATAATTTTTCAGATAAAAATTTTCTTAAGTAAATTTAAGATTCTTTTTTTTTTTTATTATATTATATTTCCATTTTTTATCACCTCATTTCGGCACGTTTTAATAATAATCACATAAATATTCTATATCGTATTTGTTTTTTTAAATTACGATTTTATCGATTTAAATTTCCTTTTTGTTCCAACTCGATATTATGATGTATGGATTCCTATGGTTTTCTATTCTACAATTAGCGAACTCTCTCTCTGTATCCGCATCTGGTTTATTCGTAATAACTAGAACGCACATGATCGCCTTGGGTGGTTTTCGTATCATTTCTCTAACGTTCATTCACAGACAGCGGATCGTTTATCAGCTGGCTAATTAATCGATACGACAGTGAAAAATTTATCTGCGTGTTACATTCGCTTTATCGTGCATATAAACTATATTTGCAGTGACAGGGACGGCCGTTGTATCTCGATTCTTTGTTGGTTATTTTATTCTTTTATTCTTTCTATCAGTATTGTATTTGTAATTTGCAAGCTACATCGTAACACATAATATGCGACACATGATATCTACTCATTTCGTTCGTAATAACACATGTCAACTTAATCCATCTAAAAATATCTTGTTAAAATATTTGTACAATCTACGTTAAAATCGCGCAGAAGTTTTTGTAATATCTACAAGAGTCAAAAAATTTATAAAACGTCTGTATTGCGACATATAATATGCGACATATGATATTTATCATTTCGTAACAGCACATGTCAACTTAATCCATCTAAAAATTTCTCGTTAAAAAAACGATAATATCTCGCAAAAAATTTTGTAATATCTACAAGGATAAAAAAATTCATAAAAGGTCTATATTATCATACATAATATGCGACATAATAATTACTCATTTTGTTTGGAGATACGATTGCAGATGTCACTTAAGCCATCTAAAAATCTCCCGTTAAAAATATTTGTACGATCTACATTAAAATCTCATAAAAAGTGTAATAATATTTACGAAAATGAGTCAAAAAGTTTAAACAAAAGTTAACGTCTCTTTTTCTCAATAAATGATGAAAGGAGTTTACGATACTGAAAGATCATAATCGATTGGCAAAACAATATTCATATGCGATTGTATCTGCGATTATATAGCTGTTAAAATGTCACGGCTGACGTTGACATTTTCAGGACGGTTATATATTGCCGATACGCACCGCACTTTACGATACGCGCGCGTACAACTCGCGACACAGCCTCGGCACTCCTTTTATCGCGTTTATTGTTTAGTTTCATTATCGGTCAATACTCAGTCGCTTAATTGCGGAAAAATTGCTACTGCATATCGCGCTTTACGAGCCCCCGAGTTCCCCGCCACCGAGTTCCCGCCGTCTGATCGTTGTTATAAAGTCGCCCTGGCGTTAACGATCGCGGCAATTTATTGCTTAACGCCGGCGAGATAACGCAAATAGAGACACGCTCGAGCGTGACGAGTGAGCTAACCGGATAATTAGAGTATCAATACTTAGAAATTCAGGCTGCGAGTTGGAGGAGTCGTTGGCCGACTTTTACAATCGTTTGCCTTGGCTTTTCGACGACGAATGGCGATGTTAAACGTCGATTAATGATATGACTACTTCAATTTATATAGTTGCTTATAATAAATTCTAATAATTTAATTTATTACTCGCAAAACAGTATGCAATTTCGATATTACATATTAGAACGTTTGAAAACGAGTTAGATATGATTAAGAACATTACATTTTTAGAGTTTAGAAAAACGAGTTGGATTTAAATATGATTAAGAACATTTTCTTGTGTGTAGTTTCTAATAGTTACGAATATAATTTATCTTTACTTGGTTTCCACATAAAATTGACTGAGTCTTTTATTACTGTATGATCGCTCGATTATTAACTTTCTATGAAAAGCATTTTTATTCTCAGTACACATGTTTATATGGAATACTTTATTGTGAATATTTGGGTTAACATCAAAATAACTTTTCGGTAAAAATTGCGTACTGCAATGTATCGAGAATTTTTTTAGCGTTATCGTGTCTGTACGAGACTAATTAGTCAACTTTTTCCAATGGCAAAAGAGAGAAGAATTACATCGCACACCTGCAGTGATTTAATGAGTTTGGACATTCGGTCGTGTCTGCGAAATTCATTTTACGAGCGCTGTATTGTTGCGGTTGAAGTTTTTTTTAATAATCTTTCTTAGTTATGTATTTTACATTTTAGCAACTGCATACTTTATAATCTTATTAATACAAAATTCAATCCATTCATATCTTCGTTTATGCAGTTTATTGTTGTAAGGATAAAGAATCGTAGAAGAAAAATATAAGATCATTAAAAGAGAAATATAAAATCTTTTATAACGAAAGAGAGACAAAAGAATTTTTTTCTCTTTATATATTCTTTATGTATATTTCTTTATATATTGGAAAACTTGGAAAAAAAAATAAAAGCTTGGATTGTGTATATCTCACATAACATAAAATGAGAAAAGTTTCAAAGTTTAATAAATATCGGAATTTCTTTTACGTTAAATGAGATCTCTCTCTCTCTCTCTCTCTCTCTCTCTCTTTAATTTAAAATATTATTCTTTATTATTAAAAATTCGTTTACTATTTCATTTCCTTGCAATAGAATTTTTCTCAATACCTCATTTTTCTCCGCTACGAAAATTTCTCTTAATTTCTAAGTTTTCTTTTGTGAAACATTTTTATAAAGATATGATGAATATATTCCACATTCTCAGATACTTTAAGGCAAACTATGATGGACGAGAGTAAGAGCAACTGAAAGAGTCACGAGATCCACTAAACTCCGGTATGCACTTAATGATTTTATGAGGAAGAACGTAGGAGTTAGCGTAATTTAAAACGGAAGTTGGGTAACTTTATGAGAAGGATATATAACTAAGATTTGAGTTTCGGGTTACTGATAATGTTATTGAGAAAAGTTCGATAATTTTCTTTTCAAACAAAGTCTATCCATTCCGTTAATATTTTAGGCAACTTCCACGATTCTATCTATCTCCTCATCACGTAACTTTCTCACGAGTTGCTGTTAAATCACACTTCGATACTGCAGACATTATTATCCCGAAAAATATTTTCTCGTCGATTCCTACAAATTATGTCTAATAGAAATGTCCAACCCCCCTCAAGTCAGACTGAGTTAAAATAAATTTGTATTTGATTAAAATTTTTTTTATCTCCATTGTTCGCTGCTCTTTGTGTCCTTATTATATTTTATTCCAAAAGATGATCCAACTTTGCAGATTTCCCAACATTTTTATGGATTTTATGTTACTCGTACTTTTTCAAGATTATTCTTGAAAAGCCATCCTTTAAGTCATCAAATGTATGGCATAAGAAAAATGAGATATTCCTTGTAAAAGCGAATTGCAGTACGTAATCTCATCTTTGGACAGAAAATCCCCTCGGGTGGCGTGTATAAAGGGCCATAACCACACAGCCTGCTTACCAGATCACGAACGAGAGCAACACAACTTGGCTCCGTTTCCAGAATACCTCATGGATAGACAGGTACGCGTGTAGAATCGTGTGTCAGGCGGCGTTGTAATTGGCTTAATATCTTATCGGATAACAAGCATGCGCGCACGCTCTCATTCAGTCCAGTAAACCGGACGCGTGGTGTGGGGAGAAACTCGTCGATCGGCGTTTAATCTTTGCCTTCATGCCGCCGATAGAAAGTGATATTGCGCCGCGATAAAAGGAGATACGACGTGAGAATGTCTTGGGAGTAATTAGGGATAGCCACGGCACTTTGATAACATCCTTCTTTTAATCTCAATTACTAGCATATTTTGCTGCTATTTGATACTTATCGGATTCGATATCAAACAATAGCAAAATATCGTAATCTTTTGTAAATAAATATTTAAAATAATTTTTTTTTAATTTAATTTTTTGAAACTTGGTTATAATTTCAAGATTCAATCAAGATTTATTTAAAATCAGTTAAAAAATAAGAGTCTGTTTTTTTTCTCTTTATGTACTGAAAAAAGTGTTTTTGGTAATTTTGACTATGATTACATGTTGCCATCATTGTTTTATCGCTACAATATTAGTGATAATAACTAAACAGCCTTAGCCAAAAATATTAGGCACCTTACTAATCATTGTTTAAAGTTTTAGCTTAAAAATTTATTTATGATATAATTATCTTTATGTAAATTTTTTCAAGTACTCTTCAAATTTATGTATAATGACTATAGCCAACAGATAACAATGTATGTGTATAAAAAGAATTTCAGATAAATGAAAAAATACAGATGCATAATATTTTTTATCAAAACAATTATAAATATAGTAAAGAAAAAAATATCAAAAGCTTTTCTGATTTAACAAACTTCGTTTATTGAGAAAATATAATTTCTGTCTTGAAATGCGTCCGTTATCGATCAATAGAAATCGATTGTGACACATCGGGAGACGAATCTTACGTACAATGGACTTTCGGCGCGATTTCTCGTGAGACCTTGGAGCCTGATCAAGTAAAAAGTCGACATGCACGGCTCGTCTCTCACCTCGTCTTCTTTGAAAAAGAAGACGCGGATATCAAGGAGGAGTCTCAATTACCTCGCGTACCGTAACATGCTTGAGTGAAGGCGCGCAGCCTTGAGACGGTAACTTTCCTCATTCGTCGAACCTTTATACCCAACTAATAATGCATGCTCCTCTTTATCACCGTCCGAATCTTGGCGTAATTACGATCGTTAATGTCGTGTCTCGTTAAAGACGCCGTTCTCGCCGCGGCATCTCTCGTCACGGAACCACGGTGATTCTCGCATCCGACGTGGTCTCATGAAAGATAAGGAGATGCATCTTCCATGGTTTTTTTTATTAATCCTCCACCGACAATGTTAGACTTTAAAGGTACAATCGCGTTGATTATGAATTCTGGTGGATGAATTTAAATTTGTAAAAAATAAGTAGAATACAATTCATCTTTTCTGTGATAGTAGTAAATTTGTTGTAAAGCACAAGTATATAAGAATTTTTTTAGATTTTTATACAATCCGAGGAGAGAGAGAGAGAAAGAGGAGGGAAGGGGGACAATATAAAAATCTACACTGAAGTTAGATTGTGAATGAAAATTTTATATAATCGATGGAAGTTATACGGCGCGAATTTATTTTATCTTGAAATGACAACACTGTCATAAAATGGTTTAATTTGTTAAAAATAAATTCAATTTTCTTCTTATATGGCAGAAATATTGTTAAATGATAATATTTTGACAATTCTGTTTCAATTATCTCACACAAAGTAATAATAGATTGCCCTTCTGTAATTCAGTAATAATATTATTAATTGAAATTTTATTTTTTGAAACACGTAAGATTTATATAGTGGAATCTCTCTCTTCTACATATATAATTATTTATTATTCAATTAGTGTAACAAGCTTTTGCAGATCACTCGCGGAGATTATCTCGTATAAAAAGATTTATGCAAACGCGACTTTTCTTTGGCTTCGTTATGTATCACTTAATACAAACAGGTTTCGCGTTTGCGACACGGGAAGCCTCAGATATGTAATAAGTAAATGACTCCGATTGAACTTCCTCGTTATCTTAATTCATATCCTATGATTTACGTGTCTCTTATCTCGTCGCATCCAATTTTTGATTTATACGGATGTACTATGAAATTTCGCAAAGGATGCGTTCGTTGCGATCGTTGGATTTCGCGATATGCGTGTGTTGTAACAGGGAAAGAAACAACATGGGAACGCGCGGCGATTCGCGATGTTTAACATGCACGAGACATAATTTCCGAGCTCTGGAACACGTGAGTGTGCTTCACTCTGGGTCGCCGGTAAGGGAACGAGTCGGTCAGACTCGGAAAACGTGTTATTCAAATGAGGGACTCGCAATAAAAACGGCAGGTCGTAATGAAATGACACATTGAATGAATAAACTGAGTTTAAAGCTTGTCCTCTTTTCCCTTGTGTTACTGCTAATATTTCCCTGCTTTGACATTACCGGACTGAATATTAAGTTCCCTCGTGATTCTCTTTCCATTTATGAGTTTTTCTGTCAACCTAGAGAACGGTTTACTTTTTCATTATTATTATATTCGATTGAAATCTATTTACGTTTGTCTTAAATTGTGCCAATTTTGTTTTAAAATTGCAAATAAAAATTTTAAACTTTTTAAATAATACTCGTCGATAATGAGTTCGTCAAATGTTATTTTTGCTGATTTTTATGTATTTCTTTTTATTCTGAAAATTTATGAATTCCACTTTTTTGTAACCGACATACAGTGAGAAAAAAAATGATTGCAATTTTAATTATAATTTATGTAACTTAATATAAAAAAAATTTAATATAAGAAAAATAACAAAAATTTTAATTCATTAATAAAAACGGAAAAAATGTTTTTCAATGTTGTATTACCGAGCTCTATGCGACATGAATATGTTCGTGGACTATGTTTATGTCTCTTTTGTCAGGATTGAAATGGGACGATAATAAATCCCATGCGTGGCGAGATGGCTTATCTTGTCAGGCGAGTCGACGATACGCGCCTTCCTTCGCAGAGCGCGTGTTCTCGCAGGACAAATGCGATCGTTGTCGCGCTGCGCGGAATCGCAGTGCGGCCGCGTGGCGTCAAATTAGTTTCGCCGCACGGCGGAGTTAATATCGATCCGTCGCCGGTAAGTCGTTCATATTGTCGGAGCTTTCGCTCCGCTTCCTAGTGCAGGAGTTATCACGACTTAGCGGAAGTGTGGAGTTATAATCCTGCGCCCTTCGCGCCCCAAGAAACCCCGGTAATCCTCCATCCGGGGATTACCGCCTCCAAGCACTTACGGCGATTAGTTACAGCGGAATGCGACGGTCCCTGTGGAAAACGGGATCCGCATCCGGTGTGCATAACAAAGTGCAGTAATGGCGCCTAATAGAGTTCTTAACAAGGAAATGAGATAAAAAAGGCTTAAATATCTCGATACTTTTTGCAATTCTTCTTTTTTCGCAGCATGAAACGCTCTTGCCTTTGAAACAAAATGTACAATTTTGGCCAAAAATATTAGGCATCTTATTCATTATTTAAAGTGAAAAACTTACAAATTTATTCATAGCATTTGCTGTAAATTATTCTTTGTTTCAAGAACCCTTTAAGCTCATATAGGTATATAATGTCGGTAATTATACTCTTTCTACAATAAATTCTTTGGAATGGAATCTCATTCTAAAGAGTGGAAATTGGACCAGTTTTGAAAAAGAGTAGCTGAATTTTTAATCTTTAAAAGTAAGATTTACTCAAAAAATTTTCGAAAGTCAGTAAAGCTACTCCACAATGAGATTTTAGTCCGGATCTACAATAAGTGTTTTAAGCATTAAGTCGTAAGAAATTGACCAACTACAGTCGAATGCGAGGAGAATAATTGATTGTGATTCGTTCATTCCTTACGGCTTAAGACTTAAAAATCTATTATAGATCCAGGATATTAAGGCGTAAATTTTAAGCTTTATGCCTTAAGCCATAAGAAATTGATTAATCACAATCGAATGTGAAGAGAACAATCGATTATGATTGGTTAATTTCTTAAGGCTTAAAGCTTAAATTTCACGCCTTAAAATCCCATTATAGACGCCGCTTAACAGTGTAGGTATAAGATTCCAGATAAATGAAAGAAATAATGTGCCTAATATTTTTTTATCAAAGTATATTTTTTATCGATTAGCTATACGGAAAGATTGAATCATTTTCTCAAGTTACTCTGATGATATAATTTCATGGATTATCTTGAGGATCAGTAGAGCAAATAAGAACAACGTGCCTTTTATTAACTTTCTCTTTTCCTCATTTCCTTTCCTCGGCACTCTCTTTACTCAATTAGTCCACTTGATTCGATGATGTTTTTTAATATTCTTTTAAGCAATTATATTTTATCCTAGCAATTATATTTTATTCTTTTTTACTTCGCCGAAGGTTCTTGACTTTCGATTCTCGCAATCGTAGTATTAGTCGGAAAGACGGTAACGAGTAAAGTCGGGGAGAACTTAGATTGCGCATCGAAGCTGTCCCTACCATGCATTTATCATTACAGCCATTTTGCACAATCCACAGTGAAACTACTGAGACCGTGAGAAGCATTGTTATCGTAAATTAACCCCTGAATTGAAAACATATTTCTTAGAAAAGAAACACGGAACTTAATTATCATTCATTACATCTTATTGTGCAAAGAGATCACATAAAGGACAGAGGAAAGGAAACGTCACGAATATATATATATGTAGATGACGGAACTCAATAGAGAAATAGTTATTTTAACACTCAGCATTTTTTTCCACGAGTCACGGGCGCTTACAAGCTACTTATAATTCACGGCATTTCTCGCGGAAATGACGTCCATTTTTTTTTTATCTTTGTTTGAATAGTCTATGTTAATTCGTACAAAGGAGAGAATTGTCGCCGGAAAATGATGCCAGTAAAGGACGAATGTTACGAGTGGCATTTTGTCGAGAAACACTCGTGCCCGGAAAGCATGAACGCGACCTCAAAGAAACTCGGCTTTGCACATAGAGTGGATTTAAAGAACGAACATAGTTTGTACAAGTGTTATATTCTCTCGACATAAGATAATGTCTCTACAAATCGACGTATCAAGAACATGCGGCTTAGCTCGATAACATCTAAGAGCCGCGTCGTTGATTGTTGAGTAGCCAGTTCGCAGATAAAGTATTAGCAGTTGAACAGTTGTCAAAGTAAGTCTCGGAGCATTGATCATGTGCTTTCTCTCTCTCTCTCTCTCTCTCTCTCTCTCTCTCTCTCTCTCTCTCTCTCTCTCCCTCTGTCACAAATACATACGAAAGAAAAGTGTTTGTTATTTGTCAATATGAGTGTATAATTAAATAATTGTAGGTATTTTATTAATTACTACTGCTACGTCATTTATACTAATTACATTTATAATTCTATTTATATTGAAATGGGGGGTTGTTCTTGAAAATAATTATAAAACATATTCCTTTTAGTATAGAACTATAATTATTATTACTGCTAATGTTATAACAGTAATTTCCTTAGCCATAATTATTGTACCATGCAATTACATAGTTACAAATATCACCTTTCTTTCTGTATATAATTTTTTTTGCAAGATAATTGCATGAAGGAATTAAACAGGAATTAATTTCAGCAATTTATTTAATTAAAATATAATATTTCTATATGTCAGTAAAGAGTTATTATCTTTTATCGTAGTCTTTAATTAAAAATGATGAATTTTAATACACATTATTTTTATCGTCGTAATAGAACTTTCATTTTAACGCAACGTGTCCATAATATTATTTTGCCGCGTTGCTCGTTTAAACACTATAATTATATTAAACTTTCTAAAGATGAGTGTAATTTTGATTAGTTTAAGAATAAATTTGATCAATTTATAGAATTAAATGCGCATCATGCTCTGCTCGATTCGTATCAAGTAAAAATCATTGAGACAGGTTTCGTTCAGCGTTGTAGTATCGATGATTAAATATTAAGTGCCATCTTTTTCGATCACCTATGCGGAAACGAACGACACTCAAACGGCTCTTACAGCTGCAACGAACAGCACAATGTGTGGGCTTAATCGCATGTCATTTTGCATTGATCGGCGACGGATGGACTTATTATCGATGTAACCCGCTTTACATCAAGGCGATAGTCCTCTATAATAATCTGTTCGTCGCTTAAAATATCCTGTCGAGGATGCGAACTCAGCAATCTCGCGTGTCTCCACGCTATTCAATCGTATTTTCGGCGATCGATCGTACACGTAATTACAAGGTGCTTCGAAGTCAGAGATACGACTGCGACGATATTAAGAAATTGATCATACGTTCTTCTTAGCCGAGCCTCTTCTCCGCGAAATCTGCATAAGGACTATTGAGCTATATCGAGCTCCACATTCACTATAAATAGCGAAATGCAAGCTGAGTGTGGTCGAGTAACAATGTGTGTGCATCATGGTATATTGTGGATCATACCGCTGATCCACATTGGCCGTACTCAACGTGTTAATTACACGCCACGATTTCGCGCCAATTGCCCGAAGTCATGATCGCTTCACATCTCAGCACGTTGACACGTTAGTTAGCTGTCTTGAACTCGCCACATATTACATACAGTTACTGCCGCGCGGCGATGCCAACTTGGCAATTACGAGCACGTAATCCCTGCGAGATCGGTTGCTCACGATCGACCTTAAAGCCAGTTCACACGATTGGATTTTAATGATCACTTTTAACGACGTTTGATAGACATTCAAGAATTGTCTTGGATACTGTTTCTTATGTAGATTGACAGAATGTAACTGTAGAATGTATAAAAATCATCGATGTCAAATTCGACCTCGATGATCTGTATAGATAATCTTACGTTTTATACTCAACAGATGTATTATTATTAACGAAATAAAAATTCTTACTAATTGCGTGAAGGAATTAAATTGCAGAGATTAACTTCGGTAATTTATTTAATTACAAGGTAATATTCGTGTGTCGGTAGAAAGTTATTATCTACGTAGGGGATCTATTATAGAGAGTTCTGTCTTTAATTAAAAGTAATGAATTTTAATTCTCAATAGGATTTTATAATACTTGTTAATGAAATTATTTTATGTTGTGTTTACTCGAATAATATCTATAATCATACTTTCTAAAGATGAATGTACGATTTCGATTAATAAGATTAGATGTTTGTTGCATCTCAATCAATATTTACGTCAAACAAAAATTATATAAATACTTAAAAAATTCTTAAAAATTCTTTTGTACATATTTAAAATTATATTTTAATCTAGCACTAGATTTTTTACAATTCCTTTTAACTCTTTATTTCTTCACAATTATTACATGTATTATTATAATATAATTAAATAATATTGAAACCTAAGAATTTAGAAAAAAAATCTTAAGTTACAAAAATTCTTTATATCGATTTTTAGTAATTATATTGGCATTTTACAAGTAATCGATTTTAAGAGAATCGTTTTACTCCAAGCTTTTAACAAGAGCTTTTTAACAGATTAGTGTAGAATTAAGAGAGAGAGAGAGAGATCTTATAAGATACATCGGTGCGAACGAACTACATGCCAGCTACGCCAATGGCAGTTCTCTCGGCTACGGAGAATGCGCGGCACTACTACCTGCATTTTATTGCTTCCATTAAAGTTGATCGCTGTAATGCGCTCCCGGGTAACAAAGACGAGTTTTTCTCATAATTGCCTGGCAGTTAACGAATCCTGCCGCGCGCGTCTTACCGTTTCGATTCCATCGCATTGTAGCTTCTTCCTCGAGGGACCTTCCTCGAGAGAAACCAAGATACACACGCATGTGCGCACATACACGTTAGGCGTTTACGTTTACCATAATTATCCGGCTATTTTATCTATCGATGTACCGCGTACGTTGAAAACAGGTGCCGACTTAATGTAATTAGCGAAGATTTCTGTCTCGCCATCTCTCGCACTTTATTGCTTCCTCCATGCGCGCCGCTCGTACATTTCCTTCTCTTCCTTCGGGCTTAACCCGTCATGTTCTACACGTTACACGGGATCTCCGCGAATCATCGCTGTATCTTTCCCGTCGCACAAACCAGAAACGAAAGCAAGAAAAGGGGCAACGACTTTGGTGCTGAGAATCGCAGGAATCTTAATAAGTAAAAATGTAATGCAAACGTTCTAGGAGAGAATTTGCAAAGTCATTAAAAATTCGAAGCAATGCTGTCGGATATTCTTTTACGTCCCGCGACAATACAGCGTGGTATCTCGATTACACGCCAACGGTCACGGTACATAGCAGCCGGGAGGATCCGCAAGTTACACGCTTTACAGGACCGACGGTCGCCGTTACAAGGCGATTAGTCCGGGCAGCTCATTTTTCTTTCTCTCTCCACTCTCGCTACGTTCTGCTTTAACACGTCGACGAGTCACGATCGGATCGGCCTTTTCTTCTTTCCATTGGAACGAGCCAGCTGCCATTAGACGGCGGCTCCTTGCAGCTGCCGGCGTCACTTGGTCATAAATTTTACCATTTCGTTGATCGCGCCGATGGTTATTTCGATTTTTTTTTTGTAATATCTATCCTGCACTCCCTCCGAAATGGTAACGAGGAGAGCGTTTAACGATAAATCCGCGTGTGATCCCAGAATAACGATTTAAATTCCATTGACGAGTCTAAAATCCATGTCGTTGCGCGAGCGACCAGTGACGAACTTTCAGCTGTATTTCTGGAGGTCAAAATGAGCCCGCATACTGCATATAAATTTCTTATCATATCTGTAATTTCGCAGATGTTGACTTGTATATTTCCGTCGTATGTTTCAGGGTAAATGTGGTCGTATAAACTTCGAGTTTTGTTTGCTTAACGTGAAGCTCGCGCTCAGCAATAACAAGCAAGACGAGCGTGAACTGCGATAATACACTAACATAATTTAATGTGCTTTATTTCGGATAAAATTAAAATTTCTTTATTTTCTCTGAGAATTCTTTTTTTTTTTTAAATTATTAAGTTATTGAAGGATTAACGTTTGGAAGTTTTAATGCTAGTAATTTTAACAGTCAAGACATTCTCATTTCTCGAAGGTATTTTATTTTATCCCTATCTCTCTCCGGATTTACGAGGCGACGTATAACAATTTAGTTGTCATTTTACGTTACGTGGTGCAGAATTTTTAGGTTGGCGGAAAAGTGGATGATGCGTTAGAAGGTTAAGACCTTCATCACCGCTGATAACCGGTTTCTGCGGAGAATTGCTTCTGTAACTTTAGTTTCCGACTGAGTCTCGTTGAGATCAAACAGCGTAAGGCAAACTGCCCTAAGGGTCCTCGTCTTGCTCTGAGATTCCTGCACGCTATGTATGTGATTTGGAAGAAACCAAAGACAGATATTACGAAGTAATTCGTATTTTAGTTGTGTACAATTTCTTATTAAGTGAGCTTTGCGTTCCTATATTACGTGTTCCTTGCGTTTCGAGAACATTATACTCGTAATACTTCTGTGTGGAACTTTTTCCTGGTTTTCTGAACCCAGCTGTACAGGAGTCTTTTCTTAGACAAGTTTTCTAGTCTTTCTCAGACAAGACTTTTCTAGTCTTTTCTTTACAGTTTGCTCTTCTTCCCTTCAAATACCGAAGCCACTTGATACAAATTCCTTTGAGCTTTGAATACCTGTATTTCGGATCTTTGTATTATCAGGACCCGAAATCTCTTCGTCTCAAAGTAAATTGTGGAATTAGCATGAAACGTGATGTTCAAATCTCTGAATTCTGTAATTTTAAATTTTCTAAATCTCAAACTTTGAATTTTGTCCTAAAATTTCCAGATTTCTTGTTATCCAGATTCTTGATTATCGAAGAACAATGAACGAGATTAAAGGAATGTTGATTTTCAGAAATATTCTTTAATTTATGAAATATTAAGTTCTCATAAAAAAAGTTGGCAACGATAAAAATATGTTTTATGATTTGTTATGAATATCTTAAAATTATTTAACGCGAGATAGTTATCTAGTATTTTTACATCTTAGCGATGATAACATGTGAATTATTGTTAAATATTACTTCGTATTCTTTAATGTATTTTTAAAAATGCAATATCTATTTTTTAGTTTCTATATTAAAGAAACTTTAAATATGCAATTTCTATCGAAAACCCAACAAAAAGCGTGCATTAATTAAAATATTTATTTTTTAAAAATACTTTATCATAATAAGCTATTTAATTGAGGTATAAAAACATCATTTTAGATGATTGTTTAAAAAAAATCAGACTACTATTCCTTAATTAAACTTTTAAAACAAATGTGAGATAATTATAGCAGATGTTAATAACAAAAAATTTAGACATTAGCATTTATATACCGCCGGCAATGTTTATACACTCAACGCTTTATTAGCGTGCAAGCGAGATCGAAAGAGGATGGTATGAAAAACTTGTATAAAATTCGAACCATGCGACACACGGAGAGGGCGCATACACACGCATCCACAAAGAGCATCCCCGAAATACAAGGCGCGTATCATATCCCCGTGAATTCATCCCGATGCATGCAATGTTCGTCATGCGTGTGCATACGTACGGATTATGCGTGCGTGTGCGTAAATCGCGCGCGTAGATTAACGCCGTGCACAGCGTTACTTGTTAACTTGTTACATTCGTTCGCCGTGCATTGCCGTGCATTGCCGTGCATTGCCGTGTATCGCCACGCTATAAACGGGTAAGTAGAAGCGCCGAGAGGAGGACGAAGTGGCAGCAGGGGGCCACTTCACTCGTGTTGGTTGCACACTCGTGCGACTCGCACCTATGAATATATTCATGAGCGGTGAACATGGCGCCCGGAGCTCCCACCTTCCACCCTGCCTCGCTCTCTCCCTTGTCAGCCTCCATCTGTTTCTTCTTCCTCCTACTCCTCCTCCGCGGTTCCTCTCGCTCGCCCACTATACCGGCGGCCGTAATCGAATCGGCCCATCATTTGATCAGCAATTAAATTAATAACCGCATGGTCTCACGACGGATCAGAGAGCGCTTCTCCCTATCACCGATTTTCTCGCCGTTCATAGATCCGGACTCCGACTCACCGGATATCCGAGCTCTTATCGCGCCGTTGCCCAACACTACCGTTGTACACTGTCGTTTAAGGATCATTACTTCGCTCTTGTTGCCATCGCCGGAGGAAGCCTGGGAGCCATATTGCAGTCGGAAACCCTCCTTAACTCTTTCTTCCTCTCTTTCTCTCCTTTGTTTTTCTTTGTCCGACCTGGCTCGCTCTTGCTCTCTCCACCATGCTTTTATTCGCTTTATCCGGCTTCTTCCTCGATCTTCCCTTCTCCTTTGCCTTCCTTCTGCTCCCTTGCGGTTTTCTATCTACCGGGTGGCACACAACGTGTCGCGCACGTGCCACCACGTTTTGTGCCAATTCGATGGAAATCGCTCGCGTGTCGGAAATCGTTTCTACGAGCGGATTTTACGACGTCGAACGTCGTGACAGACACCGACGTGCTCATCGTTACACGCTCGATATTCCTACAGTTTTCTATATGTTACATTGGGCACATCTTTTCTCCATTTTTCTTTTAGAACGATGAAACTGCTACCACAAAATGTCCTCGATGAATTTTATTCCATCTCATTATTGGAAAAGCTCACATTAGATTATATTCCGCTAACGAAGTTTTAAAATCGCTTGGGAATGAAAGAACTTTAACGTATAAAAAATATTCACGAAAGTAAATGACCATCACACAAAATGTCCTTAACGTGAATTCATATTACCATTATCGAAAAACTCGCACATTAGATTATATTTTATTAACGAAGTCTTAAAATTAAGTGTTCTGAAACAAAAGACTTTTACAAAATGCAGAAAATTTGTGTTTTGTAATGCACTCTAAAAAAAAGTACAGTAATGAAAAAATCTACAGTAAAATGTGCGTTTGTGAAATATATATTATTAAAGTCATTGGTAAGTCAAATTGATAATCAAATTGATAGTCAAGAATAGTGACTATCTATATAAATGATTTAAAATAACTCAAATTGTATCCTATTTGAGTTGTTTTTAATCATTTATATAGGTGGTCACTCTTATTCATTATGTTGTTAATCTAACTAAAACAAAGAGTTAAACAATTCAAGAAAATGTATTAAATTTGACTCATATTAATTTATTATTTACTAAGTGCATACAATATAGATGTTGTTTACTTTGAAACTAATCATAGAAATGGATCGATTTATATTTGACATGGAAGTTGAAAATAACAGAATATTATTAAATTCAAGGGATTGGATTACCATTGTTCCTTTGATACGTGACAGTGTATATATATATATATATAATCACGACCGATTGAACGATCTGAAACGTAGCCATGCATGATACACGATATACAACTGTATACGTGTAAAAGTGTAGATGTATAAAATATTATAAAGTACACAGTGTTCGTGAAAACCTCTGAAAGAGGTTGACTGCTCGTCATTCCCCAAGTGAACGATCCGGAATTTCTTTACACTCCGTATTTCCGTTTCCCGTTAACCCCACGTGTCCACAGTGACACTTTTCTTTGTGTAAATAAATTTACACGCTTCTTTTTTTATCCTCCCTTCTATTTTCGTACTTGTCTTCTTTTCTGACTTCTTCTTCCAGCCTACATCCCTTCTTTCAATGTGCTTCATTTATTTTATTTAATTACCCTCATTTCCATCTTTTATCCTTTTTTTTCACATGCTTTCTCTTTCTCTCTCAAAAACATGATGAGCATTTCCGTTACAAATATTTATAAAACCAATTCTCCGAGTGTGTTTGTGTTCTCATAAATGACATTTATCTCTTCAACTAAAGAAAACACACACAAAGACTTCCACTGTCTCGTTATTGTAATTTTGGCATTTACAATTTCTTTGACATTTTTTATTTTAACTTTCCTGAATATCTCTTTAACCAATCATACTCTGTCATCATCTTATTATGTACTTATGTGCTCATCATATTTTCTCGATGTAATAGATCTCTTTGTATAGCTTTCTCTTTTCTTTTTCTTTAACAAATGCTAACATTTTTTTAACTATACGAGATTTATCTCCAATTTGCACTATTTATTGTGTTCTGCTGCATCTGTTTATTTCTTGATATAACATATCATCGTGCCATTTCATCGTATGCCTAAAGAGTACGCCCTGGTCCCAAGGCGAGATAAAATTCCCTGTCTTTTTCCTACCTCCTCATCGTAAGGGACAGAAGGTCTGGATTGACTCGTGTTTCCCCTTCACGTTCATCTCGGGACCCTCGTAAAGCTGTCTCCCTCGAGCTTAGGGGACAGGCAGAGCTCGCAATGGCGAGATTTCTCTTCGAAGCCCTTCTCTCCGAACTACCTATTGGAATGCTGCTGGCTGTTCCCGTGACACCATACTCGACTAGCTACAAGCGACGCGTCTTCTACGCGGCTTGTTTTCGCCGACAATCTTAAGGATGAACGGGCCGATAACTCTATTATATTTCTCCGACGAGAAGGAATATCTCGTGAAATAGAAGAGAGTAGAACGATGCCAAATTGTGTGCGCTAAATCAAAAACTTTTATATGTTCAAGCTCAATATGAAACGAGCCATTGGGGATTTATTCGGTTGTCTTTAAAAGTGTTGGATATCTACAGTGTAGATGCTAATACGGTAAAAACTAATGGGTCGCGTAAAGGAAGTAGTCTGGAAGGTAAAGATGTATATACAGAGTGTTTCTTAAGTACTGTTCAATATTTTAGAAGTTGTTGTTAAAAGAGCTAAGATTATTTTTTTAAAGAAAATAATAAT
>NW_011627046.1:3102138-3163371 GCF_000204515.1 Acromyrmex echinatior | reverse complement strand
ACACATATATAGTGAATGTAAAAAGTATTTGTATAGAAGAGATATCTTTTTTAAAAAAACCTTTTTAGAAAGTAAATATTAATTGCTTATTTGTGATATGTGTTCTATTCTAATATAAATAAAAACTTCACGAAAATGATCATATTTATAACCTTAGAATATTAAATTTCTCAACTGTGTTCGAATACTTATTACTTTTTCCAAGTAATACAATTTTTTATTTTTACTTATTATAAGATTGCTTTTTAAGATAATGTATAATCTATTTTATTCTTTATTAATAAATTGCTAATTAATATTTATTTGTCATATGAGGAAAGTTTTTTTTAAGAAGCTATATACATATATACACGAATACTTTATACACTTACTGTATACATATTCATGTAGAGACGTTAATGTATGAACAAATTGTATAAGCGTGTCAGTACGTATCTTTATTTCGAAATAATTTATTAGCACGCTAGAAGTATAAAGTGTATTTTTATTGCGGATATATCGTATAATATATAATACATTCGTGTACAGACGTTAATGTATGTGCAAATTGGACAAGCGTGTCAACATGTGTCTTTATTTCAAAATAAATTATAATGAATCGATTAGTGTGCTAGAAATATAAAGCGCACTTTTTTATCGGTGACATATAATAGACATATATATATGTATTCGTGTACAAACACATACTCGTGTAATACTTTACCGTGTACGCTATATCTTTAGCAGTCAACGTACACTTCAGAAGTTCCAACATCAATTTTCTTGATTGCTATACTCGATACCAGACTTTTGTCTAGTATAGTAGCTACTGCATTGTGAGTTGCATCGTGAATGATTGATCACCCTAAAGGAATTTAATGAAGAAACCATTATAGCGGGAAATATACAATAATAGCGTATCGTAGGGAAGTATCATAGGGAAAATATTGTAGTGGCGTGTTTCTAAATGTTCCGATGGTAGATCTAACGGACGCTATGATATTCTCATAAACGATTCCCAATTTACACAGCAGTAGTTTCTTTATTCGATATTTATATTCAATATTCCATCACGATAACTAACATTCCGCTCTACCTATCCGCCAATTTTATCGAAGTGACTGCGATAATGGACAACGTTTTCCCGCGCTATATTATTTTCGCCGTTGCAATTTATTATACTATCCATCTAGCCGTCAATTTTACTGCGATAATGGTGCCGACGAGTATAAAGCGATGGCCGCGTCGGTCGATGCTGTGTAACATTGACGTGCTCGAAAGCGCGCCAGAAATTCTCGATTGCGCTTTTCGTTTTCTCGGGAAATGCGCGAGCGGGAATTCCATTTTAACTCTCGAAACGTTAAAAAGAATCGTTCGATCGCGCCAGTGCGCATGATGTCGATATACAATCACATGCACTGATGAGAGCTCTCTAAAATGCATATCGCACGCGTATCTAGTTGTTCCTTTGACTTCTCAGTTTTATTCAGTTGCTTTTTGTGATGATTCGTTCGTATTGCATCATTCTTAATTTTTTTTTTCAATTTCTGGCCGATTACTTTAATTTTACATTCGTATTTTATTTATTTCTAAAGACCTTCTATCAGAGTTTAAATATGAACTGTATTTTGTATCTCTATGTAGTCTACATCGCAAATTTAGAAATGACTATAATATACATGTATAATTAGTTTTTCATGTAAAAATAACATTGTATTACATGTTTAAAATGTGTAATTTTTTTATATGCAATATAGTGTGTTATTTTTACACGGAAAACTAATCACATATATATATTGTAGGTTTTTTACACACATGGATTTGTAGTGGTTTATTTTAGCGAAATCACGTAAGAGACGTACATTTACTATCTCTTTCTTTCTCTCTTTCTTTTTCTCTCTCAGGAAAATTTGTTGAAATATGGCTGAACAATAAAAAGTGGCTGTTTCATGTTTCATGTTTAGATAGTTTCTATAGAGTAAATATACTTATTTCGATACTTGCTTTTATATTTTATTTAACATTAGCTGTTTGATTAGAGACTGAGTGTCATTTTATCAAGTCTAGCTTAATAAGATTCCTAGCTGATTGTTAATAATTATTCCGCGTTTTTACTTTAATACTACAAGGAATAGTCTTAGCAGCCCTTAGATGATCAATATTATTAATACTTGTATTTAAAATATTGCACATGTTATTGGTTTGTCTACATTGAACCTCTAGATTTTTTGTTTATTTTAAATGGTTTAAAAAAGATCTATAATATTGTACAAAAATAATTCTACAATATTGAGAAAGTAGGAGCTCCAAAGCTTCAGTTTTATTCTCGCTTTTCCGCACGATTGCGTTGCACGACGACCCTATAATCTTTACGAGTCTCGCGACAACATTCTTCTCTAAATATTTCTCGTTTTGTGCGTAGGATTATTCATTACAGTCCACGGTACCAGAGCAAAAACGCGGAATAATTAACGATCCAGCTAGGAATCTTATTAAATCAAGAGAAACAGAGATTAAAACGGCAATTGCTAAAATGAATTGGCATCGTGTTCACTCGGAATGCGATTAAATAAAGCTATTAAAAATTTTCTAGCAACAAATTGTGCTAACATCGAGGATAGTCAAGTGATAAAATGAGATCTATCTTTTTAATATTCCTAATGAGAATATTTCTAATTTCAAACGAGACATGAAATTATGATTACGTTATTTATCGTTCTTTTATCTATTGTTAAATGTTTTTGTGACATTTCTTTAAAACAGTATCGACATCTCTGCATTATTGAAATTTTGACAGCGGTTTTTTCTCTGATATCCGTCGAATAACGACACGATGTCGTTTCTCTTTATTGTCATGACAGGCTGCGCGAGCTCGTTGGTGATGTTTCGATGTATTTCCTTCCTCTCGCAAGCTGTCGCATCTCGCGTTTCACAGCTGTCCTTCCGCATCGCCGACTTGTCGTCGTCGTCGTCGTCGTCGTCGTCGTCATCGTCATCGTCGTCGCTGTCGTCGCTGTCGTCGTCGTCGTCGTAACACGGCAAAATAGTTTCGCGCCAGAACAATGCCACGATTACGTCGGTCCGTGTGCATTGTACATTATGAGAGGTAACGCGCGCGTCGCGCTTCTGTAATTATGGAAACCAAGCATAAACTCCGCGATTTGCATTTCAAACTACCATTGTAATCTCGGGCCCGACAGACGGCCGCATGCTCGTTCCTCTGTGCTTTTACCTACCTACCTATCTGCCGCCCTTACCCTTTCACCGTAGAATATTCCGAAATTGCCTCTCTTATTTTCAATCATGGATCTCCCTACCAATTTGGAGTTAGTTCTTTCTGAACGAAAATACGAAGGCACGAATAGCCTTAAAGTGCAGTTCAGCGAAATTAAAGGATTTATGAGAAAAGATTTTAATTTTGTAAAGATAATGAAATACTTTAGAGGAGAGAAGGCGGTATTACGACTCTATCACTCTTTTTACATTTCATGTAATAGCTTGTATTAAATTTTAATAACTGATATTTAAATTTAAAATTTAACGATTACGTTTGTCAAAGTATTGTTCAATCGATTCTAAAGTTACGAATCATATATTAATATGATATAATATGAATTATACTATTTATAAAAATGTAGCGATTGCATAATGGCTCAAAGAGAAACAGGAATGGTAATGCCTTTTATAAAAATTGATTTAAATAACTAATTTTGTTTAGAACTAAACAGTAATATTTGGTTACAAACAAAAAAGTAAAATATTGCAAAACGTATATACATATTCATAACTTCTTCCGTATAAGTTGCTCGATATTAAAAATCTATAGTACGTATAATATATTCTTTAAAACTTTTAGAGTGAATTGTCACTTTTAAAGATTGAGTTTTTTTAAAAACTGATTTAATTTTTACTATTTAGAGTGAGATTCTATTCCAAAGAATTTTGAATGTAAATTGTATGTAGATAAATACTAGGCAATCAATTTATGGAATATATATATATATAATTATTTTAACATAATTATATAACAAGGCTCAATTTGATAAAAATCAAATAAATTAATTTCGGAAGTAATTTGGAATTTGCCACTTGATAGCGAGAATAATAAGAGGGGCCATTATATCTACACTAATTATAATACCGCCTTCTCCTCTGTTATTTCTTATTTTACTGCAAGCCTCGTATGAATGTTTGGCGTTAAATATCGTAAATCAACTGCATTCTACCGTTGAGAGCATTTCAAATTTATCAAAAAAGATGAAGAGAGATGCAACGAATCACGAATATTTTGTACATGCATGCGGATCCATTCGCGCACGCTGTCACTCATTTTCTCGATTATCCACGTTAATGCATTTCGACGCATTCAGCCAACCCGCCTGTAAACGCGTTTCCGGCGCAAATTTTATTCCACAGCGAAACGCCGCCGAAGCGATAACGCCGATAAATTCGTCTGGATTAATATACAGCATGCATGTAGATATTGAAGCTATCTAAAGGTCGATTCCATGCGTGAATCGATATAACTTTCGATAGTATATAAAGTTAAATAAAACGTCAAAAATAAAATAAGTAATTCCGTTGTTTCTAGCCGATCGATGATTCAAGTAATCGAGCTCTGCTGTCGATTTTATGCCTACGAGGAATTGTGTTATTGCGAGAATGCTCCTGGGGATTTATAACGGATTTATCGAGCGGACATATGGCTTTGTATGTCGTTTGAAAATCCGTTCCGCGAAAACAGATATTAATATCGAACGACGGGTACATCGGTGACATTTAAATCCCACAGAGTGAATAAATGAAAAATTTGTAACAGCACCGCGGTGTCGATATTCCGATATACGAAAAAGTTACGCCCGCGTTACTCAAAATTGCGATGCTAATTAACGCGTTAATTATGCGCGGCATCACTAATTGCTCTCAAAGCCCCGACCGCGCGACGATTTTGTTTTCCCGAAATGGAAATTTGTTTGCATCGAGCCGCGAAAATTACCGCGACCAGCAGAGCGCATTCATTCAGCAGACATCTCGCTAATTGCTTTTAAACCCGCAACAAACCGGCTCACGGTTGCGTTTCCATATTATGCCATATTTATATGTTTAAGTGCGTGCATATACATATGAAAATGTATGGCATATAATAATAAAAGCGGTAAATAATAACAGCGTATAATAATAACCGTTAAATAAAATAGCGGTACTCCATCGATAATGATAGTAATGGTAACGATAAAAATGATACAGAGTTATATCTAGATGAATTTATTTATATTGTTACATCGCGCATAATAATAAGACGTATTTACCTTGCGTTGTATATGATAAATGTTTTTTAATGCTGGTAAAAATAGGAGGCAAATATGTTTAATGCGAATAAAAATATTTGCAATAAAATTGTAAAAGGAGGGCAGAGGAAATTTTATCACGCAGTCGAGATCCTGTGTAAAAAATACGATCTGTCCCGCGGGCGGGAAATCAGAATCGATAGCGCCGTGTGCTATATATCCGTATATATGGGAGAATGACGTGTTCGTCAATTTCCAGCAACACGGTAGGTGTGCGGAAACGTTATGCGAAAATCAACCCTCGGCGCTTTCGCCGTTTCATTTCTATTTGCAAGCCGGGGTAAACGCGCCGACGGCAGAACCGCGTTTCCGATCGTGCGTTTCCCAGTTCGGGGAAATATCGCGGCCGGCCGATATTTCCATAAACAGCGTGCGGAGGGAGGGTGGTACGACCGACGTTAATTGGGGCCTCCTCCAATTGCTTTTATATCCTCGGCTGCGTTTCGTCGCGCCTCGAGGCCACTCGGCCGCCGGCCCGGGATGCATTTTCCGCGCGCGCGCGTCCAGTGACCGGGATTACATCGATTTCCGAAATGAACGGCGAAGCGATACTCTCTCTCGTCGTCGCGTACAAGCAACGGCGGTATTTCGTGACAGCCCGACCCGATATTTTTGAAAAGCCCGAGAGATATATATACCGTACGATGACTCGTTAACACCTTGTCGAAATCGTCGCGCAACGTCATGTCGGCGCGGAACGGTCGTGCACTGTGTATTACACCAGCCAGAATACAGCGTAAATGTATGGACTGAAATATATATATTTTCACGTCGAAAGTATTTCACTATATATACGCGACGGATTTTATGTCGCGTTGCACAACTGTGAAGAGTGAATGAATTGAATTAAACGTATATGAGGTACATGGCACGGCAGAGCCGCGAAAATATTCGAGCGGTCTCTCGAAACAAGCGTTTATTAAACATTAATAACATGCATTCGCCATGAGATAGTTCATGGATCTATCTAACGGATCGTTAGTTAGCATCCTCATCGCTCAGTCATGCTATCGCTCTTGATCGCCATTCTCGTGTCGTAGTTAGAATGCAGGTCCCTGGGCGTCACGGGAACCGCTTCGTAGTTAGAATGACAAGTCCCTGGACATACGAGACTATCTCAATCTAATTACGAACAATATACATTGTCTGCCTCCTACGTTTGCATTAGAGAATTAATGCAAACAGCAGTATCCTTGATATCGGTAAAATAACTTTCAAAATAAATTAACCATCAGGAAGAAATTAGCTTTTTAATCGTGGCCGAAAATCGTTGTTAAAATATTTATTATTTATATATTAAAATAATAACTTTACACGGAGAGAATGATTTTGCTGAAACAGTTTTTTTTTTCTAAAAGTTTATCTAAATATAGATTTGAAAATAATTTATTAGATCAAATGAAAAGTATCAAAATAATTATGTAGGAAGCTCAAACATATAATGAGTAATAATAAAATATTCCAAAAGGTTCCAACGCCTCCAGCAACCAGCTTGGACGTTCCAATAATTATTTTGATAGATCTATAACAAAATTATTTTCAAATCTGTATCCAGCTAAATTTTTATATTTTTTTAGCAAAACTATTCTTTTTGTGCATGGTACCATGGTAGGTTTCTTCCATCGTGTGCATGGTACAATCATGTTGTAGATTATTTCACGCGGGCGAAATTGACAAACGCGATACATATCGATATACCATACATACGCGGACGAAATTGACACACGACAACATCGCGACTCACCGTTCGTTGAACTTTTTGTTGCAGGACATGTCCGACGTATGCGTTGGAACCAGCGTGGGGACCATCACGGAACCGGAGTGTTTGGGACCCTGCGAGCCCGGTACCTCCGTCACCCTCGAGGGCATCGTTTGGCACGAGACCGAAGGAGGTAAGAACCTCGTTACAGCTTAATTCGCCCATTTGCCTTGGCGGACTCCGCCACCTTGGACCTCCGACCTTCTTGTTATCCCCTTAGCTTCCTCTTAGTTACAGAGGATTAGGGAGCGAAATTAATCCTAGAACGATAGCACTGATTTACCGAACGAAGCATTGATTTTTAATATTCTCTTAATTGACAATTATAACCAATCGATAAAACGACAATCTTTTTCTTCGTCGGAAAAATGTATTTTTACACAAATTGATTTTATATTAATTTCTATCTATTAATTTTACATTAATTTCTACATATTGTTGATCTTCTTTTGATATATTTTAATTGTCATATTACAGTTAATGGATTTGTAATTAATGATAAATGAAATAATATTAATTTTAAATGATAATTTTACATGTAATTTCGAATCATGTGTTTTTCATGCAAGAGTCAGTCGAATACAGAAAATTTAATTACAATTAATTCTATCTGATGTCTGGAAAGAGTATAACAGAGATAATATTTCTATTTCCATCCAGTTACAATTATTTAATGATATTCTTGAATAAATTATCCACCGACCGATCTACCTTGTTATTTTGTCTAATGAAAGTGATATGTTTTTTTTTTTCATTAAAGAAACGTATTTTTATACAAATTGCGATTCATACAATTAATGCAATTTACTTAATCTTTCTTCTAGTAATATATAAAATTGAAATACGTGAAATACTAAATTGTAGAAATATCACTTCTTTCAAACTCTTCGAATGTTAAATTAACAATCTATCCATTTTAAATTAATTTGTTAAGAATACGAAGGATTTAACTGTTAACGTTAACGGACATTGGTAAAATACGAAGAATTTGCATTTAGACCATTAATGATTCATGTACATTCCCAGTATTCGCTTACCAAATTTGCTCCCATCAAATTTACTCTATTATTGCACCACGCTCTTCGAATAAAGTCATACACACTGCTTATTGATTTATCGAATTTCTACAATTCGCTGAATAACAGTAATAACATTAATGGCACCGCATACAAAGTCTACGTTATTATTATGGAAATCACCGTCGTAAGGGAGTTATACGATCGCATCTTCTATCAACGTAAATTCAGCGCGTCCACTTGTTTTCCTGGGATATTAAATAATATCGAGCATCGTTAGAGTTGTTACACAAAATTATGTTCACCGTTAGCGATGCGTATAAATGAGGAGCAGTATAGGAAACAGGATCCTCGCTCGCGTCGCGATTTTCCTTGCGCTATAATAACGAGCAATAATTGCGCGAGAAAGGATTACAGGCGCCACTCTGCAGTGAATATAAAGCATTTATTTCATTATACATTCAACTGAACAAGATAATAATTTGTGCAACGTTCACTAGCAGAAATTACTCGCCTCGTTACATTTCCTGGTCGTATAAAATTTTTGCTTTAATTGTTATTTCCTGTATTTTATCGGCAATATAAATATAATATTTGATAAATGTAATTAAATGTACAGATATCCCTCTACGTACGACTATTTTGAATTTCCAAACTTCCGACTGGTAAATGCTAAGAATTAAAAAGAGATGAAGAGTATTTGCGCGCGTGTATGTGTGTGTGTGTGTATATATACACTGTAAAAAATAAAATGTTAATTTAACTTTAATAATGTTTAGTGGATTTTCTGATACATGCAAAAATGTTAAAATTAACATTTTTGTGTTTATTTTAACATTTTTGCATGTTCAGAAAGTCCACTAAACGTTTTTAAATTAAAATTAACATTTTATTTTTTACAGAAAATCCACTTGTATTTAAGTTAAAATTAACATTTTATTTTTATAGTGTATGTACACATATCTACACATATATAAAAAAAAGTTGAATATATTTGTGTGTATGTAACAATTGAATTGAGATTGAAGTGACTCTACATTGGACGTTTTTTCCAGCAAGGATACAGTATAACACCGTAAATTGTTACATTCTTATTGTTTGCCGACGTTAAATAAGAATAAAATGATTCATTATGTTACACTGTATTTTTACTAAAAAATGCCCATTGATCGAAATGGATATTAATTTACTTTTTTACATCTTGAAATTATTTATGTCTTAGAATGGCTAGTAATACAAATATTATTACTAAAAGAGAAAGAAAAACAATAGATATGATTACTATTTTTACGATCAATTCGACCTACGACTAAAGTCTCGGAAAACCCGTCAAATAGAGGGATGCTTGTAATATCTCAAGCTTCGAACATTGCTCGAAATATTTCCTGTGTTTTTACAATTTTCGTACATTTCGAAACGACGTTGACTTTCATACATTCACATGACAAACGTCACAGACAAATAATTAAGTAAAGGGCTCAATAATGAAGACATGAATATTGTATTCCTTGGTGAATATGAGACGAGTCTATATTATCGTGAAGATTAAATGAAAAGCTAATTACTAGCTGAACAGTCTTCGAAGTTAGTAGCAGTCGAGAGTAAAAATAAAACAGAACTTCTTGTTCGTGGATTAACTTCAAGCAGGTTTTCATCGAAACTTCATTTACTTTTATTACATAATCGAGATATTAATCTTCGGATTTCATTAATTCCATTAGCCGGAGTTAACAAATGATTGACAGAATCGACAAATGATCTAGTTGTTACAGTCATTCTCATAGAATCGCGCGAATAAATAATAACCACTGTCGTTGTGGTTATCGATAAAATAAAAGTCGTATCGTCTCGTGTCGATTGAAAATAACTAGCACCGATGATCAATCAATCGTTTGCCCCGGGTAAACATTCGGAGAGCACCGATGTAATAGGAATAGCACTCGATCGATCTTGTTGCTGCTCGAACGATTCGGGGTTATAAATATTCGTCCGATATTCCGCCGGCCGGAAAAGTCGGGTAAATAAAAGCGTGTTGCAATCCCGGCATCATTATTTCGTTTGCCGAGATTAATCAATCGCGATCGTGTAATTGTAATGTATACAGAATTGCGACACTTTGTATTTCATTCGTATAATTTCAATTTATTTTTTATTCATTCTTTTTTAAGAAATATTAAAATTTTTTTTTTTATTTTATTTTGTTTAAAAAGAGGTTTTATTGTAAAAAAACGTGATCGCACGGGAAAAAAATTCATGATTTTCGCGCACTTGTCCAGACTAATTTAGCCGCAACGTTACACCGAAATATTGCACTGTCACGCCGCACCGGAGTATTTTCACGAGTAATGAGTGTGATTAGAACAAACGCGGATAAACTACGTAATTGGATCGCCCGCAAGTTTATTAAGACCATTTCGACAGTTAAAGTAGCGGTAACTCGATAACGATCACGTTTGCGCGAAGTAATGCAGATTAATTTATCCGGGTTTAAGCTTTCATGCTTGTTAACATACGTTCCGTAGCTTAACATTCGCCATTGTTTTACAACTCATACGCGTCGCCAAGCTGACTCGCTAATTCGCAGCTGCGAAACGCACTGGCTGGTTGCGTGCGACGTGTGGAATAATGTAATAACATAGAATGTTGATAGAGAAAATATTTAAATATTCAAGAATATATTCCGATATATATATATATATATATATATGTGTGTGTGTGCGGAAAACCCTAATGAACATATTTCTTTGTTATTTTATGTTTTAATGAAAAAGTATGAAACGCTTTTAATAAATTATGCGACTCTACTATTATAGTGTTAATATATCAGAAAGGAAATGTCACTCTAGGAAAATTAGTAATGCGTTTTAAATTTATTTCAATAATCTTTACTGAATTCTGTGTATAAATTCATGAATATTGAAATTGATTTAATTGACGATTATATTTAAAAATTTATCACGTCATTTTTATCGAAAAAACATCAACTAATTTGATTCCTTGTAATTTATTGAAAATACATTACGCTGTTTCGAGCATTAAGCTCTTTTTATCGTAAACATTTTTTGTTAATTTATAATATATACACTAAAAATATTTCGCTTGGCAGCGTATTTCGATCGAAACCTTTTTTTTACGGCCACTGCTAACCTGAATGTTTATTAATGCTTTTTCTTTCTTATCACTCGCTGTATAATAATGAGTTGCGATATAATAATACGATATAATAATGCGCCGCGACTTGACTCGCACGCGAGATAAAAAATTGATGTATGTAGAATGAAATTAAAACAAAAGTGCCGGGAGACGCAATAATTAATTTTACCGCGAGCTAACGTAATTAATACCAATTTCGCTAATAGATCGTTCCTCCTGGGAAAGCCTCCTGAGTTCTATTCGTCGCATGCTTCAACGATTTCTTCGTAATACGATTAAAGCGATCTGCGGAAATTATAAAGAAAGCCACACGCTACACAAATACACGCGAACACCACGCTCCATTCTCATCATACCTTCTTTTACATTCGTGACAAAACGTGACGGCTGCGCATAATGCATGCTCATGAATACAAATAAATTTTACAGTAGTCGAGATATTCAATGAAAACATATAGAATACCCCTAGAATTATCGCTCATTCTTTAGCGAAGTATATGTGAAATTCATTCTCTTCGTCGTACAAAGGTTCTTTCTGTAATGTCAAAAAGTTACATGAGACAATGTACGAAATGTGACGCACAAGATGTACCCACGAAATTATGAAAGTATTATATAATTATGTCCGTGGAATGAAATCGATGAAGGTCTGTTTGCATGCGATACGCAAGATCCTGCCAACCGTTTTCGACAGGCCTGCAATTAGTTTTACCCGAATCCTCGAATTCTCGAACCACACTCGAGCGTGCAACGTGGGCACACGCAACCGCGTACGCCGGTGCATGCCGTGCGGTAACCTCCGCATGCACACAAAAGCGCGTGTGTTTCGCACACATAAACGGACAATACGTACACACACACACACACGCGCGCGCGCATATATGTGTACGTACATGCCCGGCTGATACAACACGGGTAAGGTAGCTTGTCAGACAGGTATTATATGCCGCGGTCGTGGTTGTCGTCGGGTTAAACTACATCGTGACTCCTCGGCTGCTCTTCCCTCTTCCACTCTTTGTCTTTTCTCTTCTCTCTCTCTCTCTCTCTCTCTCTCATTCTTTCTTTCTCTTCCTTTCTATCTTTTTCTTCTTATCCTTTTCTCGTACGTTCCTCTCGTGTTTTCCTCTCTTCTTTTCTCTACGATATCAAAGGTCCACTTTATGATCGTTCCCTCGAAGGCGGTCGAATCGAGTAGCTGTTTTTCATTGCGCGTTGGATCCCCTCGCGAAGTAAGGATAAATGAAGGGCCATTATGTGAAAGGAGCCAAACGCTTCCACGTCAAAACTGAGAAATGGACTTTCAAAGTTTTCTAAAGGGAAAAATGTGCTCTCTCCGCCGTGACGGTAATTCGTAGAATTCTAATGTAAAGTTTAATCTACTTAATAAACGACTGCCTTGAAATATAAGTGCCTTAAGCTCGAAGTAGATAAAACCGGCGTAACTTTTATATAAAAACAGCATCGGAAGCGTGTATTTATGTGTACGTTTTCAACAACTGTTTTTTGTTGTTTCAAATTTACGCATGAGGAAACAAATAGATGAATAATACACGAATACATCCAGTAAAGTTATTTTTAGTTTAAATTAATTCTAACGGTGATTATGCTGAAAGATAAACGAGATGAAATTTATATTTATATTTATAGAGCATGCAACGCATTAAATAACATCAAGTTATATTTTCTGGGGTGATATTTTATTTGAGCTGACGTATCATTACAATCTCAGGAATATCTGTGAGATTGTTTTTTTTTGTTGTTGCATTGTTTGCCATCGAAAGAAGAAACGACGCGGTGAAGCTAGACGCGAAAGGGAGCTCCTAAATGGCCATTCATAATGGTAGATTAGGAAGTCCATAAATTCGTCGAATTCCCAATTGAATGGCCAACCAATCTGTCCGAGCCTCTCTGCCATCCATCCAAGTTTTATTACTTTCGTCGTTCGCTGCTGATATCCTGCTGCTACATCCTTTCACCTCCCGTTCTCCGCCCTCCGCTCTTCTCCTCTCGCATCCCCATAACTCTTCAATCGCCCTTCACCCCTTTTTCTCTCGTTCGGCTCACCTCGTCTTCTTCTATCTCTTTTCATCTCCTTGTTATTCTTCTCTTTGCTCTTTAGTCGGTTCCATCTTTGACTCCCGGCGAGATACAAAAAAAAGATGAGAGAGAGAGAGAGAGAGAGAGAGAGAGAGAGAGAGAGAGAGAGAGAGAAGAAAGAAAGAGAACTCTACCAATGTGTTATATCGGCGAGAGAAATAAAACATCAACGGAATCTCGAGCACGTCTGTTCTGGTTTCGTGGCTGTTGCCTCTTCGCGCCGCTTTACTTTATAGCAAATTTATCCGCTCTGCCTTCCACTTCCGTTCCTTCGAGACTTCTCACCTCTATCGCAATCGTGATCATGTTTATAATAGTCGCGTGACGAGAAAATCTTAATAATGTATAATAGCTACTGGAAATCTCGGGAACTTTAAGAAAAACATTTACGATTTTACTTTACAGAAACATGCATTTTTATAATTAAATAAGGGAAAAATAGGGTTTTATTTCTTGAAGCTTAATTCGTTAGAAGTTTTTTATCACTAGTCTTTAATTAAAGAGGAGTAAGTAGTTTTCTTTGATATCTTCGTTGAGGAAGAATCGATTTCATATCGATTAAAGTGTCTTCAATGGCATTCGATGATTTCGCGATAGCCACGTACTTTCATGGTACGTCAAATGCAAATTGAATTTGTCAGTTCGCATCCTTCTTTCGTAAGATCCATGTCTCGTGCTCCGCATTATTGCCCTAACGAGATGACGTCGTCGATCCGCTCGTAATAAGCACATTAAGATCACCCCTTGAGAAATTTTCCTGGGAAGCGAGCGATTAAAAAGATGGGCGATTTCTTTCGCGTGTACGCGAGCCACGCGTCCTCGGTAATTACGTAAGGCATTCGACACGCGTGGATAAGCAAACGAAGTCAAACGAGTTATATTTGCAGGTTGCACGCGCGCGCGACAACGACTCGCGTCGCTCGCCCTCCTCGATCGGCCTCGATTTGCATCTCCCGCTTTATAAACGCGGCGCATTAATAATTCCGCGAAGCTAACAAGTTAATCTCCAGCAATAAATGTCATATGCGCAAATGTGTAATTATACGTGCATGCGCGTGTAACTAATGACCGGCGATCGGCCGACAGAAGTACTAAACTGCCGATAACTCGTATCGCGATAACATGCATTTTCGTTGCGTACAATGTTCACCTTGTGGACATAATCACCCTTAAATTGAGAAAATCTTTTTTTATCCTATTTTTATTTTATCTAATTTTAATTTAATATTTTTCATCTTTTTTAATATTCCGATTCAATATTTTTATTTTAATATTATATTAACTTTTTGTTTTAAATTTTTTTCATCATCCTTTTCAAATCCTTTTTCGTTTTTTTGACATCGTGTAAGTCAGATGCTTGTTACCTTTGCGAATTTGCTTATAATAACTTATAAAATAAAAGGACTATTTTATTGTACCACGAAATGAACTATATTTTACATTTTATATTTTTTTTCTCGTTGTGTATTATTGGACTCTTAACAAATTTACTAAGAATTTTCTTATGACTTTGTTAATTCTTGATAAAAATGACTCGCAGCGTATTACAACAGAAAGAAAAAATTTTATATTAAGAAATTGTAAGAATATTGTAAGACTATGTACGAATTTTTAATTTAGAACGATGTTTATATTATTGTAAGATTGCATTGACTCGATTGGAGTTGAAACGTTTGTTTTATTTTATTTTAATTGTTTTGTATTAATTTTGCTTATTTAAATTAAAATTATTTTACTTCCATATTTTGACTTTTTGATGTTAGACATAGGATGAAAAAGTTATTGAAGTATTTATATCCACTAAGGATCTTGATTCGTGTAATGTCTCATGAGCACGTTCTGGACATCTTGTATAGAAAAGCATTACGCGAGATTGTGAGAAGACTACATGAACGAGCCACTAATACAATTACTGGTACCACCGTGAGCGAGGTGTGTATCGTAAAGGCGTCTATCTCCCATCGGACCTGGTTTTGTCGATGTCAGGGTAGTTTAGTTGGATCACAGAGACGTTGATGAAAGGATGCTTGTCAGAGATGCGACGGGGCGGGCACGGAGCAGGAGACGGGATAGGAAGGATAGGAGAGACGTGAGAAGTGAGGGGAGAGAGAAAGAGAGAAGCCTCTCCCATGGAAGGAAACTAGAGTTATACAGCTTGTTATCGATCTTTGGAACATCTCTCGCTTCACGTCGACGGAATTCTGCTCTTGCTCCTTCTTAGGTCTTCTCTTCCTCCTCCTTTTACAATCTGTTCTTCCTATCTCATCTACTGGATGTCACTTTTTCTCAGTTGCAACCTCTTTATGAATTTGGAGTATTTAATTGTTTATAAAAATAGGGTGATAAATATTATCATAAAAATACATTTGTAAACTTTAATCTTTTTAGTTCTCTTGATACTTTCTATTTACAGTGTCATTTACTCGAGGTTTAATTTATTAAAATTCTTTAATACATTAAGTTTTGCATTTAAGAAAAGATGACAGATTATTACATTGAATTGCATAAATAATAGCTGTTTCTATTGTTGTAAAATGAAAGATAAATTTTTTAATATAATATTTATTTCAATGAATAGTTTCCATTATTTTTTAATTGTATTTCATTTTTCTATGAAATTAAATACACTCGACTTATAAAATCCTGGTTTTGAAATTAAAATGTCACGGAGACATTTTTTAATGATATCTATATTACTCAAATTTTTTCTATCAAGATGAGTTTATAACAAACGAAATAGATGATAGTCAGGAATTATGTCTGAAGAATATAAAAGATGGTTAAGAATTTCCCAATTAAATTTTAATTTTTATTGGATAGATTTGCTACATGGAATCTGATATCATCTTGATGGAATTATTACTTTTCTATTGACCAGGTATTTTTCTAGCAGTACCTCTTTTAATTTCTCTAATTGCAAGTAATAACAATCAGCGATAATTGTTCGATTTTAAAAGTTCATAATAGATTTCCTTAGAGATCAATTTACCATAATATCATATTCTTTTGTAATTCTGTTTTTTGTCAGTAGTAATGTTTCATTTAGATACCGTCATGATCTTTTTTGTTACATTATCATAGGAGATTCATTTCTCATCTCCTGTGACCATACCGTCCAGACAACATTCCCTTTTTTGACAAGGAAGCAAAAATGTAGGCCAGTAATCTAACAAAACAAGAGTCGTTTACAATCCGGCATATTTAACCTCATATAAAGATAGAATACAATTATAGAAAAAAAGTTACATAATAAAAACTATACCATATTGATTCAAATAAATATTATATTTAAAAGTCTGCCTTTCATTTCAACAATAAAATAGTCATCATTTATACATCAATTCGGTATTATTTCATATTTATTGGATCATATGGTACAATTGATATCGACATGCATTGTTAAAGAATTTTGTACAATAAATTGAATGTCGAAAGATATCGGGAAGAAAGGATGCGATTCTATGATGCGTATCTTTTTCCACTTCTTCCATCTAAGGATCTTGAATACATCTCGATTTTGAAAGACCTCCGCCGTCGAGACTGCGAGCTCTCTGAAGCCGAAAGAAAATCCACTTATTTCCAGACTGATCTCAGTCGATGTTGTCTCCGGGCGCCACAGGCAACCGCTATTCGGCGAGGACAAATAACGCTGCCCCGTGATTTCACGTTTCGCCTGGCAGCTGCATCGCTTTGTTCCGCTTCGCTCTGCTTTGCGAACTTTATCGAGCGCGCGATATCGTCGGTGTATCATCTGACCGCATCGTAACTATTAATCCCTTCTACACATGCATACATATTCTATCACACACACACACACGCACGCGCGCGCACACACATATATATATATGTTTGTAATATTTTTAAAATATTTTAAATAAAATTTATAAATGTTCCATATTTGAAAATATCCAGTATTAAATTTAAATTTTGTTTTACTTGAATTTTATTTTTGAGTTAAAATATTCATCTGATGCAACGATTGCCACACTAAAAAATTATCGTGTTTCCAGCGATTAGGTGGCGAACAAATGTTATAAACAACATGTCGAAAAATCATTCTGACGTTTCCTGTCTATTTGCGTTTGTCAAGCAGCGTTTGACAATGATTTTTCCCCACTAAAATGCTAATCCGTCAAAATCGGATTTGACGTGAAATGTGCTCTCCCTCAAAGTTTAATGCTTCCTTCGGTACATTGATGAACGAGATACCTGCTTCACTCGAGTACCGGAAGAGACTTTCGTATGATGAGTTTTCGGTAGGAGGAAAAATCCGCACTGTACCGAAAGCCAATCTCTCGTTTTAACAACGACTGCGATTGTCATCATTCGGAGGGCGGCTAACACCAGATTTTACGAGACGTTGTTATGATACCAAGAGAGCTTCCCCCAGCATCGAGATATTGCAATTGTTATGATATCACCAGAGAAGAGATTAACTCGTTGTTTTACGCCGTGGCTACGAAGGCTTTTTTTCTTCCTCATCCTCGTGCGGTTCCTCTTCCTTCTGTGTTTCCTGCAACCACAAATCTACCGTTTCGGAAAAGAGCTCCTTTATCGTCCACTGACTTTCAGGAAGAGGAAACCCAAGTCGGCGATGATGACGCCTGTGTCTCTTTGCAGCAAACGAGCAACGGACAAATAATAATGCTCGGATGTGACTTCGCGAACAGCTGCCGCGATCGCAATCTCTTCGGGGCGAACCGTGTGATTATTCGTTTACTGTGTCGCGGGAAATTCTATTAACTCTAGGAGCAGTCGACCGCGAGGCCAAATGTGAAACTTAAAGATGAACTCGTTTAATAGCTATTATTATGTAAGACAACATCAATAAGAGACTACATTGTGAGAAAAATATTGTATCACAAAAGACGAAAAAACATCAGGCGGTTAATTTTAATTTTTATTCATATCTTGATAATTTTCCCTATTTTGATTTTTCTTATAGTAAGACCAAAGGAATGAGCAAGTATAGATGTAGTAAAACTATTTAGTATCTGAGAAAATCTGGAATTTTTAGAGAACTTTTTTTTATTTTTAAAAATCAGGGACAGAAGTTTATCGAATACAAAAATTTTTGGAATTTTATTTTTAAATTAAAATTCTGTCTTTCTGAAAAATTAGTTTTTAATTTTTTTTTATAATGCAAAATGTTTACAATCAGTTAGCAATAAGTACGCACATCTGCGCATATTCACGTACATGCAATTTTTTCGCCATGCAAACTTTTCTATAATAAAAAAATCAGAATGACAGTAGAAAATAAGTATAGTGTTTACTGATGCTATTTTATAGTAAGCCTTTTCCCTAATCCTGTAAATTTCGCTCTAATTGTAGAAAATGATATAATCTCGCATTCTACTAATTCCTGTGTTTCACATCAATTTCCATTATATTTTTTATTTGAGAATTCCTTGCACTCCAATTTATTTTAAAAAAAGAATTTGTATTGAAAGATTCTCTAATCTTACTTGGAATTTTGAATTTAAGAAAATTTTCCAGGTATCTCAGAAAATTTTTTAGAAGATTTTAGTAAAAAAAAATGTTTAACTTGACCAAACAATTTTAACGTCCGAAATTTTATCAATAATTTACTTTTTCACTTGAAATGAAAAAATTATTATATTTCTTTTTAGAATAACGAAGACATGGCTCTATATTTTACTTTTTTGACTTTCAAAAATTTGTTTGATTTGATTTTTTACATCATATATATTTATTTATTACATTATTTATGTGCCTTTTAATATAACCTCTTAATAACCTTTTTCTATCATTATATTTTCATTTAATCTTCACGTTACAATATATTTTTAATTATATTTATATCATTAATTTATTTTTGCTCTAATTGTTATATGAAAAAAAAACTTCGTGTTGAACTTTTGAAACACGTTCTTTTTTTATTTATAATAAACTATTTTTGTTATATCTATACTTGTTCATTTCTTTGACCATTTACTTTATTATATCGCGTTGCGTAATACGAGCATATATAATATATTGTATATTTCTTTTTTTTACTAGTTTTTTTATGTAATAGTTTTGTTCCAAACTCATTAAGAGTAATTACTTATTAAAAGTGAAATGTGTATTGACGTGAAATCGAATTGTTTTTCCAAATTATTAGAGAGTAATTTGGTCATTTATTCCTCATTCGACCCATTGTCAGGGTTCGCATAAAAGTACACATGAAAGAAGAAAAATAAAAGGAAGTAACGTTAATTTGAGGGGAAACGAAGCTTGGAAGTAGATGAGATGAAAAGGCGCATAACGGGGGTGAAATGCACGGATTTATCATCATCCCCTGGTGCTCGCCCATACGTTTATCTTCCGCAGCAAATGGGAATGACGTCGATGCGCGAGGGGACGACTCAATCAACCAAAATGCCTCGAGGTTTCTGCCGCGTGGCGAGAAAGAAGGGAAAAGAGGAACAGAGCGAAATGAGGGGCACGTCGCGGGGTGAAGAAAGGAGCAACGAGACATCTCGTCTCACCCTCGAGACAGGAGAGAAAAAGAGCGAGACGTGTGTCTGACAGATGGAGGAGAAACATGGTGTCATGTGGCTTTTAGGAACTACGGTCGTCTTGGAACTTCCGCTGTTTTTATTGTTCTCTTTATGCCTCTATTTCCCCCCCCCCCCCCCCCGGACGCGGCTCGCTACTCGTTCCTTTATTTTCGGTTCTCGATTCACGATCAGAGTCCGCGAAGAGGGAGTTAGCTCACAGATGCAAACGACGAGGCTCGTTTCGACGATCTTCCATGGACGTTTTCATTCCGGAGGTATCTATTTTTAAACGATACCCCATCGGGGAGAGAATCACCTTGTAAAGAAAGAGTTAATCCCAGCGAAGATGAAAATAAAGAATTCTTTCTTGTCTATGGACTCAGCTTCATCTCCGGCTGATATTGCGCATTTAAAATATCTTTTCTCTCGAATTTAATGGTTTGAAAACAGATCTCTCTTAGGTTTCTTTTTTTTTTTAACTTTATAATTAATACTTTCGATGCGAATTAATACGATGCGAAGTACTGGACAACATTTCAAGAACAATGTTCAGGGGATATGCTGGAGCGACGGTCGAATTTTATCGATGTCGAGAAAACAGATTTTTTTATTCCAAAATAAAACATAATGTATACCAAGTAGAACATTAAATAAAATTTTATATATATTTCTTGCTCTGCTGTATCCTATGTATCGTATGAATGCAAGATAATGTACTTTCAGATTTACTTCACTGCAGCAAGCTTCAAAATTATAATTTGATTTGGTTTCATTATATTCTTATACATTATTCAAATGTGGGAAACTACTTTTTGTTTGAATAGATACTTGGAATCATTCATATTATGTGAAAAAATACCCTACGTGATAACAGGAACTATAATTTCTTTTTTTTTTTTGTATTTTTTTATACAGGTTTGTAGTTTCTCACAGCTATTGGTTTTTCCACAGCTTTTCCAGCTTTTTTTCTTTTATTTTGGAGAAGGATTTTTTATTCTGTATAAAAAAAAAACAAAGTACGAAATGCGCGTTTCGTCGGTATTACAGATGATTCCAGCATTCCCATAACAGTCTCATTGTTTTAAAAGAGCTACATTTCTTCTTTCTTTTTTTAGCTTTATAATTAATACTTTTACGCTAAGCAACATTCTACTTGGCGTTCACAACGCTCGCAAATATTATTTGCCCTTATTTAACACTTGATAAACAATAAGAGTGAAATTCTGAAAGCGAACGTCAAATGGAAACACAACCCAAGAACAGCGTTAATGTAAAACTATCTTTTTCTCTCACTTGAAGATCACGTCGTTCGTTCCCTGAAGCTTTGACATTTGAATCTGGTGCGGCGCCCCGCGGTGCCGATTCGATTTACGTCGACTCTCCCTATTACGCGAACGCGAAAGTAATTTAGCCGCGCACTTTGTATGGAACACGAGAGTTCCGCGGCCGAGAACACCTGCAACATCATCGTCGAGATCACCTGCGAAACGTCGCGTTTTCTTGCACGTGCACAGGCGAGATATTTTCAATTAGCAGCGCTGATCGCGCAAGAACGAAGAACCGTGAGGAGGAAAGGAAGGAAACAGACGCGAGTTAGCTCGTCTGCAGGTTGCCACGAAACTTATTACGCGATGAAACTGCTCGAGGGGGCCCCCGGGGGTTAAAACCGCTATATTTTAGGACCGGTTTTTCCTTCGCTGTAGCTTTACGCGTTGTTCCGTCAGCAAAACGATATACACAATCGTATTTCTTTGTCCAACGCGAGATTCTTGTCGTCTTCTTTTTTTCTTCATTTATTTCTCTTACTCGAAACCGAATCGCTTTGAGCCAAGTTGTGACATGCATAAGTTTTTGTTTAATCAGAAATTACTGATAAATGACCGCCTTCAGCAGAAATTGTTCATTTTGCAACCGTTGGAAGTTTTTCTTTGTTCAGATAGGACTATTTCTGTAGATCTAAAAGCATAATCCAATCACAATTCAAAAATTCTCTAATCTTACTTGGAATTTTGTACAAAAATATTTGGAATTTTTAGGGATTTTTTTAACGAGATTTTAATAAACGTCTAGGCAAGTCAAACTTGGTATAAAAGATTATAACACAGTTATGAGGCTTGAAGGAATTGCTTCTGTCGATCATTATGATTAAGATATTTTTTCTCTGTCGTAGGTGTACTAGTAGTAAATGTTACGTGGAGGGGTAAGACGTACGTCGGGACGTTGCTGGACTGCACACGTCATGACTGGGCGCCACCACGTTTCTGTGACTCGCCAACTAGCGATCTGGATGCCCGCACGCCTAAGGGTCGCGGTAAGCGCGGCCGCGCCGCGGCCAACTCCACGCCCGGCAACGACCTGAGTAACTTCACAGAGACGAGGAGTTCCGTGCACAGTAAGCTGCGCAACGGCGGTAAGGGTCGTCGGGGCGCACAGGGTTCACCTGCGGCTAGTCCGAGCCCAGCGGCATTCGTGCCGCCACGACCAGATCCGGCGGCGAAGCGGAAGTCGCGCGGACCCGAGGAGGAACAGGACAAGAACAAGCGACGGGCGCCGCCACCGACGCCACCCAGCGGTTCACCACCTGCTAGTCCAGTATTGCTCGAATGTCCCGAGCCGAACTGCAGTAAAAAGTACAAACACATTAACGGACTCAAATACCATCAGAGCCACGCGCATGGCTCTGCCGACGACGATGACACCAAGGAAGGTATCACCAGTATGTCGGAAAATGATGAGAGCAATATCGAAGCTCCAAGCCCTGCCACGCCAGTGAAGTGCCCCCTCCACGAGTCCCATCACCCAGCATAGAACCGCCTACGCCTGTGCTTGCGGACAAAAGCATCGTCAAGCCGGGCGTACTCAGGTTCGGCCAGGACGATCTTCCGGCGCCCACTTCTACGGCGCCATCGAGGCAGCAGCAGCAATCTGTGCAGCAGCAACAGCAACAACAACAACAACAACAGAATCAGTCGTCTTTAGTCTCGTCAAATCCGCCCCAAAGCCCCAGTCCCCATCCCAGTCAGTCCCCCAGGCCTGTGCCTTCGCCACATCCAAGTACGAATATTCCCCAGCCCCTCAACATCCCGCAGCCACCGCAACCGTCTCAGATGCAACAATCGCATCAATCGCAGAATCCTCTTCTGCAACAACCGCAGCCATCGTTGCAGCAAGTCGGCCAACCGCCTCAACAGCAGCTACAACCTGTCAGCAGTCAGCAGCAGCAACAGCAGCAGCAGCAGCAGCAGCAGCAGCAGCAGCAACAACAACAATTGCAGTCATCGGTTCAACAACAGCTGCCGCCGGCGCATCAATTGCAATCGGTGCAGCATCCCTTGTCAGCTCAGTTGGGTCAGCCCGCGCAGGCCCATGTGGTGCAGCCGTCTGGATTACAGCAACAGGCCAGTCTACAAAGTATAGCCAGTCAGCACGCGGGTTTGCAGAATCTTGCAAATCAAGTGTCGCAACAGGCAGCGGGTTTACAGACGGCACCGCCACCACCAAGTCATCCAGGTCAGGGCGTGCAATCGCACTTGCAACAGTACCCAACTGCGGTGTCGTTGCACGCTGCTGCGACGAAGATGCCACAGTTCAAGGTAAAACCTACGGCTGCGCTGATGCCAGAGCAGGACAAGAGCAAAACGAGCGCGGATGCACGTGCTCCCAAACCACAGAGCTACAAGAAAAAATCGCGAAAATCACCCGGTGGCAGTCCGCACCCATCGCCTCTCGAGGCGCCGATCGTCGATTCGGCGCGCGATGATGTACAAAGCCCGGCCTACTCGGACATATCGGATGACGCAGCGCCAGTGCTCGAGGCCGAACCGGTAGACAAGTCCAAACAGAGTCAAGAAAAAGACAACAAGGCCACGGTGCCAGCGCATCTGCCTGCGCATTTCAGTATGTATCAGTACTATGGTCAGCCGCCTTACCTGGTGTCCAACGTTCCGGACAGCAAACCGGTGGTAGATCAGAAGCCGAGCGATCTTACGCCCAAGCAGGAGATAAAACCGCTCAACATACCGCAGATGCCTTCGATGGCGAGCTTGCAGAGTGTCGTGTCGGAAAAAGAGAAGAAAGAACTGAGCCAACCTGTACCGCAGCCGCAACAGCAGCCGCACTATTATGGTGGTTACGGTGGTTATATGCCACCAGGCTACGCCTACCAGCCACCGCAGCCGGTTTCGCAACAGCAGCAACAGAGTCAGCAGTCGCAGGATCAGGAGTCGCATGAACAGAAGACTAAGATTAAGCAGGAGCCACAGCCACAGCCGAGTCTGAAAGACAAACAACACGAAAATCATCAGATACTCAAGGAGAGTATCGAGATGAAGAGTCAGATGAGTCCGTACCACGTTTATCACAGTTCGCAGAGTCAACGAGCGGCACCGCCGCCACCTCCTCCGGGACCTGTTCAAGATGACAGGAGGTATTATCTGTATCCGAGTGAACAAAGGAGAAAAGAGGAATCAAACAAACAGAATCAACAAGCAAAGGCGCCACCGCCTAGTCCAAAGCATCAGCCGAAGCAAGAAAAACCACAGGATCTCGGAAAGAGCGAAGACTCAAAGAGCAAGCAGGAGGGCGTAAAGCCGACGATGGAGACTCAGGGACCGCCGCCGCCGCCTACCTCGCAGTACGCTTATATTCATCCCAGTTATATGCAGCCACAGCATTATGGTGCGCTGCCATTCGATCCAGGTCACCCAGTCTACCGCGGCCTCAGCCCCATGCTGGTGCCCGGTCCATATTCGAGTAACCCCTATCTTCACCAGCTGCCTAGGTATCACGCGCCGGAGGATCTTAGTCGGCCACCCGGCGGCAAAGCGCTGGACTTGCTCCAACACCACGCTAATCAGTATTACTCGGCGCACAAGATACATGAGCTTCAGGAGCGCGCGCTCAAATCACCGACGCCCAAGACTTCTGCAGCGTCCGCCAGCCCATCTTCGGCGGGTCCGACCCCCGCCCGACCCCCCAGTGGTCCGCCTACGTCAGTTGCAGGCCCGGGCCCACCTCCGGGCCAAGGTCAGCAGCCATCCGGCAAACAGCAGGGTCAACCGGGTAGTCAGCAGCAGCAACAAGGTGCGGTGGATGCCAGCGGTGGGAGCCTTGGCAAGGATAACAGATCGCCGCCTCCACAGAGACACGTGCACACGCATCATCACACTCACGTGGGCCTCGGGTATCCCTTGTTGACGGGACAGTACCCCGCCCCCTACGGAGGTAAGCCTCTCGTCAGACCCTGACAGTAAGGCGACCCGCGGGAGCGACCCAGTGAAGCGAGAACCAGAAAGAACGAGAGAGAAGCGTAATGGCGTGAAAACGAACGCATATATGCGTTAGGACCGTTTAGGACCTGCTCGTTACGTCGTTGGCGTGCCGCGTTCTCTGGTGAACTCTTAAGGATGAATGACGACAAAGCGAGTCGAAAGCGTGTTGAGGGGTGCCTAGCGTTTGCAATAGACCGCGTTTTACGAATGATGAAGGTGAACTCTCAGGATCATGCGCTTAAACTTGAAGGTGCGACACGTTTACAAATAACGCAGCAAATAGCCGAGACATGAACTCTCGATATTCATAGGCTTTTTATTAAATCTTAAATTCTTTGAAATGACACCGTGAACGAAATTAACAACCGGCCTCTATAAAGCATTTTAAGTGTACAATGCGATGCGATTGTAAGTGCGTTTTAAATACATGCGTTTGCACACTGATATATTTTCGGTTCGAGGTCAAATTGGACAGTACAAAAATGACTTCATTGATGAATAAGAAACGGTGAACGGCCAATTTTAGTTTCGGGATGAATCCGGACGAATATTGTCCGACAAAAACGGGTAAAACTCGGCTAGATATTATTTAGAGCCTGAGTGTCTAAACCGTACACCATATTGGTGCATAAAAATTGAGAAGAAAGAAAAAGGAAAGAAAAATACGTGTGAATCTTGATGTGCAACAAGGAACTCGCGTGGCAGGAGCCCTCTCCGTTCGAGAGTCGATCCGCGCGCAGAGTCTCCGCCGAGGTACTATTTTATTACCAGACCAATAAGAGACGCGCTTCTTCTTTTGTACAAAGACAAAAATATTAAAATGTGTGAATATCGATTGAACCTCTTCTATTTGGGCCTCGCGTTGAGGACTCAAACGACAATTGTAATTAATTTATCTTCGATTGTACATTCTGCGGACGCGAGGGAGGCGATGTGGTTCGCTCGCACTATAGCGTTGCATTTTTTGAACGTATATATATATATCGGTCGCGGATCTCGTGCACGTTCCATCCACTACGGATTTAAAATATCAATTTATCTTGACGAGATATCTTATTTTTCAGTTTTATATAGTATTAAATAGCTTATATTCAAAAAGCTTATGATATAAACTTAATTTAAGCGCAAAAGAGAAAATTTGGTTTTTTGTTTGAATGACATCTGTCATTTCATTCATTAAATATTTACGGTCTTCAATCCAAAATGATACTGTCAGGATATTCTATTCGACTAATGTCTGTAGTTGAGAGAAAGCGCACGACACCTGAAACATTCTGTATATCTATATATATATACATACGTATGTAACGAGTCTTCTAGCGACGAATTGAATATTTTGGAAATAATGAGGTATAATTGCGGCCGTGTGTAGATTAGTCATGTAAGCTGTGTACCGCAAGTAGGGCGCAAGTAGGGATTAGACGTATAGTTCAGACTGTGATAATTATTTATCGTGCTTCTTTCCGGGGCGGAAAAAAAAGTTAACAGGATTTTATGGGCGAGATCATCCGACTGCGGGTAATGAGCACTCGCGTGTAATAGTAACGATGACGATAATGACCTCATCGAGCTTGATACAGCTATCAATGCTAATACTGATGTTGATATTGATTGTGGCATTTGCGAGGAAAACGCAGTTTCTAATTGAACAAATTAAAAAGTCTAGATGCCAAAAGGAATAATAGTTTAAAAGAATTTTAATGATAAAAAGAGCCCATATAATTCTTAAACATTCAACGATAATGCTCAGCTTCGATCGATTATGAGCTTTTATTTCCTATTTGTATTTCCACATGTATGGTCCAATAAGATTCTTATTGTTCTTATTCAATGATAACTATAACGGTAACTTTATTCGCAGCCTTAAAATAGAATTTAATAGTTCATCTCCTATAATTGCGAATATCGGATACATATAACTTTATCGATTACTGCATATAGAAATAAAATATATTATTTTCATTTTACCGCGTTTTATAAATTTTGGCATTTAGATTCTTTTTAATTTGTAACGTTCAATCCTTTTGTAAACGCGATATGTATTCGCGTTTGCATCTATGTATGTATCCTTCGTTAGACCTCGGTAGTCTTCCACAAAAGCTTCTTTTGCAGCAAAATAACATCAGGACTTTATAGTTTTGATTTTTGCGTTTAGTCACGGTGGTGTATGAGTTCTGTTACGAGAATGTCGTTTGCGATTTGTAAAATTCGTTTTCTGACTGTCCGTTACCTGGTAGCAATTATTTTTAGATTTCAAAATAATATCTTGATAGCTTTCAATACATTTAACAATATCATGGGAATATATCATTAACTTTATGTGTGTCAGAAAGGCGGTATTTTTCTTCATTTTTCTTTCCGCCAATCTTTTTCTTTTCTTTTATATTTCGAAGATCGAAGTACAAAGACATGTTCGTAGAAAATAACAGAAATGCAATACATGTTCTCCATCTCTTTGGAAAAACGAAATACGTAGTTCTGCTTGAAAGAAATAGAGAACCGAGATAACGAATGAATTTGGAGCATTACCATCTAGTCATCAGATAAAAAATTTTAATAAAAAATGTACTAAACTTCATAAAATTTTATGATACACACTAAATTTCATGTACATGTATACAAATATACCTTTCAGTTACAGATACATAAAATTTAATTTAGTGTCATAAAATTGAATTTAATTTATGTAACTTAAAAGTACATTAAATTTCATGACATTTATAACAGTGTAGAATATTTATGTTTTACAAATTGCTCAAGAATCATGCTCAAGAAAAAAAGAAAACCATAGCGAGCCATTTTAGACAGTAATGACTTTAGTAATGATTTTTCAAAAAAAGATGGTAAAAAGTAACTTGAGTGGTAGCACTGGGATATAAAATTTTCCGTCTAGAATTCTCTCTCTCTCTCTCTCTCTCTCTCTCTCTCTCTCTCTCCGGATAAGCCATCAATTTAAAAATTTGACTTTAATCTTTTTATGCATACAGTTCTGCACTGTCAAACTTCGTTTCATTGTTATTCTTGCTGTTACGATATTAACGACATTCTCGTACTCAGAAAACGATCGCCAATCCGAATTTAATCGACCAAGTATACGCTTACGAAGCCAATACTGCCAGGACTTTCGCGTGAACGAGGGAAGTCCGCAAATCACGCGACTTAGGGAATGCATTGTAGGCGCGGGATCATTGAGACAAAAATAAGAATGAGGAAAAACGATCGCTTAGGTACACGCCACTTTGTATGCTTTCCCACCACTCCTCATACACACACACACACACACATATACACACATATCCGTCATCATTTTCCCTCGAGTAGTAATGGAATTAGCTCGGTGTTTAGATATCTCGAATATACGGGTTTCTCCTCGAGCGCGATTGAACTCGAGGACACGATATGTTTCTTAGAGGATTGCACTCGTTAACGATTGTCTCGAAGAGCTTGCCAATTTTTATAACAGATACACTTTCTGCTGTATCTTATCGCCATTTACCAGATGAGAAACTTAAGAATCAATTGCCAGGATTTAGGGACATTAATAATGGCATCAAGTAGATTGCAAAGACATACAGTATGAAGATTGAGACATGTAACATTATAATTAAGTAATATAGTGTGAATCTTAGTTAGCACCGGGAGAAAGTTCATTTGAAGTTGATACTTTCTCTCTCTTAATCATATATAATACTTATTTACTTATTTCTTACATTACTTCTGTATTATTTTATGATTATTTTAATTAGCGTAACGTATTGAATTTATATTATGATAGACGATTGGTAATCAATGCTCCTCAATTCTTGGACTCACTACTAGATAGTTGTTCAATCTCTGATTTCCTCGTTTTCTCACTTAGAAGTAGTATCGAGTATTCTGTTCTCAAACGGTTTCCAAATCTTCAATTTCTTTTCTGCACCAAATGCAATACGCTCATTAGTTTGTATTACGTAATACAAACCAATCGTATAGATGACCAATGAGAAGAACTTTTCTCAGCTGATGACGAATCTTGGTCTCTCCCTTCTTGGTCCTCAATAGCCCGAAATGCGCTTCGCATCAGATCACGGTTTCGGGTGCCGCGGGTCGCCATCATCCGAACAGCAAAGCAACAACTGGAAAAAGCAAACACGCGTAGATGCGTTTAGTAGATGATCAGAGTAATCGTGACGAAACATTAATGGCCTGCTGTCTCTCTGTGTGTGTTGCAGCGGCAGTGCTGGCGAGTCAGCAGGCCGCCGCGGTAGCCGCCTCGGTGATCTCGCCATTCCCACCCAAGTGACCCGCGGCCCCCGCCCCCGTCCTGCCCGGCGGAACCGCCGGGGGCAACTCTGCCGCACAGGCCCACCACACGCATCCGGCGGCGGCGAGCGGCACGCCCGGTGCGGGACATCCGCACGGCACCGCCGCCGGTGGCGGCAGGCAACCGTAGGAGACATGGACACGAGCGAGCGAGCGGTGTAGCCAATACTGAACAGGATGCCGCGTGTATTTTCAATGCATACTGCATTGTATGCCTGGATTAGGACCAAGGAGAAACCAGTAAAGAAAAGTTGACGACGGCCGGATTAGGATCAAAATGTAGCCGGTAAAGAAGCCGGGATGTTCTTTACCTCTGTACCGCCCGTTCTCTCGATGTCGTTTGAAATTGGGATCTCAGAAAAGCTAGTTGAAACGTTAGGACCACGAAGCGATGACCAAGATGACGGGTGCTATCGTTCCTCTTCTCAACAACGGTTCAAGTATTAGGGATTGAAGACTAGATGAAATATTAAAACTCCTATGTGATAGTCAAGAAAAGAGGAATGGGAATAGTGTGCTGTTCATTTACTTGATAACGCTAACTGGAACTTTAGGGCAATGTGATACATGGTGCTCTATATGGTATTATTCATGTCCCTGTGAACTAGGCTGAATTAGGAATTCTATATATGCAAGCAAACTGTAAATCAGTGATTAGTGATGATATTAGAAGGAATCAGGAAGATTGATGGATCACGAAGATTCACGACTTTTTAAATCAGGCGCACATGCGGAAAGTACTATATGTATATCGATTTTAGAGGACGTGAGAAAGATAAGAGACTGAACTCGATTCGACGCACAAATACGTTGTCCATATTCTCGGACAGAGTTGTTTCTGATCAATCTGAACAGTTAGTAGTAGGCTTGACGAGACAATCGTGAGTAAGCAATCCTTTGGATGTATCGAACTATCGGAGCGATGCTCACGCGATGAGAGGACGAATTTCCTCCTATCATACTCCCCAAGTATCGTGACGCCACATATGTCCATTGCGGATTCACGATTCTCGCGCAGACAAAACCAGTTTGCTGGATATCCTTCTTCGTGTACATAGTGTATATCTAAGGAACACGCGCCGCATAATGTACAGACGCCTTCAGTTAGTGTAAGAATAAGTGATTAGGAACTCGATCTCAGCCCGTAAACTGAGACCTGTAAAGTTTCGAGGGGTACGATCTATCTCATGAGATGAGGGTCCTCGAGCGGGATCGAGTGAAAGATTGCCTCGTTTCGGTGGACTGGATACGCTCAGTGCCATCCAAAAAAAAATCATTGATTCCTCGTTTGACATGTGCTGATTCTGGGTAACACTCGGTTTCTCTTTTCTTTCTAGTGTCTAGATCTAAACAGACCTTGTGGGACCGGTAGCTCGGAATGGAACGGAGAATTGCAGATCCGGGAAGTATTAACTAAACGACATTCGGGACCCGAAGTTAGGATAGGCTGAGGGAGGTCCGTGCGATCCATCCATCGGAACGAGGCGTGGAAGATGCGCGACGACGAGGTTCGCGAGGAAGCAGGCGTCTCGTTAGACTGAAGCACGCGAGGACGAACGGCACTGTCGGCGTTCTTGCGTCCACGGGGCCGCGCTGGCAAAAATTGCGGCGAGCATGGATTAATGCGTGCCGAGTGCGAGCGCGGTTCCGCCCCCGACTCTCAGATTCGAGCGTATGTGTCGAGGCGAGGTGAAATTTTTATCGAGCGTAGAGAAGCTTAAGAGCGTGCGAGCGAGCGCGTGTAGATGTGTGTGTGTGTGTGTGTGCATATATATATAAGAGAGAAAGAGAGACAAAAAAAAATATATATATAACGATTATATATAGGGTATACGAGAGATGTAAGAGAGTAGCGAATCACGTGCGTCGACTGCCTTGTACAAGCATAATGCATGCGTGTGGATGTGCGTGCGTATAGATTCCGTATCGATGTATTTTATTGTAAAGAAATAAGAATTTAGGCGTGCGCAACTTCGATTTTTGTAGAGAAATTGTATAACTTTGCTGATAACTTATCTCTTAGGGAAATGAAGAATTCATAATTGTGTGTTGATCGATCGCTAAATGCCGATAAACGCGACCAGAGGGAACTCGTCTTTAGGCATGAACGATTTATAAAATCACAAGGAAGAAGAAAAATGAAAAAACGAGGCGACACGTAATGCGTTGATTCTAAATAATTAAGTGGCGTTAAGTGACTGTAAATTCGATTCTAGAACGCTATTTGTTTACTAAAGTAATGGTAGCCAGTGATGCGCGAGAGCTAGGGGGAGAAAAAAAAAGGGACAAGGGGTTGAGGAGAAGTGCAGGGGCGAGGTCTGTAGAGTGAAGTAAATAGGAGGAGCGAAACGTATAATTACGTATGCATACGCAACTATATATATATGTATCTATAAACTACATAATATTTGTTCAGTAACTACTATCGTCATCCATTTTATATATATTATATGCGATTATTGATTATTAATTATATTATTTTATTACTATCGTCAGTGTGACGTAAGGTAGGGAGAAATAAGAGGAAAAAAAGAGAAGAGAAAGATAACGGCGGTGCGAGAAATTTTTATTAGGCAGCGTTTCGCAAATGCCAAATCAAAAGATATGGCTAAAGATATGATACGGTTGACATTTCAGGGGAGAAAAAAGATATTTAATAAAATGAAGGAATGGAGGAGCAGGGCAAAACATAATCATCCATTTTGCCGAATGTAAGCGAAACCGCGATAGAGAAGCGCGCGCGCACGCACCTATGTGAGCGAGAGGATGTACGTATAAATGTTTTATGAATAACTTTGTTTGTATATGCATCTTTGTGTATGTGTGCGCGTGTATTGTGTGCGTATATGCGAATGAATGAGAGAAATAAAAAATGAATCGCTTCAGTTTAGTGGGGCGCCCAGCGGACGAAGGGGTGGGCTTTAAAAAAAATAAATGCTGGTGCTGCTCTGTGATTTTTATTAAAAAAAAGCAAATAAAAGGAAAAGAAGAATCCGAGAAAGAAAGAGTACACGAAACGATCGAGGGACTCGATATTCTACGAGATCTCCATAAGTATAAAAGAAATATTTAAAAAGTGTGAAAAAAGAATAAGAAGCAACACGCAGAGAGATAGCTTGAGTACCTGGATTCTGCCCTGGTCCGCGTCTGCCTCCGTGAGCGAAGGTGCAAAAGAAAGAAAAAAAAGTGAGTGAGTGAGTGAGTGAGTGAGTGAGTGAGAGAGAGAGAGAGAGAGAGAGAGAGAGAGAGAGAGAAATAAGAAATAGAGAATGTGAGAATAAAAGAAGAAGAATGTACGAGTGCGCCGCGTCGTTTCACTCAACTGTACAGGCTGTAAAATGTATTCGCTTTCAGTAAGCAAGGAAAAAAGAATTTTAATATAGATCGTTAATCGCTAATTAGGGGATATACGTAGAGGGAGAAAGATATGAGGAGAGAAAGATGGTGAGAGTCATCGTCGTCTCTCGTAAGCTCAAAGAGCTTTATTGCACCTTCACGTGAATCGCACATTACTGAAAGACAGGTTACAACTTTGTGGATTAGATGGTCGGTCTTCGCTACCCTTGCACTCCTCCTGTCGGCCCCCGCTCGCCCCGTGGGAATGAGAAACCCCTTGGGACGCGCAACTCGCCCGAGTGTAATAGAGAGCGTATGTAATTAGCAATTGGAGACAACCTCCGTGTCCGAGAATACGACACTGTAGCGAGTACTACATATATTTGCCAGGACGTTGCATAATCGATCGTGAGAGTATCAGATGAGAAAGAAGAAAGAGTGAACAAGAAGAAGAAAGTAAGAGAAAAGGAAGAGAAAAATCGTGTGAAACAAAAGGGTTGAATTATATATAGATGCGCGTATGCATGTATGTACGTATAACAGAGGTATGAGAGTGGATAGAAGCGAATGGTAAACGATGCTAAGAGAACTGAGACATATAACATAATAAACAAGGACCCTTATTCTCGTCTCCTTTTTTTAGAATGATAAAAATAGTGAGTCGTTACGCTTTATATATTATACATCTCGAGTATATGAATATACGAGTAAACATAACGTACAGAGAAGCAGGTGCAGAAGAAGAAAAAAAACATGCAGGCATCTTGTCGTTAAATTGTAAGATATTGTGTTCAAACTCCAGAATGTACTCTGATCCCCCTTCCTCAGACTACTATATATTAAATATATTGTGCACTATGCTCCAACTTGTCCATACAAATAAATATATTCAAAAATCTCAAACATCTCTGCCTTTATTTTTTGTTTCACTATCTTTATTTTTCAGATTATGAGAGACGAAGTTAAGAAATCATGCGGTTCACTTTATCATTAGGTTCAGAGGATTGCATTGATGAGAGAGAGAGAGATGAATTATTTATACTCCCAATACATGTGTGTGCGTATATATACATGCGTGCGTGCGTGCGTGCGTGCGTGCGCGTGCGTGTGTGTGTGTGTGTGTGTGTGTGTGTGCGTGCGTGTGTGCGTGCGTGTGTGTGAAAATATTAAATTAATAGTAAAAGAAAAAACATCCTATATATCTTATACATACAGTATCAATGGTTTCCACGTGAACATCATATCATAAAAGCATTAGCTAATTCTATAGTTATCTGATTTTATTATTTGTAATGTCCAGCAGAGAAATAAAAAATTGATAATTAAAATAATTAAAGTAAAGTAATGATCTATATAGTATGATAAAATTCTTACTTTTTTTAAAAAGCATTGGAAGTATAATAGATATAAAAGAGAAAAGAGAAGTATCAAATCAAAGAATAGAGAAGAGAATTAAAAAGAAAGAGTTAGACATTTTTATTTTTATACTCATTTGTCTATTTCTTGTATTGCTGATATTTCTCTCGATAGTGAGCCGGCAACTTACTGATTGATGATATTTTGTGAAATGCAAAAATTAAAAAATATCTGTTACATAAAGAAAATATAATTAAATATTATTTTTTATTCGAATTAATTTTCTTTATAACTTAGATATTTTAGAGAATTGAAATCTGCGTTTCAAAAAATTTATCAATATGTTATAGATAATTATATTTATTGTTATTTATTGTTATAATAGTCACAAAACATTTTTAAATAAAAATTCGCAAAATTAATAGATCATATAAATGAATCCTGAATGCAAAATTAAATTAATTTAGAATTGTAGGATTTATTATAATTTCATTAAACCTGCTGATGATCAGTCAGGTAATAGAGGTTAGGTTAAGTTTCATTCATGGAAAGCATTGTTACGTTGTATACACATGTGAGATATTCATATTTCATCCGTTAATATTTTATCATCTTTGCGTAATTTTCTTTATCTGATGATAAAGTGCACTGCATTACTTTTTAACCTCATTTTTTTTGAAATCTGAAAAACAAAGGTCATTACATATGAAAATCCAAGTTTTAATTATAATTTATATAACTTGCGATAATAAATACTAAATCTAACAAATTAATCTTATAATTGAATGTTTTGTTTCATTCGCGTCTCGAGAATATATAAGTGTATCACATGTAATCCAGAAAATTATAATAGGTTATAAGTATCTAATTATTTTCCAAAATTGGAAGAAGCAAATACAAGGATATCAAATATATATTTTATTCATCTTGAAATCATTTATATATTTATATAAATATAAACGTTCTTTTTTTACAGAAAATTTTATAATTTTCAGAAAGAAACGTAATTTCTAAAAAATAGTCCTACATATAAGCATAAAACATGGATGAAATCGATTACAAATTGAGATCACAAAATCCTACTTTGATATCACATGTAAGAATAGCAGAAGATAACTATTTACTACATATTTGCATTTATGTTGTAACTATATGAATACTCAATTGTCTTTTCTGCAGGCAATATCCAAGCTGATTGAAGCAATCAGAAAGAAGTTGGAAACAGAAGAAAAGGACATTTCAAAAGTAAATCATTTTCTTGATAATTACGATTTTAGTATTTACTATACATAAATATTTTTTGTTTATATATATATTTTTGTTTTCCTTTTTTGTAGATATCAGAATTTAAATTACTCTCAACTAAATGCAACAGTGATGATTCTATAGTTAGTACATCTGCATGCCAAGCATTGTTTATACTTGGTGAGACTGGATTGTGGGACGTCAAGTCTGCATTAGCAACATTCATGGCATGCTTAGCTTCTTCAAAGTATGTATGTACATATTGAACAAAAGATCAATGTTTAATATGTCATTTATTTCTTTAGATGATATTTATTTGTTTCAATTCATGTATTGTTATCAATAACAAATTTTAGGAATTATCAGATGATTATTGTAACAATAAGTCGACTGTTGATATTAGATTGGAAATCACATGATAGATGCAATGAATATACTCTCGACGTCCCTACTCAGCATCCATTTATTGCGATCTTGATTAAGGAAAAGCTTAGCTGGAGATCTGTACTGAATCAAATGAAATTCATCATGCATCATCATGACAAACAGTATGTTTTTATCATCAGAATAGTTATCAGATATATGTATATAAGAATTATATATATATATATATATATATATATATATATATATATATAAATTGGAATCTTTTTACTCCTAAATAATTTTTCCAGCTTGTATAATTAAGATGAAAGCACATTGAAAATGCTATTAAATTTTGATTTATCCAAATTTCAGTGTTATGGGGCAAAGTGTAGAGTTATTACGACCTGTATTCGTGCACATATTATGCAATCCTACCATGGATATGTGTGAGAGTTGTAAACGGGAAACGTGGCAACTTTTAATGACATCAAGTAACACTACAGATTTACGAACAGAGATCTTACTCTGGTTATGCACAAATCGAGCGGACACTTGCATCGATGCGAATTGTCGAATTCTTGAGCTTGCGAATATGATGTTGCTAAAAAGAGACATAGAATTTTGTACGGCATTAATACCTTTAATCGCTTCTTTGACGATACAGCTTTTGGAATACGGTCATGAACCAACACAAAATTTTTGTATGATATTGGATCTCTTTGAATGTTGTTACAACTATATAGGAAATATTACGCTAGTTTTAATGGCAGAAATAATTTTGATATGTCCTGCAGCTTATTTATTTAACGTCCTCCAAATATGTAAGTATATTTATGAAGTAAATCTAACCCATTTCACTTTTATATTTATATAAAATATTTATTTTATAAAATCATATTTTTTTAAAGGTAGCAACATTATTTAAAGAAATTGCAAGATTTAATTTTAATCATTTTGATAGGTGCAGTTATTGTGAATAAAATGCCATGTCATATTACGATATTAAATACATTAGCTGCATCCTTATTAAAGTGGTTGGCCTATCCGTCGTTATTATGCGCTGATGCGTTAGTAACAGCAAAAGAATTGTTAATCAAGACAATGTCACAAAAGGAAATGGATAACAGTAACGGTATTATATCAAACAAAATGCTGCTCATATTTAGCTATAGCAATAGATACATTCAATTTTATATGGAACTCGTCCTTAGTCTATATTCTCTAAAAAATAATACTTTATCATGGTTGGAGAATTTGTCGCTCGCACCAATCGATCTGAGATACATGTGCAAACTGGTATTATGTGGGATCTTTTTACATAGCAATGAACCTCTTGTTGTCCAAAAAGTCTGTCATATTCTCGTGCAAATAGCGAGAGAGATCAACTCCTTTGCGTCGCACGTATTGTCGCTGTTGCTGCACAAATTAACTAAGATTCATGATAGCTCCACATTAAAATATCTGTTACTGACTATTCCCGAGTTTGCTATGACTAAGGAAAATCTGCCGATCGTCATCCACACGTTGGACACATTGCTGAATAGTGGTAAGCCACTGAAATATTTCGCAATCCAGCTTTACATAAAGGCGTTGGAAAAGGAGCCACGTTGCTATCGCTTCATATCAACTGCTTTAATGGATGCTATGGAGAAAGATCGTAACTGGCATTCAGACGTGACATGCGCTCAGGCGATAAAGTGTATTTGCGAGAGTTGGCCCGAGCACGGTGAGGAACTTGTGCCGCTGTTGTCACAAATCCTGAATCGATGCGTTGATCTGAATGGAGGTGCGGCCAGTGCACTCGCACTTGACAGCATCTCGGCTCTGTGCAAGTTCACGGTGATAGGTATCATATTTTATATTTTGTATCTTGAAACACTGAATTCTTTTTAATAAGTTAGTGTATCAATGTTTTATTTGCTATCCTTGTTTTGCATAATTCTCTGTAAATAAGTGAAGATTATATTCAATCAAAGCGGATCTTGGTGCCTAGTAATATTTTTTTGTGTGAATTTTATAATTTAAATGTTAGACTTTAACTGAATATGATCGTTCTAATTTGTGAATATTTCTCGTTCGATTTTCACTTAATAGTGTTCTCTGTAATTCTCATTTTCCATAATTAACACAGACGATGATTTTACTTAACAGGCGTTTATTCTACATGGCAAGTATTAGCACCAAAGATGCGCAAGGAAAAACGCACGGTGGTTCTGGAGAGTCTATGCGAGTTGTTCGGTAACATTCCCTCGTATTCGTTTCGTGCGAGCGATGACTACAACAGATTCATCACTGAAGTTGTTACGATTTTGTGGAGCTATACGATTTGCGACGATATCAGAGTCGCGAAAGCGGCGTTTAAGGCACTGAAAACTTATCAGGTCGACCGAATTCCTTTGACTGCTCTGCCTCTAGACTTCCAATCGGATGTCATGATAAAGCAAGCATCTGAAAAGGCGAGTAGTGAAGGTAACAAGTCTGAGGTAATGCAGTACATACCTGGCACTTGTTGGATTCAAATGCTGAAGAATGTGAATAAGAGTGTCTTATCAGCAGCTGGAGATCTTTTGATTTCTTATATTAAGGACGAATTGAACGGCTTCAGATCACAAATATATACTTGGCCACAAGGAGAACCACAAAACTATAAGTACCTACCAGAGAGAAGTGTAATAAGGGCGATCGGTGAGCACTTGAGACGAAGTGACAAATTGGATCCGAATAATCAGACAATTTTAGTGGAGTGTTTGCGTATATTTGCTCATAAGCATAAAAAACCATTGCCGAATATAAAATGGGATTTCTTGGAGAAAACTATGCATATATCGAAAGAAGCTCAGGAATACAGTCTATCTATCGCGAGTTATCATTGTCAAATCTCGCTATCGGCGAAATTGCTAATAGAAAGTTTCTTGTCTATGTATACGTCCATATCAGAAGCCGGTCGATTGCTACTGGATGAGAAACACTTAGTGCTTTACTCAAATCTGCAGGAACTGTGCCAAGCTATTCAACCAAATAACTTAAGAAAATTCATCGAAACTTCTCTCCATTATGCCATTGATCAAATTTTAATGAATAACGAAAAGTCCATTTATCTATTCAATCATATTATGTCTTCTTATGTCACCGCTTTAAAAAACAATTCGATACAAATAGGAAATCGCACGCTGCTAACCATCATGTTGGAAGAGATATCGCAAAAAGTCGACTTAACATCCAAACATTTCGAAAAATATTTTGCGGCTATGATGGAATTATTGACCAAGGATGTCGAAAGAATGACGTCGCCTTACACCTGGTGGGTAGTAACGCCAGAAAAACTGAAAACCGCTATCGCTATTAGAGTCCAAGCAGCCTTCAGGGGAGATACTGGTATGCCATTCACTTGGCTGAATGATCTTATCAACACGACCGAATTTAATCTTGAGTAAGTATACAACGATTACGAATAGCTATTAAATTTCTCGTGCTTGGTCAAGTCGCCTAATAAATTTTCCTGTCTTTATAGAATGCAAAAATATTTGTTAGAAAGTATACAAAAAGTGCAGGCTGAGTTGAGATCGGAAAAATCTTGTGATCTGGAAATACAAAAAGACTGGATTTTAGATTTTATGAGACATATCGATGCGCTTATAGTAGAGACAGAACACAAGAAAAACAATATAACTTTTTACTGTGATATTTTATTTGTCTTGATTATCTGTTTGTCCGGCATAGAATGTCTCTTGCCGCAAAAAGAATTGCTAATTACTTCGCAAGACATTAGAATAAGACTATTTCCACAGGCGATCTCTATGCTTATTGACCGACAAATTTGGAAATCCATAACACGTCAGGTATGTAAACTTGTATTTTGTCAGCTATAGATAATATAAAGATTTATATAATCTCTTGATTTTTAACAATTAGAAAAAACATTACATTCATGTATTACAATTGCAGTGGCATTTTTCGTCGCAAAACGAGTAATATGTCTATTATACATTAAACTGTTGATAATTTTTTTAGATTATGAAATGGCTGAATCACATGAGGAGCAATTCTGTACCTGATGTATATATACTTGCATTTCAAAGCGCGTTAATCTTATTAAGGCATGAAGAAGATTACAACTCAGAATGGAAAAATTATTTGTCAGTAAAAACTCGCATTTAAATATAACTAAAGATACGTGTACAATAAATATTTTTATATTAAAAAAAAGGGAAGTTTTCTTATTGAACTGATTTACTTATTCGTATTACTCAGCCTTGAATTTCGTTAACGATAATAAAAAATCTTACAACGTATATTTATACCCCTGATATCCTATTTTAATCTATATCTTATTACTAATAAATAAAAAACAATTGTTATACAAGCTTTGACAGGTATATATATATATATACACTTAGGTCCATATTCTTATCGCATGATTAACACTCAATTCATTAAATTGTTAAAAATTTCTATGTTTAAACAGTGACGTATAGAAAAAGATATACTAATCTATTAGTCTTAATTAAAAGACAACATTTGAAAAAGAGGATAGAGATAACTTTCTAATATTTTTTAATTACTGTGAACATTTTTCCTGAATTTCAACAGGGATATGTATATGTAGATCTATATGCGACCGGGCATATGTAAATTTTAGTAATTGTTTACGGAGTCAATTGGAAGATAATGTACGATTATTGACTTAGCTATTATTACCTGAAAAATTACATGAAACGGACGCTCTTTAAAAAAATTCTAGTCTATTACTAATTTTCTAATTCGGCGACTTCTACACACCATTACTTTTTATGTACATCAGTACTTTTTAAAATATTTTACAAGCGATGCTGGTGCAAAGAGCGCGAAAATTCTATTTTATAAGGCTGATTTGTATAAATGTAAATTCATATAAATATAAAATAAATCACAGAAAAAAAACGTATTTGCTCGTTGTATATAAAATATATGTCGTTCGATACGCAACTTGAATAGAATGGCGAGCATAGGTGCATTTATTAGTAAAAGTAAAAATGTGTATTAATAAATTCCTAACTAAACCGGACGTTCTATTTTCCTATAATTTAATATAATTATTTTTTTGCGTCGTATATCTATCTACAATTTTCTCGTCACATATGTTGTATGTGACGGCACTCATAATGCTACACGGACGTCTCGCTATTGTCTAATGTCATTACTGTTAAAGTATTAGGTCTCGAACCAGTTAAAATTTGCTCCTCGGGCGGACGCATTCTGGGCTCCAAAATATTTCTCTTCGTCTCCACATTCTTTTTGATTGGCGTGCGACTAGGACTGGACTTCCTGCTGCTTGGATATGATTTCAATAAACGTGCCCTGCGAATAATTAATAAATTATACTTAAGTTTTTATATCTTTACATAATCTTTTCTACTGTAGACATTCCGAATCACACTTACGCATCCATTAACTTCAAAAACAAGCGAGTGTAGACTTGATACTCTTCGTCACCAAATTCTGTAGGGTCGTGTCTCGCATGTTCGTACAAATCACAGAACTGGTGAATTAAACGCTGACCGCTTCCATTTAATGGAGTAGCAAGTGTGGTGAGCAAGTATGCCCTCAGATTTTCCGAAGGATGTCTCTTCAGACAATTGTCATACCTTGTGATCTCTGTCTCTGTAAATATCACATAAAACAAGGCTCAGATATCAAGGTAAAAAAGTCACAAAAAAAGTGAAACAAAGACTTGAGATCTTTTTATAGCTGAACTGATCTGACTCTTTGTACTTATAAAGAAAAATAGACATATGTATTTAATGTTTGGCAAAAGTGAGAAGAAAAATGTAGTCCAATGCAATAATAAAAACAAATCTAATAATGGAATAGTGACTTACCTAAAGTTTTAACATCATCAACAGCTTTTAATCTATAATAATGCGGTGGAGCTTGTCCACCTGGAGTCAAAATATATCTAGGATCGCTAATCAGCTGTGGCTCGTATTGGATCCTAGGTATCACTTCTATTCTCCTTTCTATTTCCTTCTTCAAGGACTGAAACATTTTCAGTATATTTAACTGGAGCATGTGAATCCTGGTGATATACTGAGACATTTTCTTAATTTTTAAATAGTATAATGACTTAGAATAATTTCACAGTTTTATTTTTCACAATTTTGTTCTATTTATATAAATTAATTATCATTCTATAACTTTTTTATATAATTGAAAAATTTAAAACTTCTACTAAAATACTAATAACAAAAAACTAGTTTCCAAGAACCCACATATTCCTCTGGCATCACAAAAAATTATATACTTGTCATGGGTTAAGCAACCATATATTGTAATAATAAGTTAACCTCAAAATTACACTGTCTCGTAAAACACACCTTCTTTGCGTCGTGTCCTATGGGAATGTGAGGACCCCGACGAGATCTCAAAGCAAATCTCATGATCTGCCGTTTCGCGAAGATGAATAGTAACAATATTGTCAAAACACCCGCTGCTATAAATATCACTATGGTCACACCAGATAGCTCCTGTGTCATTCTCGCGATAATCGAGGCAGCCTGCCTTCTGCAGGTTCGCGAACAATTGTTGTCGAGTACTAGTCCTTATGTGAGAATCGTATATCGCTCCGGAACAATAATGTCAACTGTCATTCGTACTTTCGAATAGAAAAATCTTCTATCAGCTGATCCGCTTATGGAGTCGTATCTCGCGCGCATCACTTTTAATTAAATTAATAGTTATTAATATCTGCATCGAACTTTTAATTAAGAACAAATTTTAACATAATGAATACTAATGTATGCCTTACTAAATAATAATAAACACGGAATTTCTGACGTAAAAATAATGCACCAGTTTTATTGAAAAATTTAAGAGAAACATGGCGATCTTCTTTATTCCCGTAACAGCATAAGCAATAGATAAAAGAAAAAGAAAAAGAGTAAATTGAGGAGTAAATTTAGATAGTAGCTAAACAAGAAATGACAAGGAATTATAATTAATAGTTGGAAGTGTTTTATGTTTGTATATCAAATATCTATGAAATTGTATTTGAAACTCACTATAAAAAAATCTAAGTCCTAATTTAGAAAAATATATATTTTAATCTCTAAAGATATACATTCATAAAAATACGTTAATCGAGGAAAATTAGATAGACATTATAGATGCGTCTTTACACATGTAATTAGCGCTTACATGTTCTTTAAAATATTTTCTATAGGTTTTTTGAATAATGTTTCATTAACAGCAGCGATTTCAGCCACTACATTTTTCTGTTCTTCAGTTATTGTTGTATTCATTTTTAAAAATGACAGTATAAGCTTTCCGAAGTTTTTATCTTTGGAATAACAAAGTGCTTTTTCCAAGAATAATTTGATAATTTTATCAATCATGTTGTGGTCCAGTCTTATAGATAACAAACTTTGCAACACAGATATATGCCATAACTTTAATTCCTCCACACATGCAAGAAATTCTCTGCAAAAACATAAAAAAAATTATTAATTTGTTTTCTAATTTTTAATTTGTAATTTTCGAAATAAAAATTATATTTTAAAATTATACTTAAAGTCATATATATTATATGACTGCGTGAAATGTACCCTAAAAGAATTTTCCTTTGATCAAACGCATTCACAATGGTGGTGATCAATGTTATATCTTTCAACTCAACGTTGAGAATCGGAACAAATATAAGTTGCTGAACCTCATCGGGAAACATTTTAATACATTCAACGATAGCAGATGATAATAAACGAGATGGTTCCTCCAGTTCGACTATCTATGAATACAATGTGAACAAAAATTAATATATGAAGAAAAAAATCTAGTAAATATTAATAATGCCATTGGTACCTTTGGTAACAACAAATGTGTGCAAAATATATTGAGATATTTTATTCTCTGCTCAACAGTCATATTATTCATCGACAGACACAGATTATAGATACCCTTAGGACTTAATTTTCTTGCCATCTCGTCCACCAATGGAACAAGATCTTCATCAGATAAGTTCTCTAATTGGGAGAAGTCTAGCTTGCCATTATTTCGTTCTAAATTCTCGCAAGCACATTCTAAAATATCACACCTTTGTGGCACTGCAGCAACAGATCTCTTCGATTCTATAATTCTCTCAGTTTGTGTAAAGTAAAATTGAGTAGACGGTGGTGGTACTGATTGATCGCAGTTCGTTTGAGATTCGTTATTATCCATCGGTTCATCCTTATCGTCGCTATCTTCATTCTCTGAACATATTTCTTCTTCATTCTAAATCGAACAGTACATATTTATGTTAAATTATATGTATAAGAATTTGGAGTGATCTATTAGGTGTTGGAATTAATTCGTAGCGTTTTACAAGTGATGGGAAGTACTTTCATTAATGTATTTTTTAATGCTCATGTGAAATAAATAACATTCTTTCATTAAAAACGCTACGAATTAATTCCAACACCTAATAATATTAATAATTTTTATATTTTCATAATTATTTCTTTGTAGAGATACGGAAGAGATACGAAAGAATTAATTTAAAAATTAAATAATGACTATAAACTTCTCATTGAGATTATAGTTCATAATAGATTTGTTTTTTATTGCTGCACTTTCTAATACATACAATGCAATAAGTTGAAGCGAAACAAATATAATTTATTGCATTGTTCAGAGTGCAGCAATAAAAAACAGACCTATAATGTATGAACTATACAATTCTAACCTGCTCTGCTATGAGTTTCCACATCGGATTAGCCTGAACGATGTTATCTTTTAACGCTTCTCTGATAGATTCGAGTTTCGCCATGGTTTCTTCTGATAACGTGTACTTTTGGTAAAAAGCTTCGGAATCTATATTTTCCCGCATCATTTCGCTCACGTTGCGTTATCTCGCGCATGTTCGTCATGTAGTGTTGACACAGGCCTGTTCTTTTTAACTGAACTTTTACACCAGTTCGACTTTCTTCCTTTTCTCTTCAGGAGGAAAGAAGAAGAAGAAAGATGAACTGGTGCAGAAGTTCAGTTAAAAAGAACAGATCTAGTGTTCGGATCAGTGATGTACCTATTGTTCCCTCAGAGGATAAATTTTTTTAAATGTATATATCTTCAACCAAAAAGTCATTCCTGGACAAGAATTCAGAAGGTAAATTTATCAGTGTTATTTTAAATATTAAAATTTATTTAATGATATTTATGACTCTAAATTAAATTCGTTGTTTATAAAAATTTAATAAGATGAATTTATTTAAAGTTGTACATAAATTTTTGTCACTTCGTTCAGTAATTGGACCACTATAACTAGTACATTATATGTTCAAGAAGTAACAAAAAAAAAAATTAAAATTTATATGTTATTTTATTTAATTTGATGCTTAGACACATAAATATTACATACATATGGAGGGAATAGCAACCTTGACACTGAACAATATTCAAAATGTATTTTCCACACAAAACGGGGTCCACCCCCATATATATTTCCTCCTGCTTACTAGATGAAACAATAATTAAAATAATTCTTATATATTATTAGTTGTCGTAATCTAATCTTCTTTTACAACAATTTCGTCAAACAATAAAAAATTAATAATTCTATCCAAACAGTGTAATTTCGCTAATACGGATTGTTAATACGTATTGGGTCTGTTTTTGTGACTGAACTATGTGTACACTTTTAGAATTTAAAATGAGATAAGATAAGTATATATGTTTATATAATATTGGCGAAAGCGAAAAAGAGTTTTAGTGCAGTCTAGTGCAAGAGTAAAAAACAGATCTATCATTTGACAAGTACATTAACAAAATCAAGGCGAATGTATCTTCCTGGTCGATCACGCTGCTGGCATAAAGTCGCATGTCGCACTATACGGTGGTTTGTCTCATCGCTAGCTGTTCGAGTTAGTCAGACAGTCACTATAGTCAGTCGTTGGTGATCAACGAGCGAGTGAAGTGCGTTGAGTTTTTATGAATTGAAATACATGATCGGCAAAGAGAGAAGCAGCGATAGCAGCAGTAGTAGATATTTATCAAGTGAATCCATGATTACGTCCGCAAGAAACGTCAATTTGCCAGAACGCTCAACCTTTTTCGGTGGCAAAGTAAGTATAATCACCGTAGATCTGCGAATCTTCGCTTGTATTCGTTTTTTTCAATAACGTAGAACTCCGAGTGCGAAACCACTCTGAAGGACTTCTCGAGAACTCGGGACCATTCATCCTTGAAGCCTGAAAAAAAGCATTTGGGATTATCTCTTACATTTTCTTTTAGAAAATTATTTGTGTTGTAGATATTTGTGTCTGTGATAAACGATGATAATGTGTATATATGCGTGCATATATGCAAATATTATATAATTAATCGTAAATGCATAATTATGGATAATCCTACATCAGAATTCAAGTATATAAATATACATATTACTATGAATATGTTGAATTGGCTGACACTGATGGATTAACTCAACCGCAAACCACTATCGACATGATTATCACTCCTTTAAGCTTCATAGAATTTTCCTACTGCAAGAAATTTTCTTTGTTTCTAACGCGCGATAAATGCTCTCCCTTATGTATCACGACAGAGATGAATGAATTTGAAACAATTTGAATTTCGATCGAATGAAAATTATATACATATATATAAATGTACATAAATATATATATACATATATATAAAATTTATACATAACATTTACACATTATATACATATAATACATATAATACATATAAATATTATATATATAAATTTTTATTTACAAAATATTCTACAATGATGTACTACAATGATCTACAATGATAATTTGTGTTTGTTACTGCAGAGCCATGCAAAAACGATAGCGGAATATGATAAAATTTCCGTTCGACGTAAATTTCATTTATGATATATCCGCCGGATGTGACACCCTCGTTATTTATCGAGTTTCAACAATGAGAAATAAATTGCTCCATATAGTTCTGAATATCTTCGTTTACTTGTTATTGAAAAAAAGCGTAACAAGCAGATGTATAATGTTACGAATAAATTATTGTTCGTGCGTGAAATAGCGTGAATATTATCATAAGTATAATTCGTCATATATTCTATCATGTATATTTCAATACGTTTTATAATTAGAAGATCTGGTTTTATCGTATTTCCTCTTCTTCGTCGTACTTCCTCTTCCTCCTCGCTGCTTTTTGCATACATCATATTTTTTATTCATTGTTATACCGCATATTTAATGCTAAAAACATGACTCTTCGATTCTATGCGCGTGTCTGATTATATTACATGAGAATTAAATTATTATTAGATTCTATGTTAGCTTCAGGCTGAGTTTCGATCCATATTAATGTATTTATATTAGGACTAACTTATTTCTTTCATTTATTTTTCGTGTACACATTAATTTATTCTAAAATAAATTTACAATATTAATAATAATGTAGACAGAAAAATAGCATAATAAAACAGCGTCGATTGTTAAAACCTCTTAGAAAAGCTGCTGGTCAAATGTAATGTAATATTATGATGCAAAAAGAATTGTAACGTTAGCACATCGGAGTTCGATCTTGAATCTTGAATCTTTAAGCTTGAAAACAATTTTTGTTCTCGTCTGTTTCGCTGTTCTCTTCTTTATTCTTTTTTTTCTAAATATGGTAGACTTGCAATTTACAACAATCAACGTCGTTCTGCGATTTGATACTGAAACAGAGCACGCATATGTAAAGAAATGGATAAAAATAAAAGAAAAAGAATTTAAATGATCCTATTAATATTTTATTTAACACGTTCTTAAATTTTCATTCTTTTGTTTCTAAAACATTATAGTTATGACATACAAAATAATTAATCAGTAGTTAAATTTTTTTTGGCAGTAATTTAACTAGATAATTGCTGAACTGTTTAAATTTTGGATCAGACCTCATTCAATTTGGTTGCAGTAAGAATTCCACACATCCACTTTCTTTTATGTGACTCGGAATTTAAATTATATATCGAAGTCACGTTTCTATTTGGAATTTCTGTGTTTCCACATGATGAATTTAATCTCCATAATGAAGATTCCGAGTTTCGATAATTACAGATTTTATTAATAGATTTATGAGAGATTTATATTTTTTAACAATAAAATTAATGCTAATGAGAGGAAGTAACTGGTGAAATTAAATTGGCATTGCTTGGCAAATTTAGAAGCAATGGTGTTTATTAAGGATTTGTGCTAATAAACACATCGTTTATAAAAATCGATTAGGCAAAGCATCATAATTGTTAGATTAAGCGATTATATAGTGACGCATGTGAAACACTTCGTTTCCAAACTTCTGTGCATTTTACAAAAAATATTGATATTTACACACTATTTTATAGTATAAATGTTTCTGATATAATGTTGCATTAGTATTGCATTTATATTAAACCTATATTATTTTAATTTTAAAATAATAATTTTAATATTAATATTTTAAAAGAGATTTCTGATTAAATTTGTATTTTTCTTGAATAACGTGAGAAGTAACATTCCTAAACCAAAATTTTAAAATCGAAAGACTGAAAGTTTTTTATAATTCAAATAACAAAATTGATTGTCAATTTTAATATTTGAAATACAAAATACATATTTTTATATGTTCCGCTAAAATGCAAAATACAATTATCATACAAATACAATTACAAATACTATTTTTCAAATAAAAATATTTTAGATACATGTCTGGATGTCATACGGAGGGAATAAGATGACTCCTTATTATCTAAAATTTTGTTTGCAGATTCCTTAATTTACAATTTGAAATCTGAACTCGACTACGAAACATTTATATGTACTGAATTATGCGTGTAACAACAGATATTTTTTAGCCAATCGATATCTGCAATTTCTGCAAGTCATCATCAAAGTAGTTTCAATACATTTACTTAAATTACTTCGATGTTCTCGTTTTAACCGCTGTCGATTAGCAACTTCCAAGGAAATTATGGCAAATGGAACTATATTTACGAACTGCAGATAAATGTTTATTTACGTCTTCACACACGATTGTAATCTATTTTCAGTTTTGATAAGTTAGTTATTGATAGTTTGTTATTGCTATGATATAATTTGAGTAAATTCCCTTTTTTCTATTGAATAAACATTGCATGCTTTAAACAGATTCAATTCTTATTTGTCTATATAATGAGAATTAAGCAACTCATCATCATCATATAAAATTATAAAAAAAAAACTAAAGTATAGAAATGAATCGATAACAAAGTTATACTCCACTCTAAGTATTTCTTTCAAAGAAATACTTAGAGTGGAGTGTAACTCTGTTATAATAATTAAGAATCAATATTTATATACATAATAGATCAGTGAATCGAGATCAGTATATTTTTTGTGTCGTGATTTTGCTAAATTAAATTATGAATTAGTCGGAGACTCCCCTCCCCCCTCTTCCAGAAATAATTAATCGATTCCAATTCGGCAATCAATCGATCCTGATAATCTCCCTAGATTATATAAAGGATTATGATACTGTACAAGAGCCATGTCTATGCCATGCCTAATTAGTTCCGTATCGTGAAGATTGACCAAATGAAGTAATTAGATAGTAATACATATAGTTATAAATAAATGAATTCAGTAAAGTCTCAAAATTGAGCACGATAATCTGTATCAGCGTTACAGCGAAAAAATTTAGAGTACAAACAAAATATACAATCGAAATTCGCAGAGCTACCAAATCCACGAAATTAATACGGAAATTCCGCATTATTGTATTATAATAATTTTACTAAATATTATCAACAAGGCTTTGTTCTGCGTTTGTTTGTCGGGTGGCTATAAAATTCATTAGCACGCTGCGGTAACTGGTTTTCCCGTTGGAAAATCCAGGTAGCAAGGCCGTTTTGTGCACGTCTTGTTTGAACAATGTTTTTTTGCAGCGCTCGTCGACGAAATGACAGGTTTTGCATAGAGCAATTTAATAAAGAGAAATCCGTTTCCAGACTGTCTGATAAAAGTCGTATGAGTCACAACAACGTCACTCAAAATCATTGATCGTAATTGTACAAATAGATACTAAATAACTCTTTTTGGAATTTAAATTGATAATAATGCTAACAAAAGTTGACAAGAAACACGTGAATGTAAATGATCTACTTTTGATATATAATTTTATGAATATTATAAATTTAATTGGTAACTTTAAAACTATTGTGGTTATTATATCACTGTGTAATTTATAAATTTATAAATTTACATCAGATAAATTAACTGCATATTATTTTAATGTATACTCGAAATTTTATGTGCACCTTTAGATTGAATGTGTTTTTTTATTAAATATTTTAGATTTGTTACAATTGTTTTATTTATTATAATACGTTAATGGACACTCGATCTCATCAATGAGTATCTAAGTTATTTATCACAAAGTGTCAATGGCACTCAATATTCTCTTTTAATGTTTTTATCTTCGTTATAATTATCATTATATACATCCGGTTTAGTAAAAAACTCAACAACATACAACATTGCTTATATAAATTATATAAGTACCATTAATTAATTGCTAAACAGAATGAGATGTTGAGAAATCAATTAATTAATTTAAAAATATCAAAAAATATCCACACGACACACACACTCAAATAGTTTACATTACATTCTATTATCTCTCTTCGTTAGATAAATGAAAATACTTAGTTTAAATACTAGGCTTAATGTAGAATGTACTAAATGTAGGTGTCAATATGTTGTGTTTTTTCGCGAATGAACAATCAGTTTTATTTATTTTTCACGCCCAGTTGACTAAATATGTCTAACAGCGGTATAAAGACTTGGTTGATAATGCTTGGTTGATAAATTACGCAAAGCTTACATAATGCTTATGCTTTGGATTACTTTATCTGAAATTCTCGAAGGGGTGATATTAATTTCGTAAATATAAAAGGCCGAGTTTGTTTACTGAACCGATAATCCTCTGTAAACTTGAATTTTATGATCGTATAAAGCTAACAAAAAAAGATGCGCCGAGAAGTATCGGAGGGGTTTTTTTTTAGAAATTAAAATCGCGAGATATTTGGATGTTTAATTATTTGATTTAATTAATAATCTGCGAGTTATTACAGCTTAGAAACATTGAGTTTCTTGATTCAGTTATCATGTAAACATCCTGTACGATATTGAATCGGAAAAGTTACTGATATGCAATCAAGGTGTGACGCTCCTTCGCGGTTTTCTATTTCATTTTCTGAATTGAAAATCTTTTGATGGGTACATTGTTCATGTCTCAGTTCAAGATACGACACGTACATAGATAAATAAATATAAAGTAAAAAAAAACTTTTCAATTCCTCGACGTAAAATTCTTGGAACGTAAAATATATAAATTATAAAATTAAAAAAATAATACTACAATATAAAAACACATGAAACAATAGCAAATACACGTTAAAAATATTTTTATAAAAAATTATATTTGTAGATTTTTATATTGTCTTCAAAATATTGTTACGGACGAATTTGCAATCAAAAGATCTCAAGATCATATTTTGATTTTTTTAAAAAGAATCCTAGCAATAATCTCAAAACAAAATACAAGTTCTCAAAACTGGTTACACCGGTTACAATCTCTATCTCATCTTAATTCTTATATATATATTCACTAATCTTCAAATTTTCCACTCAATCTCTATATAAAACCTAATAAAAAAATATATAGAATAAAAAATCAAAACAAAGTCTCGCTGTTTTTAAGTTGATTCTCCACAATCTTATTTTTTTGATATTGACTGTGTTTATACGTAGGTTTAATAACATCCATAGAGTTATGTATGTAAATTAATCAATAACGGAATGACTATGATTGATCAGTTTTATAATTATGGATGTTATTAAACCTGAAAAAGGATGTAAACGTCATTATTTCTAATATGCAATGTATTCCAATGTATAGTTATTATATCTCTGCAGAAAATAGCGCAAATTGTAGAGAACAGCAGTGCCCTTTAATCGATTCATATCTCGAGTGATTCTTGTTTGATGTAATAGACAAGTCATTACTTAATTGATTATACGTTACTTAATAGATATTGACAGATTGCATTATTCTACAATAAACTGTTAATATTAAGTTTTAAGTTTTAAGCCGTAAGAAATTGACCAGTTACAGTTGAATGTGAAATAAATAGTCAACTATGATCAATTTCTTATGGTTTAGGAAGAAGTAATGGCTTATTGTAGAAAGTCTCGCGAAGGGAAAAAATCCTATGGATGCTAATCCTGCGCTATAATGTCAAATTTCATTTGCAAATATAGGAGTCGCAAATTGTTTGCAGATGTAACAAATATTTATTCTTTCTTTCGTTACAAAAATTATTTACAACAAATGCAAAATATTTGTCAAATATGCAAATTTGTTTGCTATAAATATCAAACAAATTTGACAATTAAAAATTTTATAATCTCTTTCGCGTTCGTAGTAATTTTTTTCTCTTTGTTCTATTAAACTTCAACGCTTCGAACGTTTAAAAAAGAGCTCGAATCATATTCAAATATTCTTTTTTGTTTTCAGTATAGCGCTACAGAATATTATGTATTTTCCTGTTTATCATTGCGACATATGTGAAACTTGTAAAAAGTCTGTGGAATGTAGAAGATAGCAACATATAATTGAATATATAATCAAAATTGTTCTCATTTCTTTTATTAATTAAAATAAAAAATTTTCCATAAAATTAAAAATTATCATATAATAGTACGCAGAAAATGATGAAAGTGGAATATGTTTTTTTCTTATTCTTTTACATTATGAAAAATTAAAAGTTACATGTGATAGTATAAAAAAATAATTAAGATTAATTAATTCGCAAATTACAAAATTATAAATATTTTTTCTTCTTTTACTCTTATAAAAAACTACTTTTAGATATATTAAATATTGTAGATTGTAATAGAATTTATTGCAAATAGATCAATTTATTATAAATTTCATCAGAATCGATTAGAATAACCAGATATCAACAAAGGAATGGTAACACATATGTAATTACAAGTGCTTTCACACCTGCGAGACATCTATAATTAAAAATATAACAGTCTGTAACAGGTATATACGTAGAATCGCCTTATCGGTATAAATAACACAGTTCCGGGAAGTTTGCTGAATACAGTGAGAATAGATTTAATCACGAAGGTACAGGATGTTTTATAATCTTCAAAAATTTAGAAGTATCCCCTGATAAAATCTAAAACGATTTTTTCATGGTAAAAATTTCATTGAACGCGATATTCTTTCGTAATATTTTAAACAGACAGACACTTGAAAAATTAATTAGCACTCTGTGTGTGTAAGTAAATAATAAAATTTTTTATCAAATTAAATGTTATTATTTATGAATTCTAAATCAAAATATAGTTCTTACTTTCCAAAATTAAATCTATGATATTAGGCAATAAACACATTATTTTTCATTTTATATTGTATATGAAAGATAAGTTTTATAGAGTGGAATGTTATCATAAAGTTTTTAAATAAAATAGATAAATACATTTTTTTTAATACTTTTGCTACACTTTTGGTCGAGATATTCCGAAGCAATTTAAAACTCGGGAATAAAAGTTTGCAAATTGACGCGTTAACATATTCATACGAATGATCGGCAGAATTATGTTGATTGTATATCAGATTGTATATCAGTGGACGAAGAAAAGTGCGTATCAACTGATAACGAGATTACATACATTGGTAGTTTACACGTTGGATATATTTACACAGCAGTATGTATCTAGAGAGTAAGACATGCATATCACGCAGAGGGTCAACATAATCTCGGATTTTTTTTCATAAGTAGAAACGTGACTGAGAAGAACGTCGGAATTTCCAATAATTTTTTTTTCTTAAATGCCTCGGATGACTCAGATGAAGTACGATAATCGTAAAACTCGATATTTGTGGGACTTATCTATATTGTTTACATCTATTTATATAAAAAAGCGCGATGCAGGAATTACCAATATTCAAATCGCGTAATTTGTTTCTATTTTATTTGAACTTGGGAAAGCGAATACTAGAACATCAAGGAATTGTGAGACAAAATTGTGTTTATTTTGTAATATTTTAGAAATATATTAATGAAATGGATACGAAATTTAAATTTGACTATTATATAATTGCGATGTTTGAATACTGTACGAATATAAGCTTCACAAAGATCTCTATCTTCAATAACATTCTAAATCTTCAACCGAACATTTCATGTGAAATCATCTATACGTATTCAATTATAAGACAATATTTTCAATTATAACATAATTGCAATTTTATATTGCTAACTTTTTCGCAGACCGGAATATTATTTATTATTTCCAAAGAATAACTATGTAAGCGAATGATGTTTGTATGTATCTGACAATAGCACCGGAAGTATTATACATGGGATAAGTGGATTGTTAATTTTAGAATCACATATAATTACAATAATGGCTAATGGCACATCCGTGAGAGCAGAAAAACAGATTCATTCAACAGATTTTATTCATCTTCAATACAAATATCATAGAGCTTGTTTGTAATCAAAACAATTTCAATTTTATTACTATAATCCTATAAAGTATTAAATTAACAGACAACCTAAAATATATATTGTCAAGTTAGACCTACTAAAATTAAATTTTAAAAAGTATACGAGTTGAAAAAGAAGCGATAAACTAATTTTCATAAAATGTACATAAATTTGTACTTTCGTGAAATATTTTTCTACACTTTTGACAGTGCTGCGTCATACTTTTCGTTATGACACTAGTCTCTCCGAGGAAACGCTTGGTTACTTGACTATATCTGTTTAACGAGAAATAATGTAAGGAGTGGTTTGACGTTAGTTGCGGCATTGAGAAATATCGCGTGTAGCGAAACGAATATAAAACTTGAAAACACATGAGTAAAACGTGTGTTTTAAATGTTGTGCATTTTTTCTAACTGCAAATGTAAAAATTGGATTACCTCTCAAGCGCTACACTACGAGAACAACACACTTAAGTAGATACTCAACTTAATTCGGTTGCTTATAACTTTTATATTGCAAACCATTTTTTTTTTCAATTGAAAAACAATATCAATTGCGGAAAAAGCATTTATTATTGTATTATGGTTTATTTTTAATTAGTCGTGTATGCTTCTAACACACATTATATTTCAATTTTCCTTGTTCTCTTTAATGACTTATAATTAAATAAAAATGGATAATATTCTATACATCCTTTAGATAAATGCAAAAAATTTTTAATTGCGAAATAATTTGTATTAAATGTGTATATATATATATATATATATATATAGCATTCATATCTATATTCAATGAATTTATAAAATCATGAATTTATAATACTCCACGTGAATAATAAAGAGTCAAGGATAAATATGCTATAACATGGCTCGTTTTTTTATTTAATTATACATTAGGAATATTTTATTAAGACGCATTAAACGTCGTAATCATTCTTTATAATTTATAATCATGCTTATATTTCGTCCTTATTCAAAAAGATTTCATCAGAACATTGTCTTTAAAGCACATATTTTAACGTTAAGACATCATTTGCAGGCACATCGAGCGTTTAAGAAAACGCCAATCCTGTCTCAACTGTCGCGCCGATTTCACGATATGTTGACGACAGACGCGAAACCGGATCCGCCGCGGACCGGAAGCTACATGCACAATCTTTCACCGACTTCGGACGAGGAATTGACGAAAACGCAATCAAAGTCGATGCCTGCCACGCCGGAAAAGGAGCAGGAGGACGTGATGTCGATGCAAGAGCAAAAATCAATGCCGAACGGCGCAAGGCCGACGACACCCACCAATTTTTGTACAAAGCCGGAAGACAGCGATACGAGGTCGACGAGCGAATCAAAGGAATATAAACGACCAAGGATGAAGAAACCAAAATACAAATATTGTAAGTTGTAGTAAAAACGTTATCGAGCTGTTAACAAGTCTTTATATAATTTTAAATACGAAGCAATTCTAGAATTTTATTTTGTATTCAAGTATTTTTTACTGCTTTTATAACTTTTATCTAAAATATTTTTCCTTATCCTTACGAGTTATTTCGAAGTTTTTTTTTACAGTGAAGAAGACGAATATTTTTGCGAAATGTTTTTTTTTTTACAGAAATAGACAATATGGATGTAATAATTTAATAAAAGATATCTTTGTGTGCAGAGACTTTTTGAAAATTTGTTAGTGTGATTCTATATTTATGCAACTAGACTTAGTTCTGTAAATGGAAATAAATTTCATTAAATAAATAAAAAGGCAAAATGCGATTAGAGATTACACAATGCTAAGTAGGCATTTCGACAAGTTGATGTATGATATTTGCATTATTTATAATTTACTTTAATGGAGAAGAATTGTTAAGAGACGAACGCCGTATAGATGTCGCGATTTTATCAAAACGAAAATACGCCGCTCCATACATTCCTCTTATAAATATTTGTATGATTGATGATGAGATGCCTTATCAGGATTAAAAGCGTAAACTTGGGGAATACCAAATTGCCGATTTCTATTTATAAAAGTATTAAAGAAATGGATACAAGATAGTATTTTTTGGCTGTTGTGTATTTTTATGGTATTCGATTCTTTAAAAAATTGCAGTATAAATTATTCCGTTCGCAACATTTTTTTAAATGTGCAGTTTTTACGCGCAACAACGTATTCATATCGTAAAATATTTTACGAGACTTTATCGTCTCAGCAGAATCATAATAGCAGCCGTAATTTTACGTCATGCAAATTTTCCACTGTTTCAAATCTCAAGATTATTCGTTGTGATGGAATAACTAATATAACGCGTATGATAATTGCAATATTGAAACAGATTGAGTGATGATATCAAAGAATTAAAGCTCGTTATCTAAGCGCCTTAGTTACGCGATCAATGGAGAAGACGAATTTTTATAATCATGTAACGATTAATTAAAATATTGTATTAAAGACTGAATATTTCACGGAAATGTTTAACGAATGCAACAGAATTCGCAAGAAAATTTTATATGGCATCTCACTTTTTAAATAATTAAATGTAATTATAAATTTGATATTTCTTTAATAATTTTTTGAAATTAATTTCCAGCACAAGGCACGAATGTGGTAAATTATAACATAGTCAACTCCAATGGAGTGAAGATCGGCTCGCGCACGAGTTACATATGTAATGTGAATCAGTACCCGGCGAATAATAACGCGACGCAGTCCGAGACGGCTTCGAAACTGAAGCATCGGCCGATGCCCGAGAATGTGGAAGAATTGAGCACGTGCGAAGAAGAGCTCGGGTTCGACGACATGTTCATTCTTAAAACACACGTTGGACACGGATGGCGGGACGTCGCGAGAAGACTCTCGTATTCGGACGGACAGATCGATCAATTCGAGGAGAATTATAGACACAAGGGTATCGACGAGGTGAATATCAAACTCTAAGAATCAGATATTCTATCGCGAATGATTCAATCTTAGTAATTTTTTTATCAGACTGTAATCTTGTATAAACAAGATTTTAAAATTCATTCGTTTACGACTGATTACTATTAGGTGTTGGAATTAATTCGTAGCGTTTTTTAATGAAAGAATGTTATTTATTTCACATGAGCATTAAAAAATACATTAATGAAAGTACTTCCCATCACTTGTAAAACGCTACGAATTAATTCCAACACCTAATATTAATAAAACATTAAGTATTATTCATGTAATTAAACGTTTCATGTAAAATTCACAAATTTCTTGTAAATGTATATTAATAACAATTTATGTTAATTTTAATCCATATGTGATTTCAGGTAATCTATCAGTTATTGCTTGATTGGAAGCAAGCCAACACACGGGATGCTCAACTCGGCACGTTAGTTAGCATACTATGGTCTTGCCAGGAGTACGATTGCGTCGAGCGATTAGTTGTAGCTCGCAAGAATCCGTCTTAGTTGGGCGCGGCAAATAAAAATCTCTACCTAAAGCTTGTACATACACTTGTACTTACTTTGTACGTAAACGATTGTGATTATTTTTTTTTACTCGAAATATCATTTCACTGTTTTTATACATATTTTAGCACGTAATTTATAGATGCATCATTCTGATTGCAAAGATCGACACATCATACATTCATCTAAATATCAGATTGACAAAACATTGTTCTAGACTAATTCGTATTCAGTCTTCGATATGGCATTATGGAATCGCATTGAGCCTGCGTTTCAAGTAGGAACATGATCTGGTTAATAATGCATCACGAACGAACTTGTCGCTTTGCGCAATATACATGTGTAATATTCCAATGCGCGCACGCGTGTGTGTGTATACATACATACATTTTTTTATACTTATCCTAATTTTATAAAATCTAGTAGAAATGAACATGCAATTCTCCAAACAATATGTATTTCTTTTAGTCATTGTACAAAGTCCATATAAATACGCCTTTGATGTTACACAATAAAATCAGGCATTACATAAATTGAAGTGTATGCATGTAGATACAACGTCCTATAATAACTTTCTTTCTTTCTCCTATTCTTATATTTTTAATTTCTTAGATTTTATTAGATAAATTAATATATATTCTATACATTTTTGTAATTCTTTCCTTTCATCCAAACGTCTTACAAAACACTTTTAAATAAAAAAGAATAAAAAATTTTTGATATATTAAATATTCTAATAAAAGTACTCTCGTGTTTTAACAATTTTTTTGTAAGTAGTTTATCATTTATCACGCAATATCTTCACAAATATTTTGTTTTCTAATTCTTTGATACTAACATTATTTTGTACTCAATGATAGAATTTAATTGTATCTAGTACGTTACAAGGAATTTTTATTTAAAATGTCAACAAATCTCTCTCACTAATAATAATTCAGAATAAATATCAATGACAATTCAATTAAACACATATTGAGTCAGATATAAATTTATCGTTAATAAATTAAATTACCTTAATTTTGTAATTTGAATACTGGCAAAATGTAAAATTAATCCCTTAATATAAAATAATTGGTCAATTACGTATTTTCTTTAACATATTATAAATATGATGAAAAGAGAAATAAATATATGCAATAAAAGTAATAAATGCGACCAGTGAAATGAAAATAGTGCAATGTACAAAGTTGTAATAATTAATCAATTTAAATGCATGTTTATTTCAATCATATTTAAATTAATTATTACTTTTACTTTACGATTTAATCTGAAACAGCTTTAATTTTGGGTAACACGCGATTTGTCGATACCGTAATCATCGTATTATTTACATCGCTTTCGTCTATTACCTTGCTGAAGATTTCATTTTTACATTTATCAAATTCCTCCACCATTTCATGTAGCTCTCGATCACCATTTATAGTTATAACCGGCGATGGCAATGGCTTTAAAATTTGATGATAGAGCCAGTCATCATGGACCTGATGGATTTGCTTCAGATACTCTAACGAGATGGCGTTCTCTTCTTTTCGACCTCGTTGTTTCATTCTTTCGTATACGATCTCAGGTGTTGTCCTCAAATATACTATTTAGCAAAAAATAGAAATAAATTAAATAAATATATACAATAGATGTTTCTTCAATTATAATTTCTCATAAAATCCATACATCATATGTACCTATCAAGTCAGTTTCTATATTGGCATTTTTCAAACACCAGTCATACCAATTTTCTAATATTGTAACTTCAACGTCACGTAGTATATTATTGCGTTTTAAATTTTCAACGAAGCACATTGCACTATAGACAGACCTCTCCATGATTGTATAAGGCGAGGGTGTTTTACAAGTGTGCAATTGGAGCATAGTCAATTGTACGTAAGATTGAAACAAGAAAGCATAGCGAGATGGTTCGCTGTACATTAATTCCTGCAATGCATTTTTGTAATGTTTAATTTAATTTTTATTCTTCGTTATTAATATAGATATATATAATAATATAATATTAATATTATCGTGTATCGTATTAAAGGAAATTGATCAATCATAGTCAATTATTCTTCTCATCACCAATTTTCTAATATTGTAACTTCAACGTCACGTAGTATATTATTGCGTTTTAAATTTTCAACGAAGCACATTGCACTATAGACAGACCTCTCCATGATTTTATAAGGCGAGGGTGTTTTACAAGTGTGCAATTGGAGCATAGTCAATTGTACGTAAGATTGAAACAAGAAAGCATAGCGAGATGGTTCGCTGTACATTAATTCCTGCAATGCATTTTTGTAATGTTTAATTTAATTTTTATTCTTCGTTATTAATATAGATATATATAATAATATAATATTAATATTATCGTGTATCGTATTAATATATCTACATTAATTACGTTTATGTGTAATTATTAATATAAGCATATTTTATATAAAATATATATAGTTCATAGTTCTAAGATATTAATTTGATTTTTTTTTTGCATTATTGTTATATGTGCATTTATTTGATATAAAAATCTCAGACATTTTTTAATAAAGATATACACTGATTGTGCTTAATAATATTAGTGTCTTAAATAATCATTCGGTATAACATTTTCGCATCTTTTTATTTGTTGTGAAGTCTTTGTAAATAATTAAGATTTAACAACAAAAATATTAAATATTTATATTAAATTGTTTCTTAAGTTTTAAAGAAAAAATATTTTCTATCTCACCAGTAGATTCGTCCCACACACATCACGCCAAAGTTCAACAGGTTCTTCTAATACAGTAACATTGTCGAATTTCTTGAAATGACTTAAAAATGTTGTTTTACCACTTCCAATGTTGCCCTCTACGCACACAGTGAAAGGACGTTTGTACAGTTTACCAATGGAACCAGACATTTTGATGAAGGCTTCAAGAACTTCTTTACCTAAACAGACAACACTTGACTATTGCCTAATACTGAAAACATACTAAGGATCTGCTTGGCTATGACTGCTTGAATATGACACCTCATATACTGCAAATAGTAATAGGAAGTCTACAATAAAAATTATAATGATCTTAAATTGTAGGAAATTGATCAATCATAGTCAATTATTCTTCTCATCACCAATTTTCTAATATTGTAACTTCAACGTCACGTAGTATATTATTGCATTTTAAGTTTTCAACGAAGCACATTGCACTATAGACAGACCTCTCCATGATTTTGTAAGGCGAGAATGTTTTACAAGTGTGCAATTGGAGCATAGTCAATTGTAAGATTGAAACAAGAAAGCACAGCGAGATGGTTCGCTGTACATTAATTCCTGCAATGCATTTTTGTAATGTTTAATTTAATTTTTATTCTTCGTTATTAATATAGATATATATAATAATATAATATTAATATTATCGTGTATATCTACATTAATTACGTTTATGTGTAATTATTAATATAAGCATATTTTATATAAAATATATATAGTTCATAGTTCTAAGATATTAATTTGATTTTTTTTTTGCATTATTGTTATATGTGCATTTATTTGATATAAAAATCTCAGACATTTTTTAATAAAGATATACACTGATTGTGCTTAATACT
>NW_011627046.1:2993985-3101705 GCF_000204515.1 Acromyrmex echinatior | reverse complement strand
GTGGGAAGCAGTACCCGGCGAATAATAACGCGACGCAGTCCGAGACGGCTTCGAAACTGAAGCATCGGCCGATGCCCGAGAATGTGGAAGAATTGAGCACGTGCGAAGAAGAGCTCGGGTTCGACGACATGTTCATTCTTAAAACACACGTTGGACACGGATGGCGGGACGTCGCGAGAAGACTCTCGTATTCGGACGGACAGATCGATCAATTCGAGGAGAATTATAGACACAAGGGTATCGACGAGGTGAATATCAAACTCTAAGAATCAGATATTCTATCGCGAATGATTCAATCTTAGTAATTTTTTTATCAGACTGTAATCTTGTATAAACAAGATTTTAAAATTCATTCGTTTACGACTGATTACTATTAGGTGTTGGAATTAATTCGTAGCGTTTTTTAATGAAAGAATGTTATTTATTTCACATGAGCATTAAAAAATACATTAATGAAAGTACTTCCCATCACTTGTAAAACGCTACGAATTAATTCCAACACCTAATATTAATAAAACATTAAGTATTATTCATGTAATTAAACGTTTCATGTAAAATTCACAAATTTCTTGTAAATGTATATTAATAACAATTTATGTTAATTTTAATCCATATGTGATTTCAGGTAATCTATCAGTTATTGCTTGATTGGAAGCAAGCCAACACACGGGATGCTCAACTCGGCACGTTAGTTAGCATACTATGGTCTTGCCAGGAGTACGATTGCGTCGAGCGATTAGTTGTAGCTCGCAAGAATCCGTCTTAGTTGGGCGCGGCAAATAAAAATCTCTACCTAAAGCTTGTACATACACTTGTACTTACTTTGTACGTAAACGATTGTGATTATTTTTTTTTACTCGAAATATCATTTCACTGTTTTTATACATATTTTAGCACGTAATTTATAGATGCATCATTCTGATTGCAAAGATCGACACATCATACATTCATCTAAATATCAGATTGACAAAACATTGTTCTAGACTAATTCGTATTCAGTCTTCGATATGGCATTATGGAATCGCATTGAGCCTGCGTTTCAAGTAGGAACATGATCTGGTTAATAATGCATCACGAACGAACTTGTCGCTTTGCGCAATATACATGTGTAATATTCCAATGCGCGCACGCGTGTGTGTGTATACATACATACATTTTTTTATACTTATCCTAATTTTATAAAATCTAGTAGAAATGAACATGCAATTCTCCAAACAATATGTATTTCTTTTAGTCATTGTACAAAGTCCATATAAATACGCCTTTGATGTTACACAATAAAATCAGGCATTACATAAATTGAAGTGTATGCATGTAGATACAACGTCCTATAATAACTTTCTTTCTTTCTCCTATTCTTATATTTTTAATTTCTTAGATTTTATTAGATAAATTAATATATATTCTATACATTTTTGTAATTCTTTCCTTTCATCCAAACGTCTTACAAAACACTTTTAAATAAAAAAGAATAAAAAATTTTTGATATATTAAATATTCTAATAAAAGTACTCTCGTGTTTTAACAATTTTTTTGTAAGTAGTTTATCATTTATCACGCAATATCTTCACAAATATTTTGTTTTCTAATTCTTTGATACTAACATTATTTTGTACTCAATGATAGAATTTAATTGTATCTAGTACGTTACAAGGAATTTTTATTTAAAATGTCAACAAATCTCTCTCACTAATAATAATTCAGAATAAATATCAATGACAATTCAATTAAACACATATTGAGTCAGATATAAATTTATCGTTAATAAATTAAATTACCTTAATTTTGTAATTTGAATACTGGCAAAATGTAAAATTAATCCCTTAATATAAAATAATTGGTCAATTACGTATTTTCTTTAACATATTATAAATATGATGAAAAGAGAAATAAATATATGCAATAAAAGTAATAAATGCGACCAGTGAAATGAAAATAGTGCAATGTACAAAGTTGTAATAATTAATCAATTTAAATGCATGTTTATTTCAATCATATTTAAATTAATTATTACTTTTACTTTACGATTTAATCTGAAACAGCTTTAATTTTGGGTAACACGCGATTTGTCGATACCGTAATCATCGTATTATTTACATCGCTTTCGTCTATTACCTTGCTGAAGATTTCATTTTTACATTTATCAAATTCCTCCACCATTTCATGTAGCTCTCGATCACCATTTATAGTTATAACCGGCGATGGCAATGGCTTTAAAATTTGATGATAGAGCCAGTCATCATGGACCTGATGGATTTGCTTCAGATACTCTAACGAGATGGCGTTCTCTTCTTTTCGACCTCGTTGTTTCATTCTTTCGTATACGATCTCAGGTGTTGTCCTCAAATATACTATTTAGCAAAAAATAGAAATAAATTAAATAAATATATACAATAGATGTTTCTTCAATTATAATTTCTCATAAAATCCATACATCATATGTACCTATCAAGTCAGTTTCTATATTGGCATTTTTCAAACACCAGTCATACCAATTTTCTAATATTGTAACTTCAACGTCACGTAGTATATTATTGCATTTTAAGTTTTCAACGAAGCACATTGCACTATAGACAGACCTCTCCATGATTTTGTAAGGCGAGAATGTTTTACAAGTGTGCAATTGGAGCATAGTCAATTGTAAGATTGAAACAAGAAAGCACGCATAGCGAGATGGTTCGCTGTACATTAATTCCTGCAATGCATTTTTGTAATGTTTAATTTAATTTTTATTCTTCGTTATTAATATAGATATATATAATAATATAATATTAATATTATCGTGTATCGTATTAATATATCTACATTAATTACGTTTATGTGTAATTATTAATATAAGCATATTTTATATAAAATATATATAGTTCATAGTTCTAAGATATTAATTTGATTTTTTTTGCATTATTGTTATATGCGCGTTTATTTGATATAAAAATCTCTCTGAAAATTGGTATTGAAATGATTGATTAATCTTCTACGATTTAAAATTATATTCTCACCGCTACAACTTCTATCCTGTAGATCCTATATTACAATATACTTTAATCCTATATTATAATAAGATAATATTACTTTCTACAATTAACTTATCAACAGTATAAATGTGAAACATAATATATCTTAAACAAATCAACACAATGAAAGGTCCACAATATATGTCTCTAAATATCGATTATCTTATCAATTAGAAAATATGTAATATATGTAATCTTATCAAAAACTTTCTCTTGTACATCTTAATTTTTAATTTAGTTAAATTAATATTTAATATTTATTTCTACTTAATTCATTGTGCGCAAAACCACACATTAAGAACTTATTGAAATATAAATATTTTTATCAATTAAACAGACAATTAAACTCCATTTCACTTCTCAGTCACATTTAGAACATTTTGTCACTCACCAAAAGATTATTGCACGAGATATTTATTCGTTTATGATTCGCAATCAGCTGATTCCTAATTCAACGTGTCAAATAACGTTCACGTAACCCGATACAGTGTGCGATTGCAGTGGCTCTTGACGAAAATGCAGTTTCGAAAATAATGATTCTTGATCTTTCAGCTCGACAAGGCGGGAATGACACCGATGAAGACGAATACAGATAATGAACCAGAAACTACCGCGCAACTTTCCCGCCAAAACAAAACACGAGCGCCATCTCGAACAGATAAGCCCGTCATCTGATCATCTGTACAATCTGCACTTTCTTCCTCTTCCCTCATGATAAAGAAGCACAAATGTACACCTTTTATCGCGAAGAAGGTGCAGCTAAATCAACCAAACCAAATAGAATAGAATAGAATACACACGCGCATAACCAAACACGCGTACATAATATTAGTAAAAGCAGAGAATATTTTCGGTTAGTAATATTTCTCGATTTTCGCTAAACTTCCAACTTCGCGTTCCAACAGAGCGATGTCGATTGCCAGATGATGAATCAATCAATCGAACGAGTCGAAACATTCGTAGCTTCTGATTCCTCGAATGCTGGAACATTATCCAGAGATGCTACCAACTGAAACACAATAAACCACAGGAGAGAGGATCGATAGTTCCGAATCTATGATGCGAATTGGACGAACAATAAAAAACGACGAATAATAGATTTAGGATCGCAAGGATATTAGATGGAAGTATAAATTTCACAAATTTTTGTACGTTAATTATTTACACACACATTTTTCAATATGTTGATTAGTTACATTGAAAACTGCGCGTAAATAATTAGCGTACAAAAATTTCTGTACTGTTACAGAATAGAAAAGTTCTCCAGTAACAAATTCTTTATCTTGTAGCCAATTACGTTAAAAAAATTTTTCGATAAATAAAATATCCTTCACGTGCGTTAACAACTGTTCTCAAAACCATAAATGCATTGGCATTGCATGCTTTGTATTCGGTGATACAAGTCGACACAAGTGTCGTTCTATCTTTGCTGCTCATTGATTTCAAAAAAGATAAAATGTTGTCAACTTTGGTCATTAAATAGAAAAGCACCCATTATTGTCTTGAATGAGCTGAATGCATGCTTAGCTAGTCACGTCACTGATACCGGCACGCCTGGCTTAATTATTGAATGACAAAATGAGTACATGATGTAATGACAGCGTTCGTTGTTATACGATTCTGCATCCTACATCCTACCACTAATGTTCCATAATAATTAATACTAATTCGCTATTGTTCATCATATCAGCGTCATAACATCAAATCACGTTGTCGCGATAACGTGTTATCAATGTATACCATACTCACCGGCGGAGGCCATCATGCGATCTGCTGATTACTAATTACAACGCGAAAACCTCGCTGTTTAACAAGGAAACTCAGCATGACGCTCTACAGCTGTCATTCACTGCCGCTTCTACGTTCCTGCTATTTCTGATGCAATTTGACTTGGGCTGTGATCAAAGTCTCGCTGCAAATGCTTTAAAGTGTTTGATGGATCAATTAGAAAAAAAAATTTCACAAATTGACCAATTAAAAAACGCTTCAAAGCGTTTGCAATATCGCGTTGACTATACCTTTGATGCAACAATGCGAACAAGACAAGAGTTCCCGTGCGTGCGAACATGTGATACACGTTACGATGAACGATGCTAACAATAAGTATACCTATTATTGATCCGCTCGGAAGATGCATTTATTGACAGTCGATCAGTGAGAGATCGCCATTAACGACATTACCACTGGAGATAATATTTGAAAAAAATTCATAGTCGTACCTTTTTAGTTGAAATAAAAACAATCGATTAAAAAGAATGATAAAATGGGAAAAATGAAAAAAAAAATAATATTCAATAACGAGAATAAACGAGGAATATCGTTTCAAATAAATATACATATATCAGCAAAAACAAATGTATTACATTTATTACATTGAAAATTGAATTATGAAAATTGTAGAATATAAAAGGGAGAAATTGATATTTTTTTATGACTACTGTTATAATCTATAATATTATGCGGTAATGCATGTGCAGTATCTATTTAAAAATATTTGAGAAATATTTAATTCTAAGGAAATAAATAGTTGAAAAACCTTCTTTCATTATCTTGATTTGGCTTCCTAATTTAATTACATTACAAAATTAGAAATGTTATTGTAAGCATCTATATTTTAATGAATAAGATATATAGTAAAAGAACTTTTTATCTGCAACATTATTAATTAACTAGATATTGTATTAAAAGAAGGGAATTAGTTATTGCGGAATATATTTTTAATTATGAAATAAATGAAGAAATTAACGAAGAAGATAAACGTTTATAGAACTTTTATTTTCAATTTTTTAATTAAATAAAAATGTGTATTAAAATATTAATTAAGTTATTGGAGAGAACACTTTACCATGATATAAATTTAAAAAAACTAAAGGAGAGATAAACAGTTGAAGACTTTATCTTCTATTTCATTTTTTAATTAAATATTATATTAAAAAAATAAAAATTAGTCATTAGCAATAATTTAACGATAAAATAAAAATTAGTATAATTACAAGCTTTATAATCAAAGCTTGGATTTTTATGAAGAAATCATTTTAAAAGTGATAATATCTTTAAAAGAAGATCAACATCTTGAAGGTGATACCTTTGTCTTTATATTTTCAAGGATACTCGTCAAACTAACGATTTTAATGAAAACGTCATCGCGCCTTTGTTCACATTTCAGTGATCTTTACGTGCCTTTACACATCAGCACATGTGGTCGACTATAATCTTCGTCAAAGTGCGCCGCCTCATGAACGAAAAGTGGCACAAACGTGGTCCGTTTTTGATTTATACCGCTGAGAGCGGTCCTAGTTACAGCTGGAAACGTATATCCGGGACCGGAGAGGTATCTGGAATGGGAGTGTGTGTGACTAGTTGCTATAAAGAATTCTTGGCTTTGAAAGTGGCCGCGACGCAAAACTTATATCTGCTAGATGACTTTTATTAGAATCCTCCCGTGTCCTTTACTCGGAGAAAAAGGTTTAACGGTATGTCCAACATTATAATATATTATATAGAATTTTTTATTTATGAGAGGCAATAAAAATAAATACAAATGGGATTATTTCTCTGTAAATTATCGTAAAAGAATTTTTCGGTTTTCGAAGGCATCACGACATAAAACTTGCCAATTTGCTAGATTATTCTCATTATAATACTCTCCTTATCTTTAACCAAGCATCTTTGATTATAAAATTTTAAATTATTCTGATTATTAAGTTTTATTATTACATATTGTAATAAATCTGAAATTGGATTAAGAAACAATCATAATGAATAAAAATAATTATTTAAGTTATTGTAAAAAATTCTTGTCTTTGAAAAACGGCAGACACGGCAAGACTTGTATTTACACTGAGAGAAAAATATTTGTAAGATATTCATTATAAAATAAACCATTATTTAATACAAAATAAAATGTTATTTCTAGCAAATAAACTATCTATTTTATTTTTTATAATATTAACGAGATATATTTTATGAAAATGTGTATTTAGCCATCACAGTCAAACGTTATTATAATAAAAAAAAAATATCGAAAAAACATTTGCTTGCAAATTTTCGATTTTTTTTCAGTGTATCGTATAACGTTTATTAAAATCATTTACTCACTTTAATAGCGAGCAGAGTTTAATGTTAAAGTCTTTAAAAAATACATAATTGTGAAAGATTAAAAAAATTAGCGTAGGAAAAATGATTAAGAAAAGATTCTTCGGCCTCGAAAGAAATCAAATTTTTAAGCTTGCCAGATTATATTCGTAAAATTTGCTTTTGTTTCAAAAAGAATTTCACTTGACGGCTCATGATATATAATGACATACGCAAAGAATTGATGCAATAAAAAGAAGCTTAAATATGTACTTTTCAATACGATTATTCTTCCGTATTCGCACGCTTGAGCGCGATAAATTTATATCCATTGTATAACGAGCGAAAATAATTTCCGGTGGAGATAAATACGACGAGAAATTGACTCTGAGCGTAGCTTAAATCATCGTGTCTTAAATCACCGAAGATAATGTGCTTAGAGATATTTGAATTTCTGTCGAGTTCCGGACGTTTCCATGCGGTTTGCGACGTACACGAACTGTCCAATGTCTATTTTGAATCCCGGAGTATTTATAAACTTACCTTTACCGGCGCGAAGTACAACGTGGTCCTTGTGTAAATGGAATCTCTGTCGATCATGCTGTTAGTCACGTTTTAGCGCCAGATCTAATTCCAATCGAACGTATTATTGCGTCCACTTATGTACGATCACGTATTAATGAATTATTTTTCAATTGTTTCTTCGATCGAATTTCGATATCTGCTTTCGATATCCGAATTAGCACTTAAAAATTATTTATACTATAGATTAATAAATATATTATAATTTCTCAAATATAATAAACTATTCTCTTTCTTTATAGATTTACCTTCACCGACGCGAAGTATAACGTGGCCCTTGCATAAATGGAATTGTTGGCGATCTTGTCATTAGTCATGATTTGGTACTAGACGATTCAATTGATCTCATATTTATCGCATCTACTTCCATACGATCACGTGTTAATCAATTATCTTTTAGTGTTGTTTAAAAAGTTGTTTTCCCGATCGAATTTCGATCGAATATCTATTGAGTTAGCGCCAGTTAGCGCTTAAACATATTATAATTTATAGTGTACTTAAATGTTATAGTTTTTTTTTCAAATATTTAACTATTCTCTATTCTTTTATAAATTCATCTTTATCGATGCGAAATATCGAAGCATGACTTTAATTTGTGTAAATAAATATTTACTAAATTAATATTTAAACATTTATACTATAAAGATTATTAAATATACTATAGGTTCTCTCTACTCTTCTCTTCTTATAGCTGCGCATTAATTCCTGATATTTTGGCTTCCATCCATCCTCGTTAATCATCGCCTTGACAATTGTGAATTTCTCCCTATGTTTAATGTCTCTGATTTTATCTAGAAAATAGTATTCATTTTTAATTATATCTATTTTAATTATCTATTTCGATATGAATATTAAAGATATAAAACAAAAGAATGGCTTATAGATATTATTTAATGCGTTATTAAACACGCGTATCTCAAGTCTCTTCAACCTTCTTGATAAAATGCAGCCTGCATCTCTTCTCTAAGACTAGTAGTGGATTAATCATCTCGTATCAAGGCCTTTACATTCATGCGGCCCTGCGGGGACGAGTCGAATGGTCAGCCAAGGGATTCTTGGGATAATCTCGGAAAAGCGGGATAAATAACCAGACGGTCGGCAGACTGATCCGTTTACTCGTTTATATTTGGATGATGATGCCTTCTCTCGGCCATCGTCGCGGCCTCGCACAAATTGTATCAGTGTGTCATTTCGCATCGCAATTTTATGCAATTTCACTGCGACATCGCGGCTGTTCTTCCCGATCCAAGTCGCATCGGTGGAAAGTGGAAATCCGAGCGAAGCGAATCCGACGGCTTGTTCTCTTCTCATGTCGCATCGGGAAACTGGCGAAGCAATGACGAAAGGAAATGTGTCCTCTTCCGAAGCAATGTTTCCTAGAAAGCGTTCCACATGTATTTTCATTCATTCGAAGTCTTCTAGCGTATGTAGAATTTTAACGCAAAATATCATTTCCATTAGCGAATTCGGTTAAACAGGCGTTGGTGCATATTAAAGTCGTTGTACATTTAATCTGTGTGAAAGTAAAATGTAAATATTTCGAATTATAAAATATAAATTTTACTTAACAGTGCAATAAAATGTGTTCAGAATTTCATGGTTTAATCCGTTTTTATATTAAACACATAGTTTTACGTCAATTTGTGTACGACGACTATAATTTGTATCAGCGTGTACTGACAATGAGTGCATCAATTGAATTCGCTCTATATATATAATATGTGTATGTGTGTGTGTGTGTGTGTGTGTGTGTGTGTGTGTGTGTGTGTGTGTGTGTGTGTGTGTATGTGTGTGTGTGTAATGAATTACTCTTAAGCACGTTTTCACAATATATGAAATTCATTCACGAATTTCTTGATAACTTTTAATTTTCAGATAACCACATATTGTGAAAAACGAATTTTAGAATTTTTTTTTAATTCATTTTAAACACTCTATATGAAACTGATTGTGCAACTTGATTTTAATATACTGACGGGTTCAGTGAACCCGAACAGTTTTTTCAATTAGTGTTATGAAAAATTGTAACAAAATTGTTTTTCACAACCTTATACAATTTTAAGTCAACATAAATTTATTCTTCGGATTTTGACTATTAAAATAAAAAAAAAATCACTCAATTACGTTAAGCAAAGATACATTAATTTAAAGTACACTGGACTCGCGAATATTAGTTAAGAAAAGTTTTGGAACGAATATCGATTAGCATTAATTGCGCGATATTTGTGTGATTGTGATTTATCATCTAGTCGAGCGACGCCTTCGGGTACCGCGGTATACATCCGTCAAATCTTTTTTCATTTTCTTTTTCCATGGAACGACAGCGTAGTACGAGAGATTCGGCGACGACCGAGGCTTCACCGAGCGAGAGAATCTCCCGCGCGTTTCCCATGACAGGATGGACGGATTCGTGCCACGTGATACTGTTTTGACTGATACACGCCTGCCAGTAGAATCCCATCGCAAGGAAAAACGAAACTAGAGAGTGACGGAGAGGATGGAGCAGAAAACGAGGAAGGGAACCATCTCGCGACTTGCTCCCGTGGGACAAAACGCACAAATGTTCCTCGATGTCCCTCTTGTCATATGAAACGTCATTGTGAAAAAGAACATCTCGGAAAATATTTTGGCTTTTTCTTACTGAACATGATTCGTAGGATGGAGCAAAGGTTCTAATTATTAACATCCATCGTGACGATCCATCAACTCTCACGACTTTTTATGATGAGTCAGAATTACTGCGTATACAATTTCTATAAAATACATTTTAAGTTCTTTAAATTTTGTTAGATAAAAGAGAAGTGATTAGACTGATTTACATTAAACTGCTATTGGCACTTTTGCGGGTCAATCGTCAATTATAATTATTAATTTAGAGATTGGTGAAAGAGGTCTAATATCCATTTCTGCCAATGTAGATAACTTCAATTAGGTTAACTCGATTTAACTTACCTTTCATCCTTTTCTGATTCTTAAAACTAGAAAAAGATAAAAAGTTAGTTAAACCAAGATTAAAGTTAACCTAAATTGATAGAAATGGACATGAGTCTTATCGAAATTGCCTTCAATTAAATATATTATGGACTTTGTTCTACAATTTGACACATGATTTTTAAACCAATGTTATAAACTCATTGTTATGAACCCATTTAGTTTACTCATGCTTAAGACGAAGACATTTGCAGCTGATATGTGTTTTTCGAACGATTTAGGCTTATAGAATAATATTATTTACTTTGAATTTGAAAAATAAAAAGAAAAAAAATAAGAAGACACTTCCATGCTGAAGAGCATAAACTTCAAATTTAATTCTAAACAAATTTTCTAGAACAACAGAATCAATTTTTTCCTAATTTCAGAATTAATGAAACATAAATTGCTTATGGTAAATACGTAAACTTAAAAATACGAGACTAAATTCGCAATTAGACTAAATTGAAAATTCGAAACTAAATTGCAATAATCACCGTCTGCCTTTTAGCGTAACCCAATAAGATACTTCCCGTTGCACATGCAGATCGCAATGCGTTTGAGCGCCATTTGCCCTTTGGCCCTTGCCAATTTGTGAGTAACCTTAAGTTTCAATTATGTGAGATCGTTTTATATGACGAGTTAAAAAGCGCCCTTTACGATTCGATATCCGGACGGCGGGCGAGAACAAACAATTTAGATCATATACCCGCTTTTAATTCCCGGGATTCCACTTAGACGATTTTACACCGCCGGTTAGTAAAACTGTCGACTAATTGTTGGCGAGCGCCATGCTCATTACCGGTGTCTCGAATTTCAAAAGAAAAAATTCTTTCATCGCATTATCGAGAGCATGCAGGTCGTCGAGGTCCAAAACACGTGTCGATCTATATATAACCGGCTGAAACACGCAGACCCTTCCGATCTTTACGCTTCAAACTCGACAATAGTACCGTAACAATTTAGCATTTGTGAAATAATAGACCCTGAGTGCCATCAACTTGACAAAACGATGCGTGGTATCGAAGAATTAAAAAAAAATTAGTTAGCTATTACAAAAAATATCGCATTTTACTGAATGACATAACATCATTGATTTCTTGGTGGATCTCAATCAAAGCCATTACATCATTAGGATTTAACAAAAAAACCAGACCTAAAACTAACAAAAGAGAAATCTAGAATAATTCTTATCAACTTTAAGTTCAATTTTCGATATTATTCCTACATGTACAATCGCTGTTTTATTCTCTCCGTTTATAATCTTTTTTTTTTCAGTCCAAAATTTTGTACTGTTTTAAACTTCCTAAAAATATGGGAAAATCCAGGAATACTTTCCAACAACTCTGTTACATTATCGAATACGTTATAAAATATTTAGGGGAAGGGAATCAGATTTCGGTTTCTTTTATTTCGGAAAAATTCGAGAGTGAACTTCACTCTTGTGCCAAAAAAAGACCCAGATTGCAGAAGGATTATGATAAGCATATAACTTCAAATTCATTTTCTTCTAATAGTAGAACTATGTAACTCACTAAATAACATTCAACATATAAAAGAACAATAAAAGAATGTTATTATGCGTTAAATGAATTGATGTAATTCCAGTCTCGGTACTTTGATCCCCATTTTATTGGAAGTTCAACATCAGACGGTTCGTACCCAATGTTCAACGTGCGTTAAGCGACTTATGGTGTTTGCAGTGTGCGTCGACGGAAATAGCGTTACAGCGTGCACGGCCAAACAGCGTGCAGAGAAAAGAAGATAGAGAGCAACGCGGAGAGAAGCGTCACGCACGAAGGAGAGAAGAAACCTTCAAAGTTCTGCCCAGAAGAAGATGAAGGAGAGAGAGAAAGGCGTGGCGAAATGGACGCGGTGAGAACGACATGGAACGAATTTCCGAAACGAAACCAAGAAGGAGGAAAGCAAAGGAGGAAAAGTGAAGAGAAGTTTCGAAGGCGAATAGAACAGGCAGAGCGGTGGAGAGAAGACAGGCATAGTGAGGACGAAAAGGAAGAGACGAAAAAGGAATAAGGGGGATACGAAGAGCAAGAAGAAGCGTAGCAGACTCTTCCTTTTCTAGAGGGACAGGTGCACGCCTCTATTTTGGCGATGCCGGCCGGCGAATGTTCAGTCCAATCTCGTAGAGCGAAATCGCGACATTCCACCGCACAGCTCCTCCGCACAAGCAAGCTCTTCGCCCACTTCTCCTTGGTGTCTTCGGATCTCTCTTTTGCCATGCGAGCTTGCGACATCTTCGTGGCATGTCGCCCTGTGACGTCCTCTGGTTTTCCACCCTCTCTCACGTATACGAAAATTACATAATGCATCGTTTAATGGTTCTCTCTGATGTCGTTTCTAGAAGCTTTCAATAATTCTTCGAAATTTATTTTGAGTATTATAAAAGCTTCTTTCTCACACTGTTAAATATCAAAGGAGTGATGGTAATCCTTTCAGTTAAATAACAATTTGTTATTTTTAACTTCATGTGTGTCAAAATGTAAATTAATCCATTTCTGTGGTTAGCTTCAAAGTAAACATTTTAATGTATACATTTAGTAAATAATAAACTAAATTCGAATCAAATTTAGTACATTTTCTAATGATATGGTGAGGAACAGTGACGAGTTACAGAGATAATTAAAAATAATTCAAATTGGATGTAAAATTTGACATTACAAATTTAACAGTGCAAACGTATAAATATAATTAATTAATTTTATGCAAATAGTAGGACACGCTGAGCATATTTTCACTTCTAACAAACAGAAATAAAAGAAATAAAAAACTTTTTATTTCTGTGTTAAATTTTGGAGGAAAGATAAAAAAGAATATAATTCCCGAAATATCGAGTGCGAGAAGTTCAAAAAATCTTGTAATGACTTCAAAGCAATTCGTCTAAGTGGACTTCTCAAAGGTATTAGTGCCATATTAGTTACACTGTAATATACTAAGTAAAGTGACAAAATTGCTAATTAAATTATTTAGATTCCCATATTGTGTTATAATTAAAAATAGGTATGTACACTGTACAAAGTGAAAATAATAATGATAATTTATAAATATGTAATTTTACTGACTACTTTTAATTTTACTCAAATTATTTAATATAAAATTTAATACATTGCTTCTCTCTCTCTCTCTCTCTCTCACTATCACTCTTATAGAATTATTATATGTACTATAATTGTAATATAAATTCAAACAAAAATAATTTTAACGCATTTCAAATAATTACATACATTAGTATTACTATTTATAGATTTACTCTATAATAAGAACACATCCACGAACATACAATCACGATAACTACGATTTCACGTTCTGCATCTGAATAAAGCATATCATTTTGAACTTTAAATAAAGTCTCTCGTCGATTTAATTTTCCTCATATTTCGCATGAAATAAGCTCTCAACAGAGTTTATGTGTGAAAACATTGTAGCTTACATCCGATTAGCCCGTTTCACATAAATTTCGACGATGGTTGAAATTAAAAAGTTATTTCATCACTCTGCCATGGCTTCTTCCACTTTGTTTGTTTCTCGTGCGATGGTACCTATATCTTTCTCGCCCGCATTTGCGTTTGAGTTAAAAGCAAGAAAAAGGAAAAAGAAAGGATCACTTTATGCCTCCATACGTGGAATGACGAAAGGAATAGCCACGAAAACTCGAAGAATTCGGGAACACTGAATTCTCGGCGCCAGAAAATGCGAAACGACGGCGTCTCGCATCGGCATCTTTCTCCGTGATCTTTCTCCGTCGTCTGTATTTCGCTGCTTTCTTTCTCGACTGCTATTTTCTAGTCGCTTTACACATCACGTTATTCTCACGCGTGCCGAACGCGCCGCGCAATCCGCGGTCGAAATACCGACGCAAGTATATGTCGAATGTAGAAGAATTCCGTCCTAATTAAGACAACTTTTAGCGAAAAGCAGCTATGCAATCTATAGAATGACAGTAATGTCTTCATCGAATCAATCATTTTTTTCGCGGAAAAAATGATTTAGCTGAAATGTTTAAAAATGTAGGAAAATACACACAGATCTGAAAATGTAATTAAAATAAAACATAATCCGTAATATTGTAAAAAATATGATATTCCAGCAATTTAAAAATCCTATTAGTTGTTTAGATAATAATTATTTTAATATTAATTGTTAAGATAATATTAATTTTTCTAATTTTTTTGATCTAACAACATGATTTTCAGATTTTTATCTAGCTAAATTTTTACTATATTTTTACTTGTACATGAAAAAAAAGATAAAATAATTTCTATCTTTTACAAGATTTGTAAAAATATTCTGGGTATTTTTGCAGAACTTCTGACTCTTTACTTACTTTAAAGTAAAAATACCAGAGGTGTAAGGTAAAATAAAATACATTACAATAAATTAAAAATTATAATAAATCCATTCAAGTTATTTTATAATAATGTACATCATACTATTCTCAAGATTGTAAACATGAACAACTCCAAATTTTATACACTTGTACTTTTTACCGTGCAGTAAAGTAAATTTTATCCGCTGAGACAAAAACTTCCCGATAAAATAAATCCTATTGAGATATATGATAATTTAGATTTGTTTTACAAAATGTCAAAAATATCTTATTAGGTGTTGGAATTAATTCGTAGCGTTTTACAAGTGATGGGAAGTACTTTCATTAATGTATTTTTTAATGCTCATGTGAAATAAATAACATTCTTTCATTAAAAAACGCTACGAATTAATTCCAACACCTAATACAATATGATTCAATGTTTGCTCATTTATCCGAAAAGTAAAGTAAATCTTACGTAAGCCCTGTCCCTATATATAAATTTTATGGACTCAACTCCATAAAATTTAGAATTCTAGCGTATACTATTCTACATTTTTCTGTGTATATAAAAAGATCAATTATTTTTTTAATGATACTTTTTATTATAAAATAGAACTGGAGATACTTTTTAAATAGAATGACTCTCTGACTATGTATATTAATCTTTTTCTTTTACTGTTTGCCTTGATCTAGCCGCTTTCTCGTCCTCATTAATTTCAAGCCACGGTTGACCGGTCCGAGGGAAGAGGACCCCACGCCGCTAAGTGCGAACGAAAAATGTTAGACGCCAACGGGAAATGTGACGGAATCAGGACTCGTGCGTGTAACTACATACATACACACGGATATATACACATAGCGTTGAAGCCGCAGCATGTGTCAGTTGGACTGAATGGACGCCTTGAAACGCCACGAGATTTATCGATGCATTAGTGTTCCCGAAGTCAGCCGGGTGAGTCGCGTGGCTGACGCCTCTCGTCCGGCAATTTCCAGATTTATCGAAGAATTCCGAGGTAGAGATCCTCAAGGCCAATCATTTGCCTTGTCCAAAAAGCGCATTGACTCCAGCCCGAGTAATCTCGGCCTGAGAGATCGGAGGTGAGTATTGTGAAAAGGATGATAGAAAATAATGCAGACAGAAGTACGCGGAGAAATATTGGATTGTAAAAATAAATTGTAAAAATAAAGTATAAATTTATGCTCGAGAAATTAGAAGTAAGAACATCGCTCGTATATGTGTAAAAATAGCAAATTTATGATCAGAACTTAAGTCTCTGATCTCTCTCGTTGTAAGAGTTTGTATTAAGGGATAAGAGACCATCTGAGATGACTAAAAAGTTATTAACTTTCCTTACTTACATGATCCAAGTTATGAGATTCATATTCATAAGAGTTCCTCCTCTAGAAAGATGAGTATGTGTATATATAATATATGTTCATACTTCTTCATCTTTTTATCATATTAAGTAGATTAAATTCAATATGAAACCACAGATTTAAAGTATGAATTAAATGTAATGAAAAAAATTACTAAATTTTTGTTTAAATAGTACTGACTTAATATTTACTTACGATAAATAAATATTTACTAAATAAAAAGATGACCATTAAATAAAATTAATTGTTTCCATACCAAATAAATATATATTCCTATTTAATAAATATTCAGTATTATCAAGTACTACTTAATTAAAATTTTTTTTAAACAATCATTTTTTAAAAATATTGACGTAGAGAAATAGAAGCAAATTTGTTATAAAACTTTTGTACAAAGCACATCTTTTAATATTTGAAATAATTTTTGAGATATAACGGAAAAAGCTAATGAAAAAGCGTTTTATCTATAAAGTGTGATTTCACTTTAGCATAATATAATGAAAAAAAGATTAAAAAAGCACTTTACCTATGAAAAGAGATTTCACCATTGTAAATGTACTTTCGCTTAAAACTTTTTTAAATCCATGTTTACTATGGAACCTGATATATGCTTCTGTATAGTTTTCTCTATAAAAGCACTCGATGAGGAACACCTGATAAGAGCATCATGTTTTAGTAGCATATGTTATAAATATTTTATGAAATATTCAGTGAATAATTTAAAATAGAAAAAAGAGACGTTGATTCGGCGATATACAATATTGTAAGTGTCATTATTCAGAGCAGCATATTAAAGAAGAAGAAGAAGTAACTAAAGTAACACAGAGGAAATAACTAAAACAATGAACGATATCGTTTTTTAAGGAAATTTATGAATGTTCTACAATCATCAAATTCAATTCATATAGAAACGCCCTACTCTGAAACTTTTTTAATACTTTTAGAATACAAAAGATAATCATAAGTCATCACTACAATTGAATTAAAGATTCTGCCATCAATCGCCGCGATGTTTATGGATTCTGCTCTTTTAATCCATTTAAGTGAAGTTGTGATTTTTGAAATTTTTGAAAGCAATGCAGTCTTGACTTTTAGAGTACAATTTCAATTGCTATTCATTGAAATGTAATTTAAACAATAAACAGATATTTTACACCGAAAAAAGTTTACATATTTTTTTAAATAGTACTAAGTAAACATTTTTAGTACAATAAATAAATATTTATTCGATAAAAGGTGATAGTTAAACTAATTAACGGTTTTTATATCAAATAAATATATATATATATATTTCCATTTAGTAAATATTTATTTAGAAATTTTATTCAAATAAATATTTATTAAAATTTAACTTTTTGTCAGTGCATTTATATTTTAATTTATAAAAATTAATTTAGAAGTTAATCCTCAAAATATCAAACAGAAGAATAATTTGTATATGTCCATAATGTATATGTCCATTATGTATAATTACTAATTTATTTTTTCTCTTATACAGTACCAGAAAAATACTTGGAATACAGAAAAACTTGCTGTTAGATCACACATTAACAACAATTTAATATAATACGATCATGAACCAATGCGATAATGGTAATCCCTTTCGCGAAATCGATAAATCTGCGAGGATAGCGGAATAAATCGCCGTCAACGCGCAAGCTGCTAATAAATGTATTTTCCCGAGCGAGAGCAATACACGGCACCAACCTCGATATGTCCCACGAGGATCGCCGAATGCGTTTACGGCTAATCAAAATCGCGTGGACCACCTGGAATAATTAACGGGGCGATGATGCGTGATGGTCCGCGTGGGATTTCTGACGATTCATTCATGCGAGCGGGAGAGGGATGCTTTACAGTATCGAATGGGGGTGGCAGGAAAAGCCTGTAGGTTCGTGAATCATAGCGCCCACGCGAGAACACCATAAAAATAATGCAGCATGCGTCATGATATAGCAAACGTGACTCATCACCCTATAAGCGCATATGTATCGCACTCGTGTCACAAGATTGCATCGACAAGTCGCAGGACGCGAAATCCCCATTTCCAACAACGCGAGAAATTATGTATCTCGCGGATAAAAGCACAGCTGTGAACGCGAATGCGATACGGGCGATGCATTTCAAGGCACGCGCGGGTATCGTGACTGAAAATTGGTAAATGCATAACGTGACCAAGTCCATAACAATCGAACAAGTGGCAGTCCCGCATTATTGCGGAGACTACCGACAATTAAATTAACAAATTGCGATGTAATTTTGGCTGCGACGCACATAGCTTGAGAAATGATTAATTAATTGAGAAAGGCGTGAGAAAGTAGGAAGACGAGTCACAACTTCCACGAAAGAATTAAGAAAGTTAGCCGAAATTTACCGCGCCAGACAAGCGCCTGGTAAACGCGAGCGATAAACATCGAGAATTAAAATTTAACGTCTGTGTCAACAAGTCGCAGGTATAGAGTTTGTTCAGAGTCTGTCCTCGAATTAGACGCGAGCTGAGAAAAAATGACATTTCACGGATGATTAATTGATCGCTCGTGACAAAGAGAAAATGATGAAGTGCACCTCGAGTTTTAACGATAGCGCGATAAGTCCGTCATCCCCGAATCGTACACAGTTGGAGTGATATCGACCAGTTCTGATATTTCTTAGTCATCGCCGACATTTCGTGCTGGCTTAGAGGAGCACGAAATGTTTTTCGTGAGTCACTAATAAGAGAGTTCATTTCAGAATTAAATGCTTTGCCAGTACGCAACGTCAACTAAACGTCAGATGCAATAAACATCCAGACGTTTCGCCGACTCTCGTGGAACGTAAGGTTGGTTATTTCATGTTCAAAGATAGTACCATTGTCATAATATTTTGTTAAGATACATTAATGTATTTCATTTCTACATATAAAAGTTATTTAAAGTTATTTACTGTTCCGTTTTAAATAAAAATTATGAAATAAACTAGAATTTTTAACATACACATAGACTGTAATATGATAAATTGCATATATAAATTTATAAAAACAAAATTTATTTCCAATACCTGAATTTTAAGATATTAATATTGTGTTTTCTTATCTATGAAAACGACATTATATCAACGTATTATATTTTCCGTAGTAATATTTCATGTTATAGATATTTTGTTATAGATATCTTAAAGATTGCTTATAATTAACTTCTACGTTCTCGCGTATTAAGCAACTCATTATTCCCTCTTGTTAGGGAAAAAGGAGTATGTAACATTCTTGCGATATATCGATTGCCATTTTTGGCTAAAGTTGCGTTTAATTGTTGTATTTGTGCTTTTAATTTATGATAATAAAAAATATGTATCGATCAAATTAGAATGACGAATGTATATTCAAAGTTATTTAAAAAATATTATACTTATATTTAAAGAAAAAAAAATTTATTTCACATTGATCGTTTTGTTTGTTGCAGTACTAATTATCGTCATTGATACGATATCGTCATTGACGACATAATTGGGGCTGCGTTCCGATATTTACTGAAAATCTATAGTTACGTGTACTATAGATCCATAGATTTTCAGCAGTGAATATCGAAACGCAGCCTGGAAATAATGTGCAGTTTGCTTGTAATCAGTTCTATCGAATGATGAAATTATAGCGTGGTATTGTGATACAAGGAAAGCAAATCACTTTACAGGTAAAATTCCAAATACTTATCATGAACTAAAAATCACTGAGTGTGTGTGCGTGCGTGCGTGTGCCTACATTTCAAAGTTTTTCAATTATCATATTTATTTGTACTGCAAAAAATTTTAGGAAAAGAGAGAGAAGAAGAAGGAAAGGGAGAGGAGGGAAGAGAGAGAAAAAGCGAGAGTTTTCAAACTGTAAAATGCTTTTGCAAATAACTCTTTCTGATCAATTTTGCCAAAGTAAACTCACTTTAAATTTGACTATTTTTCCAAGGTGCGTAAACGTTCTAATTTCCATTGGTAATGTATATTTATATGTAGATACATACTATATTTACATACATATTCGCTCAACGTTTCAATGAAAATAAGATTACAGCATTATAGCATTAAGATCCAATATTTCTTAGTCACTGACGTTTCATGCTGATCTGAGAGAGCACAAAACGTTTCTTGTGAATCATTAATAAGAAAGTCCATTTCCAGTTAAGAAATAGTAGTGCTTTGGCAGTATGCAACGTCAACTAAGTGCCAGATGTAATAAATATCGAGGCGTTTCGCTGGTTCTCATAGAACGAAGGTTGATTATTTCGGCGGAATCGTATACGTTTATTTCACATCTTCCGTGTAATCGTTTCCGTGAAAACACGCATTACTACGTCATAACTCGGTATTATAGTCGAGTAAATTTTCCTCTAACTCCGAATAAATGAAAAATGTACAATAAATATGAATAACAGATATTTAAATAAAAATGTAAAAAATAAAATTTTAATTAATTTAACGAAAAGGATAAAAATTATATAAAATCTCAAATGATTTAATTTAAATTTATTCAAAAAAAAAATATGAATTTTGTGCCATCTCGATTTTAAATTTTCTGAAACGCTTATCAATTAGCATCTATTTCCGTACATAAAAGATACATGTAAACGTGTAACGTTATGTCGTAATGTTATGTCGTAAAATGAGTTGGATGGTAATAACCAAGCTTTAACATCATCGTCTGTCCGAGGGGATAAATTGGAAGTAGTAATTTACGATCTTACGCACACGCTTTGAACCGGAAGAGTAATTTTCGTAGCCCGCATAAGGACGATTAATCTTCTAGGAAATCGAGAAGGCGTAACCGATGCGTAAATCTACATAAGTAGCTATGGACGCTAAGTAGCACGAGTTTTCGTCACGGGTAATTCGTTAAATTTATTTGTTAACGCTTTGTTGTACGTCTCTCGAGCGAAAATAAGGCATAAAGGATGCGTTTCTAAATACCATCAAAAATCCATTTCTGCGTCTATCTTGTGTTCAAAAGTGCCGAGAAGAAAGAGCATTAGCGTTTTTATACTCGTAGCAGCACTTTGATAGTGTGTACGTTTCCATCGTGATGAAAAAAAAACAAGAGGCAAAAACCACATTTTAGTACGCTTCGAGAGTCTCGAGTGGCTCTCCTTGGATCCCCGTTGCTTTACGAGGCGAGTAGAATCCGTCGAATCTCCCGGACGATCGTGAACTTTTCTCCGGGGACCATTCGTCGAAAGCAGAAAAATTCTCAAACGGATATATAAGAAACAGGAAAACACTTCTCAAATGGATTCGCCGAGATCATGATAGTAATCCGATTAAAAAGTGTAATTAAAGTTATTTCAACGAGACGTATTCAATTTCTGCGGAATTATTTGACGTTCGCCGACACAGTAATGACATTTCATATCGGTTTAATAATGGCTTTATTTCATTTGACAAACGTAGCACAACGAGATAAAACGCGCGCGCCCCGGGGCCACCCACCCCGAGGGCACCCATAAATTACGTCGGCAATTCGTAACAATTACGTCTCTCTCTCATATTCTATTATTTATGCCTAGGAAGGGCTACCGTGAGCCTCATCCGCCGTCATAGGGATGCTGGATATCGATCCCTGCCTTTTCTCGGCCGCTTATCGCTCATTACGAAACGCACGTGCGTACAACCGCATTCAACGTTTATCGGGCGGCGAAAGGGATCATTTGGGGCTTTAGGGGTAGCTGGAACAGAATCGAATGAAAGGACGCACGACACCGCCTGGCTAACATCATGGACAAATAGATGCACTGCTCGATGCAGCGATAGACATCGAGACGAATGATGTTCGAATCCTGTCAATGAATCGTGAGATAAACGTCACGTGGCGGATACTCGCGATAGCAGGCGGCGTGAACCATTAATTGAAATTTAAATGAATATCGGTGCGTAACATTGATAAAGAACTAATAAAGTATCGTATTAGATATATATCGTATTAGATATATATCAAATTGTGACTATATTATACAGAGAATGATTCATTTTAATCTTAACAGGCAAATATTTCGAAAACAGGTAATTTATTTTATCAATAAATATTCCAAATAAAAGCTGTATGGTATAAGAGAGGGACGTCATCATTTAATGTTTCCTATATCATACAATTTTTTACTTAGAATGTTTTTTGATAAAATTACATATCATCGAGATTTGTTTGTTAAGATTAAAATAAACCCGATATATATCACCCGATATATATCATTAAATATTATCAATTGCGATATTTATGTGTCTTGTACAAATTTTTCCAGAGAGATAAACTAAATTAAATCATACGTCACTAATTGGCTATCGTATCGTTATCTTGGTTTATCAGAGCGTATTTAGTTCCTACGTCAATTTTTCTAATAACGAGTGATATTTTTGCTCTTTTCCAAGTAATAGATTTTTTTATAAATAAAAAAATAATCATCATTTGTTGATGAAAATGATTATTTGCTAAGACACATAAGTGGACGGAAGATATAGATGAAATTCTCGAGTCTTTCAAAGCGTGCATCCATTGCGCCGCACTCGCGTTCACTTCATCTGCATATAAACAAATCTATGATGGGGTGAGAAGAAAAATTTGTTCGGTTAAATAAACTGCGGTCCGCCAAAAAAAATAATGTTAAAATCACCGTTAAAGTGAAAACCTCTATTTCCGTCGCAGCAACGAAACAATCTTTTCGTTTATTGAATTAACAGTATAAATATTTATTCTACAACAATTATCACTGTTATTTTGGAAATTTATTTAGCCTCTTTTTGCGAAAGTTGTAGTGGGAACACGAAAATATATGAAAATTTGTGTCATCAATGCCAATAATATCTTAATCCACGAATCATTTAACACTATATCAGAATAATTATATTAGAATAATTATAGAAAATATTTTAAAATTATAATAACCATATTAGAATAATTATATTAGAATAATAATATTAGGAACACCATATTAGAATAATTATAGAAAAAGTTTCAAGATGATAATTTCAAAAACGCATCTGAAAGTTTCATTCTTTCTCTGTTAAGATGTCAAATTACTTCTTTAATGATTACACATATGTCATATTTCCAAAATAATGACACAATTACGAAAACAATGCAGATTATTTTACATCATATTTAAAAGTAATTTGCAAAAAGTCATTTAGTAGTTTACAAAAAATTAATTAGTTGTTACAAAAAATTTAGACTGGATCAACAATTATTTCAATAAGAAGTAGTATTTTTTTAATTATGGAAATATATATACAGAAACTTATTAAAAAATATGTAGTAAAGTCTCAATTTTTTAATGTAAGTACTTTAAATATTCAAATTAGTTTATATATATATATATATATATATGTGATCTTCAATTTTTCTGATTGAAATACAATAGAACATATCTGAAAAAAAAAAAAGATTTTACTAGAATGAGAGTCTAGTTAAATATATAAACCTGAAACTAATTTTGTTGGACATAAAAACAAATGTGTGAAAAATTCAAGCATGAGTAGTCCTGCAAAAATTTTTAATATCTTAGCAATCAGCTTGAACATTTTACATAATTATTTTAATAGGTCAACAAAAATATTTTCAAATATCTAGTTCAATTTTTCGATACTTTAGCAAAACTACTCTTTCTCCATGTAGCAGCTTGTTATTTCCGATATATTAACATAGATAATTATCGTTTCATTAACGACATATTATGCGTTGGCGATTACGCAATTTGCAGCAGTTTTCCGGGTAATCACTTACAGGGCATTGAGCCCAAGGCAGAGGCAGGCCTGACAGGCCAGCCGGCGAAAAGTGCTCCTCACGTGCTACGTCGCGCATATTTACGCGGGTGTGTACGCCGATTAGATGAAAGAAGATAGAGAGAGACAGAGAGAGGAGGGTTGAAGTTGCGTGGCATCCAGCGAGGGAGAGAGCTCGGAAGGAACGACGCCGATGGGAATCCAGAAATAGAGAGGCTGCGAACCGAAGCGCCAAGGCTAGAAAATTTTACAGGCGCCGTAAAACCGTGCGGCCCTGCGTGCCGCGCGTGAACGCGGTCGCCATGCCGCTACTACTTGTTTCGCAACGACGAAATTTGAACGGAAGCGAGAGAGTGCGTTGGAGAGAAGCGTGCATTTTATTTATAGGAAGTTTACGCTGGCGGAAACGAGCGCGCGAATGTTCGCGAGAGCGATTGCGAGGCGCTAGGGACAACGTGAAAATTCTCGTTTCTCGCGGGCGTTTCTGCTTGGCAAAACTTGCGATGCAAATGCGCCTAGCAAATTCGCCTAATGAGCCTAAGCCGTGGTGAGTAATGGTAGCGACAATAATAGCGACGGGGACGCGTTAGTAGTAATAATAATAGTCACTCCGCACCGCGAGATGCGTTTGCTAAGTTTGGGTACACATTTGTGAACTATATGTACTTGGAAAGTAGTTAAATTGAAATTAAGGATTTGTCTCATTTTAGTGGAAACCATAATCGGAGTAAACATCGAATTTACTCCGAGAGATTGCGAGATATTTTCAAGTTGCAGGAACAAAATATACCAGTGACAAACAGGAATTTGTGGCACTGTAGAGGATATGACGCGCTCGAAGAAATAGGATACTTTTGATAAACAATCTAATAAAAGACGTAGTGTATATAATTTCAAATTACAGAAAGAGGTAAGAGATATAATTATGAAAAATATTACTTTAGAGAGAATATACCATTAAAAAACGATTTTTTTGCTGAAGCATTTAAAAATGTAATTTTAAATTCACACCGAATTATTTAAACATTAAAGATCCAGCTGGCCCGTTTAGGGCCTTCATTTCCTATTTGTTGCATTAAAAAATTTTTAGCCAAATATATAATTTTGTTGAACCATCAAAATAATTACACAGGAAATTCAAGCATAATGAGCAATGCTGAAAAAAAATTTTAACATTTTACCAACCAGTTTGTGTATGCCCTAATAATAATTATTTTAATGGTTCAACAAAATTATTTTTTCAGATCTGTATCTATAACTAAATTTTTAGATGCTTCCGCAAAACTATCATTTCCATGTATTTATTCCATTGGGAATTAGTGTTTTAATGTAAGTAATTTGCTGTCTGTGATTCAAGAATCTTATTTACAGGAATTATTTTTAGAGAGCAAACATTAGAGACCTGATCCTGGCAGAAAACATGAAATACTTTTAACCAACTGAAAATATGTTTATAAAGATCCCGCGTCTCCGGAATGCACATTCGTCGATCGAAAGGCCAACGTCGCAGTTCTACGTTTATTTGAGAATTTTGTTTTCGAAAGTCACTCTTTCTCTCGGAGAGCAAACACCAGGCTGGATCCTGCGGCGGAGGATCTCAGAATGCTTTCCCCGCTACAAAAGCAAAACAGAAAGTGCGCGAGCGCGGTTGGTGAACACTGAACACGCGTGACAGGCAGGAAATCATGGCACGCGTGAAAACGTTGCCCCGAGTGCAACAATAGGGTCCCTGGGCAAACAAGCAGAATTCGATGTATCGTGGCGCCGACAACACGACGCGACGCTTCGAAATATGCTCGGTTCTTTCAGAACACATTCCTGACCCTCGCTTGCTCCGAAACTCAATGGTCTCTGCTCCACCCTCTGGGCTAGCTCGAGATTGCTGTAGCTGCGTTTCCAACCCCTCCGGCCGGCCGGCCGGCTCGGCCAGCATCGCGTAATCGTCCGTACGATGACACGCCAGAAACCCACCCCTATACATTTATTCCAGCGCACCAAACTCGGCACTCGGGGTTGCCTTTTCCGTGGCGGAAGGATCGGGAAGGAGACGCGCGGCGGAGCGGAACGCACGCGTGTGCGTGTGCGTGTACGCGCGAACGCACACGAGGTATTCGGTATAGCGTACTTTTCCAATGGGGGATTGTAACCGGCAGAATTTCGGCGTGATTCAATTCACGATACTGTGGATATACATGGTCTACGGAGACAGTAAACATAATGTTTTGCATTGACTGTCTAGCGCTGTCGTTGAAAATGATCAAACACATAGATCGTTTTCAATTGTCTGAAGCAATGAAATTTGAATCCGGCGGAATTACGCAGAATTCACTAATTAATCGAATCATGAATTGAGAGGAACTCAATGGAATTCGATATATCTAGCTTCAGGCAAAATCTGTATTATGTACCGTCCATTTGCCTGAAAAATGTATATCCCAAATAAAGTTGTTAACCTTAGTTCTCTATTATAGATTGTAACCAATTAAAACAAAATTATCAAAAAACCATAAATGCTATAGATAAAATCATTATGCACCGTTATTCACCTGGAAAATGGACGTTTAAAGTTATTAATTCTCAATTATACGTTGCAATTAACACGAACAAAATTATCAAAAATCATAAACGCTACAGATAAAATCTATATTATGCACTCATTTTCTTGGACATTTAAAATGGATATTTAAAATTGTTATTTTTATAGTTCTCTGTTAAACATTGAAATCAATTTAGATAAAAAACTATAAATACGTAAAATTATTATATACCGTCATTTATCTGGAAAATGGACTTGTTAAATAAAATTGTTAATTTCCTATTATACGTTTTTATTAAAACGAATAAAATTATTAAAAGATTATAAATGTTACAGATAAAATCTATATTCTCTACTGTCATTTACCTGGAAAATGGATATCTCAAATAAAATTGTTACCCTTAATTCATTATTATACGTTATAATACGAATAAAATTATCAAAAAAATATAAATGCTACGAATAAAATCTATATTCTCTACTGCCATTCACCTGGATATCTGGATATCTCAAATAAAGTTGTACTTTTAGTTCTCTATTATACGTTATAATACGAACAAAATTATATTAATTAAAAGCTACGAATAAAATCTATATTCTGTACTGTCATTCATTACTGGAAAATGATATCTCAAATAAAATTATTACCATTAGTTCTCTATTATACGATATAATACGAATAAAATGATCAAAAAGCTGTAAATGCTGTAAATAAAATCTAATTATATATCGTTATTCGCCTGGAAAATAGATATTTCAAATAAAGTTGTTATTCTTAGTTTTCTATTACACTATAACTTATAACTTATAATACGAACAAAATTATCGAAAATTATAAATACTAAGGTTAAATTAATGCTGCAAAGGTTGTGTTTTGTACTCAAATTTATTTTCTCCATTATTCGAGCCAAATATAAACTATTTTTCGGACCTTATAAACTATTTTTAGAGAAGAAATCTCTCTCAGAGATAAGTGTAAAATCTCTTTAAGTACTCTCTTTTTAATTCTTGGCTTTAATTTCAATAAACATTATTAAAGTATGCCTACATTGCGCGTAAAAATAGAGATACAGTTTGCAATATCAAATTCCTGGAATTCGATCTATAATTTGCGAAACTGAAGAAAATGGAATTCTGTTTCTAATTTTATCTGCGATATGTAATACAGGAAATATTTGAAAAATTGAAAACATTTAAAAAATACGACACGAAATTATAAATTTTGCTATAAATTTTATTACGAATTATAAATAGACCATGGTAAAGAATTAAAGCTGTACATGTTCAGTACACTTTATAAAAACCAACAAAATTTAACAGTCTTCGTGTAACAAGCAGAGCAAGCGTTACGCTTTACATCCTTGTATTATTCACTGCGGTATTTGCATGCGTTACTTAGACTCTTATTTAGCATTACTCCCACGTCCACGCAAATGCACCTATGCACCGGATCCGTCGTGTGTGAGGGCGCAATTCACTCGTATGCGCCTCGCAACCGCGTGTTCGGGCCGAAGGCGCGCGTGTGCGGATCTACGCGTGTAGGTGCGTGCCCGCGTTTCAGACGTGCGTGGAGAGTGGAGTATTAGTGCGTGTGCCGCGCGCGAGAAGGGCGAGGGTGTCTCGAGTAGGGGAAACTAAACGCGTGTCTTCGGTTTTGGTTTTAGTTTCGTGGCAGTCGTTGCCGACGACGACGCCGACGACGACGATAGCACGATACGACGACGACGACGACGACGACGACGACGACGACGACGTCGATCCTGCCTAGCGGTACCGATCTCGCCGACGCGAAAACACGACGCGTCTTTTATCACGCCGGTATCATTTCTCCGATTAAATCGACGTCGCGCGCGCGCGCGCCTAAGTGAACAAGTGACACCCTCTGCATCTTCGTAGGTACCAGCTGCAAGTGCGGATGAAACTAAATCCAAAAGTACGTGTCTCCAGTATCGCCGATTACATCTCTGTGTATTATCCCCCGAGAGACAAAGATTTATTCGAGTCGGAGTACCACACATGTTCCCGTTCTCCCCCATCTGAAACACTCGAATAGAATTTACGCGGTTCATTCTTGTGACGCGAGATTTAAATCTCCTTCAATCTATCACGAGTGGTACCGATAAACTGTACGTATCTTTCCTCTCCTCAAGCTGTTTTATAAGTATCCAGTTCTTCGCAAGTGCTATTGTGAAGCTCCAGCTGATAAAACAAATGATCTCTTTGAAAGACTGAAGTGTTAATTATTGGCCAATCCTCTCCTTGGAGAACTTGAAGAAATACTGACTTTATTAGTCAAAAGCTTCCCTCTCAGGAAGAACCTGGAGAATTTCTCTTTTAATCTAAATCTCATTCTCAATTTATTTTCATTCAGTTTAAAAGATTCCATTGAGAATCGATATACCTATATTTTATAAAGGTGTTCGATTTCAAGTAACTTCACGTTAAATTCAAGACATCGACAGTGAAATAGACGACAGGATACAGACGATAATCACTGACGTTGCTAATAAAGAAGCGTGAAAGTGACGTGCGATAGTGCCACCTGACCGCGTCTCTAAATTAAACCGCGCGGCGTGCAAAAGGAGGACCACCTACCAAGAATAACATCAGGAGAGAAGTATGGGGGACCAGTGGTAAAAAAGGGCGCACGAAAGGCACGCGCCCGAAACACAGGATCAAAGTTGAAATTCTTCGAGAGGGTGGCGAAGGAGGAGAAGAAGGAGAAGAAGGAAGACCGTATGGTCGGAGGAAGTCAAAGCGGACGAAGAGGACGACGACCAGATCGAATGCCGTGAGGTGAGAATTTCGACGGGAAGAAACGAGCGTGCGGAAAGAAGAGGACACAAAGGAAGCGAGAAAAACGCCGACTGGTTTTGTTAATCAAAAGATTTCGAGACACGCGTTCAGCCTAATAACGAGCGAGGGGAGGAGGAAAGGCAGGCGTGAAAGGACTTGTCGGAGGACCTCCGGTTGTGAATTGTGTCGCTGGCGCCTATGCTTTTTGTACTCCCGATTGAATAGGATTGACAAAGAATAAGGGTCCGCCCTTGAATAAATGAATGAGTATTATTGAACTACCGTTGAATGCAAATATATTTGCGAGAGATTGGAAGCTTTAAGAAGAGAAACTTAAAAAAGTTTTTCGCGTGAAAATTAAACGTTTGCAGCTTTGAAAGAATACAGAGAAAGTACAGGGACTTTTTATAATTTCAATTATTATTTTGAAGTGGGTATCACAGCGATAAAAAAAAGTTGTGATTCAGATCGTAGATCGTGTGGTAACGATAAATAACAAAAAATAATTATTATTTATTATATTTAAATATATAATACCAGTTATATATAAGACTACTTAAGTGCAACGTTAAGTTAGTGTTGAAAACAATCAAAACGCGAGGACGTCGAGAATGCCTGGATTTTCCGAGTCCTTCGAATGGTCGCGATCGATCGAGGAAGCGGCGCGATCGAAATTTTTCTCGGATCCGCGACTATCTCGCGAGAAAGACTGTCGCTGAATCAACCCTGCCCTTATTTGAAAAATAAATTCGATCGATCAAGAATCGAATGCAGCTCTTCGTGACAGGAGAGCGGATTCGACGTGTTGAGTGCAGTCATCGTGACATCTGAGCCTCGATACAAGACGATATCGAAATGCGCTGTGCGTCAGGATACGTATTTCTGACGAGTTTGTTGATGGTGCTAAGGACTCGCCGAATGGGCGCGGCTGCGGAGGAGTCGGAATTTCAGAACAAAGGTACGTGCCAAGGATCGAGTTTTCTTATCTCGAAATGATATCTGTCAAGTTTTCTCTAACATGCCACATTAAACATTTTTTTAAATATTAAAAATTTGTTCCTGGATTGCGCTAAAAATCGATACTTGAAATACCCTACAAAATTGTGTCTATTTTTAACCGTCAATCTTCATCTTCGGTATACGACGAAGGTATGCAAGCGCCTTAGCCCTCCTTGTTGCTTGAAACTGTCAGAAGATTGACATCTAATTAACGGGTCAGATCCGTCAGCGAGGCTATTAACGTGCTATTCGCTTGAAGTTCTACGCGCCCTCCAAATTTACATTTAGCTATATTTACACGTTTACTAATTAACTTGCATTGACATTATGCGGGGGTGAAATGTGATTTTCGGTAAATTCCTTTATATACTAAAATTTCCGATTACGCCATTTGATATTCTTATATTTTATCTGTTGAGAAAGAGCGAGCGAGCGAGTGAGAGAGAGAGAGAGAGAGAGAAAAGCAAAGTAAATAAATCAACATAAAAATTTTGTATATTTCAATAAAATAATTCTATTACTTATAACGATTAGTTTATAGTAATTAATAATTTGTATTTCAAAAATAAAAAAAGAGAGAAAAATAAATATTTAATACAAAATAAATAATAGCCTTTATTATTTAAAAAATATTAAAAAGAGAGTATCGAGTAAGAACTGATGATTCTGGATTATTTTGACAAAACTTGTGAGGTGTAGCATTTTTCCATCATCAAATCCAACCGGAAGGATTTAAATAAACCCGCAGACCCGCATGCGACCTAGTGACGTTTTAGCGTTCGTAAAATTCAATCAAGGCTCAATTTATTATTAAATTCAATCACTAGCACATTTACAATCCTACACGGTGCGTTGTTTCCTGTTTATATCATTGCGATACAACATTTCAATTTGCACTGGGAAGGAAGCAGATAAAACATTGTATTCGCTATCGCAAAAAATGTCATATATAAATAATTTAATTAATCTTGTCGTGAGGAAGAATCAAGCGAGTGCGGTAATAGCTATGACACGACGGACAAGTAGACAAAAATTGGAACTGCTGTCTGAAATAGACGTCGCCAGTTTAATTTGGCGAGACTGTCGACGCTAGTATGCCAAAATAATTACGTTATTAATCTCCGAGTTGCATACACTCTCGGAAAATCGCGACGTAAAAAAACATTACGCATAATCCGGAAGAGTCCATCTCATCACTTATAAAACGTGTTATAAGTGAGATTAAATTTGTGGATTTTGTGATTACGACGCAGTCAATAACATTCGTCTAGGTAATTCCTGTAGATATTTAATAATTATAATAATATATTTTTTCTTATATTTAATACACGTATTCAAGAATAATCTAATCATAAATTAGAGAATCTACTTTATAAGTTCAGGGAAAAAATTTAAACATTAAATTATTTAATTTAACAGACTATAATTGACTGTCTATACGTAAGAAACTATTATATTTATCCTACGAGTTTTTTATTTTTATCCTTTTGTTTTATCTATAAATAGTAAAAATTAGGTAAAATTGATAAATTTTAATGGTAAAAGAATAAAAAATATACTTTCATATTTTTACTGTCTCCGACTATCATAAAGAGTTGAAAAGAATTAAGATTATAATTCTTTTCAACTCTCTATGATAGTCGGAGACGGTAAAATTTTGATGTCTTAAAAACTTTATAAATAAAAAACCTAAACAAATTTTTTAAAATCTTTTATATCTTTCAATCTCTTTGAAGATGGCGATACAAATTTTAGACATAAAAGTCTTTGTAACAATAAATCTTTATAAAACATATAAAGAAATGAAAGAAAACTTTTAATCTTAATAATAATTAATTTTGTCTTTCATTTCTTTTTATTCTATTCTATTCTTTTATTCTATTGAATTCACAATTTATTTTAATATAGATTACTTAAATAATAATTTATTGATTTATTTTATTCAAAAGATAAACAAAATCATTTATTAATTAAATATTATTTGTAAGAAAAGGACAGGAATCATTTATAATTTATCATTATTTTAAATCTTCGTATCTTTTTTTTTAAATATTCCATCGACTAGATTTTCGGAAATAATAATTTTTTCCATAATATAAATTGCGGTCTAAAAATTTTAATTAGGAGTTAACTAGGAGTCAAAAATTTAATATAGAAAAACGTGTAAGACTCTTCTGGAACTAATGAATTAGATATATAAGTTCAAAGTATCACAAACAAGGTATAACATTAGAAAATTTAGATATTTTAACCCTCGACTACAGATATGGATTTTTTAATTAACTAAACGCGCGAAAAGAATATCAAGGAAAATTTTAAATAATAAAGAATAATAACGACTGACGCTAATGCTCTCCTAACTCTAATTGCATGAAGATATACTAATGCAAGAGGAAAAGTACCAAACCGCAGCGTGTTAAACACAAATGGGTGGAACAATGCTAGAGCAACCGCGACCGTTAAGATAAAATAACCGCGATTTATCTACCCGCGAATTATATCCGCGAATCGATAACGCGTGTGACAGGATCCTGCCACGTGAAAAATAGTTGATCGAAAGGAAATGCCATAAGTGCGAATTGGCGAATGGAATTTTTCCGTTGATGATTCCTCTCATTGGTGATCTCTAACTAATGGAAATTAAGTGCTATTACTAGAGAGAATAAAAAAAAGAAGATAACGATTCCTTTCGAATCTCATGCGGGAATGCGAGAACTTGGATCATTTCGATTTTGCGTCGAAAGAATTCGCGCGATTTATTTTCAGCATGTGGAAAGAAACCTTTGGCTCTATCACTGAAGTGTGATCATTTATATAGAATATACAACTGAAGGAATCATTGTAAATTGTGAATTGACGTTGCCAACAAACATAACGTATTCATAAATTTTGAAATGCAGTAGCAACAGCGAGAGACGTGAAAATGTATCATTCCATCTAATATATTATTGAAAATATAGCTAAATATATAACAGAAATACATGTATATGCCTAAACTCGAGGATGAAGCTTGATAGTTTTATAATATTGGTCGTTTGATCGTTTAATCATTTACTTGTATGAAAAATGATGAAATCTCAACATTTATCATTCTCACGTAGGTATCGCAAGAAACTTTACATGTTTGTCTAACAGTAAAAGTCATGTGGAACGGCCCATTGCGAAAGCAACACTTTCGGCAGAATGAAAACACATAAACCATTGCAATGTGCTTTTCGTGCTCAGATCACCCTTGCATCGTTACATCTCAACAACTCTCTCGATACAATACATGCTAATCTCCTGATTACAAGTCCAATTTACATCTTATCTATAAGATAAGATATGCATGAAAAATCAACGAACAGTTTTTACATGAAAGAAATATCAGGTCGTAAAATAATATTAAAATTTGCTCCAAAGAAAAAATATTCTAAAAAACACAAGAATAAAAAATATATAATAACATTTCTGTCTTCCTTACTCTCTAAAACTTAAATTTCATTCTTAAGATTAAAAATTAATTCTTTTTCAAGATTGGTTCAATTTTCGCTTTTTAGAGTCAGAGTCCACTTCAAAGAATTTAGAAAGTATATTTCTCCTTGTTATTTAACTTTGTAATTTTGTAACTTTGTTATGTTGTGCACTGCAATGAAACTTAAAGATTTATCTTGTATTGTTTTACAATTAATTAAAATATCAAAATTAATAACTAATTACTACAAGAGGACGAATGAGTTTAATTTCACGAAATTTTAAGTATAATATAAATTTTACATCTTCAATGTGTTGGTAAATGCATTTAATTAGTGCGCATTACTAACTTGTTGCAAACATCAGAAATAAAGTAGAATAAAATAATTCCTCATTAAATGGAAACTGACCTTCGCAGTCATTCCACAGAGATATTCGCGATATAATTATACGTTATTTTCTAATTGAAAGAATAATTAGTCAGCGTAAATTGCGTTTTACAAATATTTTACAGTATGATACACCGCCGCTATTCCATTATATTATACTTATAGTCGCGCAGTCTTTATTGATTCGAGTAATCGTTGATTCATCAAACAAGATCCGTATTATAATTAATTGCAGCGCATTTTGACATTTGTCCAACCGCTTACTGATCCTAAACCCGCTGTTGTGCGTGACACATGTCGCCAGCGTCACGGACGAGTATGTGACTGATTATATGTATGAAAATTATATAGAAGATAGGGATTATATACAGATACATCAAATATGTACACAATATCATTGAAATAGTTAATACCTTAAATCTATTATTTGTTAATATCCAACTAATATCGAAATAATTAGCAATTTCATGTTGATCAAAACGGATTATTTCTTGTATATATAATATAACTGGAATTACGAGAGGATTTTTATTTTTAAACTGATACAGTTAAATCTACAAGATTGAACGATTAATTCTATAAAATTATTCATGAATTTAGTTATAATGAAATGCTAAATTGTTATACGTGTGTATTTTGTGAAAGATAAAATCACATTTTGTTATCGTTCCGACACTGATCGCGAAACATTACGTCGTCAATGTTTAAACTCAAGGGTCGAACGATAAAATAGCGAGGTGAAACATAGAGAAAGGGTTGCTCTTTGAAAGAGGAACAGGTTTGACTAATGTAACGAGGAAACCACGCGGGATACGTAGGTCAGAGCATTGGTGAAATTATCATACAAAGTGGTCAAAGCTATCTCGATGTACTCTCCTTTTCCATCCCTCGGGCGATCCTTGGGATGGACAGCTCGCAGGGTGGTCGAATAAGGAACAGAAGGTGGTCGACCGAGAATATCGACATAATTGTCGGGTTGCGTGTGGCTCGTTATTTGGAAATAGATCCGGATAATTTAGATAGGTGGCCACATGTTCTTCGTAAATAATTACTGAACATCGAGATGAGATATATTGCCTATTTCTCAAACAAGAATTCCTAGTAATTTCGGCCTTCATAACTCTTCAGACTTAAATTCGATATATTAAGCTTTCACATCGGTTAATATTACTACTATTAATCATTTTATATTTTGAATAAAATTTTTATTTTTACATGCATAAAGTTTGCCTTCAATTTATCATACAATTTTCATATATAATAACAAAGTTAATATATATCAATATTATTTTTAAAAATTACTAGTAATATTATTACTTTTAGTAATTCATGAATTGATTCACTATATGTGCCATATTTTTACTTAAATCTTTTATTTTAAATATCTATTCTATATAAATAACGAAGAATCAAGTTTTTATGTAAATTTCACACTTTTTCGTACGTTATTTTTTTAGAATCAATTATCTTCTTTTTAAGATGAAAAAATTTCATTGCATAATAAACATGACCGCGAATTCGATTCGCGAATAGATGTACGATCGAGTGAAAGGAAGGGCAAGGAAAGAGGCCAGGCTATGACCCGCACGGAAATAGACGCGAGTCGCCGGAAACGCGATTTCCCAACGAACACACGATACAAAAATAGCGAAGTTATCCCTCTCTCGGCCGACTATTATTTACATAACCACCCGATGCGCGAGCATCTTTTTTCCGATCCGAAGATTCTTCTGGAAGAGAAAAAAGAAAGAGAAGATATCTCTGTTTCTTACGTTAAAACAAAAACAAAAAAAAAAGAAAAAGAACAAGAGGAACGTGTGCAGCGATCCACTTCGGGGTCCGTGAACTGTATTTACTGTTCATTTTTTCCTCGCGTGGAAGACAGGTGGATGCAGTAACGGAATGGCCAACCGCTTAAAAACAACAGATCTACCCTTTTCAACCACAAGCTCTTATGTTTTTTTTTTCATGAGATTGAAAATGGAAGAAATACATATCATGTCATAAAGAGAGGAATGAAAGAGAGAATAATCGTTTTTGTTTCAAAGGGGATGCGAAGCAATGATAAAATGATAATAAAAACGATGGATTATGCCATAAAGAATTTTCATTTAGTTTATTATTTCAAGATATAGATTGTTGTGTATGTGAATTGATATATTCTTAAAAATAAAAATAATAGGAAAAACAAGTGTTAAAAAATTTCCCAATTATTGTTTGCAATTCCTTGCACTTTTTGCATCGAATGCATAAAAAAAGGAATGTGATAAAAGGTATATATGTAACATTTTTCAAATCTTTTCAAGTTAATGTAATAAAATTATGTAATAATCTAAAGTTTCAAGATTCCGTCTTGAACGCCTCAACAGGTGCAAATGCGCCGCTGAGTGTATGGCAAGAATGCCTAACCGCCAATGTAAAACTCGACAGGGCGGTTAGTCGCAACCCTCTCATCGGGTTCTTAAAGGCTCGTTGAGAGCGATGAAACATGTAGCGGCGTACTAATGAAGCAGTTCCTCGCGAGCGACATCGTCGTTTATACGCTCGCATAGCCACGTGCATGATGTTATGCACAGAAGAGATGCATCCGCTTTGCTAAACTCAGTCCGGTTTTACAGGAATAAGTAATGACATGAAAATTTATGTTACTTTTAATATAAATAAGCGAAGAAAGTCATATTCAGTCAAAGCGGATCTTGGTTCTTAATATTTTTGAGTAACTCTTACAATTTCCAGTTTAAGTAAATTATCTCACTGATTATTTATCAGTCTTGAAACAGTTTTAAAGTGAAGCTGCATTGAGAAAAATGTCTGATTGGAAAATGGACAAATTATCAATCAGAATTCCGGTTATCTCAACTAGAATTTTAATAAATTTAACCAGAAAATTTTCTAGTAGATTTAACAAAAAGATTTCTGATTAAATCTACTAAAATTCTAATTGAGATAACCGGAATTCTGATTGATCATTGATATAATCAGAATCTAATCAGAATATAATCATCTTCTGCTTTGCCCATTTTCAATCAAATTATTTTTTCAGTGTGGAGTAATATTACAAATTAAATTGACAAGCAATTTAATAATACTGATGCTAATAAGTTCGAAGCGAATATGACTTTCTTCGCTTATTTGTGTTGGATATGAATTTTCATACTATTGTTTATGTAAATGTAACTTTTGTTCCTTATTATCTTTCTCCTCTATATCTTCTATAGGATAATTTGTACTTGAAGAATCTTTTCATTCACGTATGTTCAACGTATTGTCATCGTAATACGCACCACAAGTCTATTGAGTTCTGTCAAAGACAAAAAAAATGGGAACTCGATAAAATACCCAACGAGAGACGTCTCAAGATGTGTGTTCACAATGGAAGAGTTATCAATGGCATACCGCAATGTGCATTAACAGCAGCGCGCCTCGTGCACGTGCGACGACGGCTGTCCGGCCGGCCGTCGGCTTACGTTATATCGTTTCTATTTTCTGCACTAGTACTTCATAACGGTGTGTGGCGAATCTAAGTTTAAATCCCACGCTGAGGGCCGCGTAAAATCATGGACAATGGTGCATCGAACTGATGTCCACTGTCGCGGTTGCAATTGTGCGATAAACTAGCAGAGTTGCGAGGGAAACGATTGTGTTATGTAAAGAAGCCTGAAGACAACAGACCAAGAGTATTCTTAGTCGTATCTAAATCTCAATTTGTTTACTCTGAAATATATCAATTTAAAAATTCCAAAATTTTTGCAATTAATAATTAGAAAAATTCGTGTATATTATTAGGTGTTGGAATTAATTCGTAGCGTTTTTAATGAAAGAATGTTATTTATTTCACATGAGCATTAAAAAATACATTAATGAAAGTACTTCCCATCACTTGTAAAACGCTACGAATTAATTCCAACACCTAATAAATAATATTTAGATGTTACATATATAGATGCGTATATAAAATTTAATATGCTCATATTTGTAAAATATTGTAGGTAGAATTTAACTTTTTGTTTATTTAAAAATAACATGAACTTATTAGAAATTATAAATTAGAATTTCGAAACAACATTAGGATAGTATTTTCAGGAGTATTTTCCTTCGATTTTTGCTAAATACATTTGTACGATAATTTATATAGTCGTTGATTCGTGTAGTCTTCTGACAGCCGTTGAAGGATATAATCGCATAAAACATATGATTCATATATCACGGGAAAGATTTGTATCTCGAGTTTTTAAATAGGTCGATGCACGATGGTTATTGATCATAATTTTGAACGAACAGAATATTCCAACTTTCTACTTTCTAAATCTCTTGGTATTAAATCTCTTAGATTTCGTAGAATCAAGTGCTAAAATTGTGATAAAAGTTTAAAATAAGAAGAAAAATATCGCAGATGGAAAGTATGCAATTTTTCCTCTTTCAGTGCCCGTGAGATTAGTCTGGGCCACCGAAGGCGATGATGTGGAACTGCCATGCGACATCACATCACCGATGCCGGAGGATTCGGTTAACATGGTTCTCTGGTTCAAGGACAATGCTGGAATACCGCTCTACAGGCAAGTTTTGTACTTTAAAAATAATCCTACCCCGATCCGACTATTTTTACGTGGCGCTAAAGCCACGAAGCTAGGATATCAACCTATCTGAGTTTAACTCTGCGAAAGATGTCGCCATTAATTTCACAAATCATAACCAAGCTACGAATCACGCCAGAAAAATTAGAAGAAAGAAACGTAGAGATCTGTGGAAAGCCTACGTTCACAAATTTATATGCGGATCAGAATACATTTCTTAAAAACGTAGCAGAAACGATATTTTTTTTTCTCTGAGTGTGCGGTCCAAAAGCTTAAAAATATTCTTGCTGTCAATTTCCTGTTTTCTAAGAATCCACGAGAACGGATTCACGTGGCTGACTTTCTGCCGAATGCCGGCTAGCTCCGCGTTATTGGGGGATGAGATGCCATTGTTCTGAAGTCGCATCTCGAAATATCCCGGCACTAGGCTAGCTCCGAGCATGAACTCTCATTATGGACACCTCCGACGTGCTCTGCTCGCGACATATAAATATCACGGTTCATTAACTGTCTATGTAACTAAGCGCAGCCTATATTTCAATGCTGAAAATTATTTTTAGGTATATATAAAATTAGATGAAAATTTTATATTAAAAACGACGATTAGTCTTAATTATGACATATTTAAAATAATTACAATCACCAAATTTAAAACTCTTATAGCTTGTAAATATTGATATAAAATTTTTGTAAGATACGTATATTAATGTTTTATATATAATTATGATATAATTATGAATTTGGACCGATGAGAATAAATTTAATTAAATTAGAGGAATTCTATAGTCGGTCAAAGCGAATCTAATTCTTAAATATTTCCATATGAATATGTATCTAATTCTGTAAATTTTATGCCGGTCTTTCTTAATCTTGAAACGAAACCATAAGAGTTATATCATTTATTAAATTGATGTCAATTTAACAATTTTTGATACTAAATAAGCATCTTTATAATTTAGAAAAATATTAATAATGTAAAGATAATGAGAATCGTAAATTTATAATACATAAAATATTGTTTAATATATATATGATATGTATATATATGATATTTGTATTAACATACAAATATATGTTAATATATTCGTATTTGTTCAATATTAATTTTTAACATAATACATTAAAAATAAAATAAATAAATTTTAATTTTTAAATCGAGGTGTGTACGATTTTTAAGGAATGTTTCGAAAATCATCATTTGCCATCGTGGCATATCTACTTTATTCAAAGATTCATCGCGTGCACGATTATAGAAATGGATGCGTTACGTATTGGTGCGTATACGAGGAAATTCAAGTTAAGCTAGATCAGGACTGTATAAATAATTCGACCGAATTTCCACGATCGGAAGTGTGGGATGATGGAATTTCATAACACAACCCAGAGATTCAGGAATAGCAGTCGATCGAAGACCCTTTTCAACTGACACAGGCATTAAACAGAGCGCTTATTTACGAAAACAGTCTCTGGAATCATAAAGTAAAATATTTTCTCATTAACTATCAACGTTCGTCTATGAAAAATAAATGGAACCATGTGTAAAAGTCGCGTGTGTTCGAAAGAATTTTTATGAATTTTTATTACTTCATTATGGTTTATGTTTCAAATTTTCGCATTGCATTTGGTTTGGTAAAAAATTAAAGTGTAATATAAAACATTATGTAAATACACGAGTTATTTTAGTCTTATTATATATATCATTTTTTTAATAAAATATATTTTTTCCATTCAGATTTTGCGAAAGGAAATAAAGAAAAAAATGTTACCGAAGTAATTATAAAAAATTATCATTATAAAATAAAAAATAAATTATGAAAAATTGAGCAACATTAATATCGTTTTTATTAAATGTAAATATATCTCACTTTCTCGGTGAAAGTTTTTATAAATTTTGTAGAAATTCTCGAGAAAATACGAACAGTTAAAAGTGAAATACGAAAGTGCATTGTAATGTGAACGATGAAGGAAACTGTCAGCGAGTGGTTATCAGAAACATGATGGTTATAAGGCTCACAAGAGAGCATACAATTCCGGATAATATCAAAGGACCTTCATAGAAGAAATACAACAAGCAAAAGGGAGATCGTAGAACATCAAAGGAAAGCAAGCGAATTGCGAGGATGGAACGTAAAGCAATCTCTAGTTATTTGTGCCTTCTGCTGGTGAAGCGTTTCTCACAGACTTTCGCGGATTCGCGCTTCTGATAGTCGCTGAAATGGTCGCGAAAATGGCAGAAAGAAAAGAAAAAAAATGAATCGTGCCAAGTCGGAAGGAATTTGCGTTGCGGTGCTTCGAATCCGACAACGAAATGTTTTATCGTAAATATTAGGTGTTGGAATTAATTCGTAGCGTTTTACAAGTGATGGGAAGTACTTTCATTAATGTATTTTTTAATGCTCATGTGAAATAAATAACATTCTTTCATTAAAAAACGCTACGAATTAATTCCAACACCTAATATATTCATACCTTTTATTTCAATTACGAAAATAAACCAGGTTGAGTTCAGCAAAGCTAGAAAGCTTGCATAAATTTAATATTTGCAACTAAGATTTGATGCAACGAAAATATTATGTTTGTAAACAATTATCAGTATATAATAATTCAGTTCTTTGCTACAATGAAAATTGCCAATGTAATAAGTTTTCTCCATTATAACAGCAAAAATATGCATCTTTAGATATCATGTTTTGTTAAAAATGTTAATCTATATATTGGACTGATTTTCTATAATAGCTAATTTTATTCAGCTGTACAACTTTGCTAATTTAATATAAAAAATGGCTGTGTTACAGCTGTAGATTTGAATCAGTGAAGTTTTTAGTTGTTTTAACAAACTTTCTTTCCGTGTATATAAAATGAGGACAATTTTTTACTATTACAGTTATTTATCGCATAAACGTGGATCAATTTAATCTTTTCAATAGTTTCATGATAACGTCGAATTACGACTTGATCGATTAAACGCGCGTGATTTAAGCAAGAATCAGTCCAGCTGCTTTTGGCGTTTTACATCTCAGAATTTCTCGTATCGGAGGACATTTCGTGCATTCGAAGAACCGTCATATTCTCGTTTCGATAGAAAATGGCTTTGCTCAATTTCACGGCACATAATCTAGGTTACACAAGATGGAACTTTCCGTCCTGCGTCACTTCCGACTTTGACGGCGTATTTGGCGAAGATCGTCGTCAATCGCATATCAACGACGAATCGCATGGACGTGCGGTAAACAGTTTCAGCTGATATCTCTTTTTCCGTTGTCAGCTGTCCGTTTTTCCACCGCCTGGCCGGAACGATTTCCTGTTACCGTTGCGCAATAGTCAGCGCTCTAAAGCTAAGAGGATCTAAATCCGCGAATGGCGAGTCTGCCAACTGTCCTTTTTTTCGGTCGCGAATAGACGACGCGCGATGCACGCGAATTTAGCCACTAAGAGCCAATTGGCGAAAGCACGATGTTTACGGAGTTTCCGCACCGGAAATGCTCAAGATCGCGATAGAGAAGCTTAGCCTAGAAATCCTCTTGAATGAATTGATGGCGCCTCGACTTGAAAGAGACATTCCTTAAACGTGCCTTAACGGTGCTCAAGCAAATATTTTTATCTTAAAAAAATAAAAATAAATCCTCCTGATTACTAAGAGAAACATTTCAAAGAGGAAATACATTTAACAGCATATTTCTCTTCGCGTTTTTTAAATTTTTGGATTATTTTAAAAATAGTAGTATTGGACACACACATGTACAATAGATTTTCGATGCATTAGAGAAGATAGCATTTTCCTGATCTCCGATGTAATGTTATTCCGTCCGCATGCTTGGTCGCCAGAATCTCGTTTGTAATAACAGGGTACACCGCATGTAAGCGAGATTGAGACTTGGAGAGGCTGTGTGACGCGTCTCTATTTCATATATCCCTTCATATGACAATGCTCAATATTTTTATTCCGTGAAATCGTTCGCGTTTTGTTTACTAAAGCGAGTTGTTTACTCACGTATTCGTTCGTGCTCGTTCGCTTCATCTAATTTGAAAAAAAAAATATATTTGTTTAAACAATAATTCGAATTAATCAAGATATAATCTAATTAATCATTATTTTTATAATATTACATTATAATATAATACATAAAAAAAAATTAAATCTTAATATATATTTCTTTGAATAGTACTAATTATAAGTAAACATTTAATTACAGTAAATAAATGTTTACGTTTAATAAATATTACTTAGGACTATTCAAATAAATATGTATTAAAACTTAGTACTTCATTTCAATGTAATATAATAATATAATATAATATTTTTATATTAGGTGTTGGAATTAATAAAACGCTACGAATTAATTCCAACACCTAATATTATATTATATACTATAGTTTGATATATTAAATGTTCCTCTCTGCAGTTTGGACGCGAGAAACGGTAGCTTGATTAGCGCCATTCACTGGGCGGTCAGCGACGATCTCGGAAGACGAACATACTTCCAGGTTGGCGATGGTCATCGAGCGAAATTAAAAGTCACCAAAGTGACGTTGAAAGACCAGGGAGTCTTCAGGTGTAGAGTGGACTTCGTGGACTCTCCGACGCGAAACTTTCGCGTGAACTTGACTCTAGTTGGTAACTATCGCGTTTCAAAAGTTACAAGAGAGTGATGAAACATTCGTTATACCATCGCGTTTGACTCTTTTAGAACAGCCAAGTAAGCCTGTGATATATGATGCCCAAGGACGAGAGGTGACGGGAGTGGGTGGTCCCTTTCTCGAGGGTTACAATCTTGCTTTGATATGTCAAGTGGCTGGAGGTAAAGTCTCATCTTCTTAAGTTTTATAACGCATATTTGTGCATCAATATTTTCTGTCATTATTCAATGCGTGTAAAAGTTATCATTGTTATTAAATTGGCTGCGTTTAACAGAAAAAGCTTGCAATAGTTGTAAGATTCTTTGAGGATGTTCTGGCTATACTTAACGAAAAGTCAAAAAATCAGTCAACCTTCTCTCTATATACAGGGTTGTAAACACATCCCAGGCTAATAAAAAGTTAAGGAATAGAAAATTTGCAAAGTTTTCGTTGGAAATTTATTCTTAAAATATATAACTTTTTGGATATATAACTTTAATCTTTAATTCCTTGCTAGATCTAAATATATAAACCAACCATGAATGACTGTATTCAGGAGAATATTTATTTTGCAACGCGTTTATTGATTTTGTAAAGCACTTATTGAACGCTGACTTTTGCTGAATGTGGCCATTATATCAGCTTGCAAGTAATATTCGTGCAAATCGTATTGAGAGTCGATTGATAAAAAAACCATGTGTGTGATTGATTCACAGGTAAACCTAAGCCCTCGGTGACATGGTGGAAGGACGGTGAGCTCCTGGATGGCGTAGTCGATACTTCATCTATCGGCTCGTCGAGCAGATTTACAGAGAATCACTTGTTCATCGACACAGTCACTAGATCACTGTGGGGAGCGAAACTCGAATGCAGGGCTCAATCCGGACCAATGGAGAAACCTATCGTTCGTGAAGTGCCTCTTGACATTTATCGTAAGTATCGCATCTTATTCAAAGGGAAATTTAGATAATTTTGAACGGTTAGATAATTTTAAAGAAATTAAAATTTCAAGAATATTTTAAAAGACAACACGTGATTATATTTTCAAGCTGATTTCTAATTATGATTCTGATTATACGAGCTCGTAAATCTTTTGGCGATCATGCCCTATCGAGGATTTCGACTCGAGGATCTTCCGACATTTTTTCATGTTCAAGCGATGAAATGCAAATGGTGACGTTACTAGGAAATGGATCATAAATGCCGCGTTAACGTGACAGCTGCTTAAAATAAAATCGAAGAAATACACACATACACACGAACACACACTTCAAGGCCGTTCACTAAATCCTAAGCACGTGCTAAAAGGCAGTCTCAAGCGGCGCGTGTTAAAGGGCACTCTTGGCACGTTTTATTCGATCGACACATTGCGCTTCCGTTCCTACGCCTTCCTCTCGTATTTATTTTTAGGTCGAGCTAAACAGGAAAATCGTAACACTTTGCATCTACGAGAGGCACAGGGAAAACACTTGTTGCAATCTCCTCGGAGAAGGATGGTGTTCGAATCTAAACACTATGCTTACATTTGAAGATGTTATAAAAAGAGCAAATTATAGTAGTTTAAATAAAGATAAATTATTTTTTGCCATTTTCAATTATTCAATGAAATATGGAGAAATTATTTAATATAATATAATTTTCCATTTAATTACCCTAGTTTTTTCATCCTTTCAAAATTCTTTTGCACCCCGAAATATTTCATAGCAAAGAAAGAAATTTAAATATAGTTGCGAGCAATTGACCCGCAGCGGAAGCGAAATGAATTCCAACCATTTCGCGTGGATCTCCTTAATTCCTTTGACGGTCGTATTTCGCAGAAATTGTCGTCCAAAAGTAAAAATATACGGTTCGGGTCGGCGGGCATCTGGCCCTCCCTTGGACCGTTATTTTCGTGGCGCAATGCCGACGAGGATCTTGACTCGCTTATAGTTTTTTGCATCCCGCAGGAATCATCCGTCGTGCCTACATCCGCAGATGTAAATTTTTGACGGCGAAGTATGTTACTTGTTAGACTTCCACATGCTGCTTGCCTTTGTGTCTTCTTATATTAGAAATCTAAAGTCGATCAAGAAGATACTAACAAAGATACCAGCACGGAACATCATAGAAATGAGATTTTCAAATAACTTAATTCTTTGGTGTTTCGAGTATCTCACTTACAACCAGCTTTCTTTTTCCATTGCTTATAACTTTTTTATTAATTAAGATACACTTGCTTGGTACTGTTAATGTTTGAAATTTTGATTGAAACAAATTTTTTACAATATTTTCATTTTTACGAAAGTTATAAGCAATCAAATTAGATTGGATATGTCATACCCAAATATTTCATTCCTATAATGTAGCAGTGAAGGATTAGTATTTTCGCAAAATAAGTGAAAAGCACCTTATTCGTTCAAGACGGATCTAATAATATGCGTAATATTTTCACATGAATTTATACAATTTTCCCATTTATGCAAACTGCGCGCCAAATATTTGTTAATTTTGAAATACAATCTCAAATTGAGATTGAAGTCGTAATATCACGAATTATATTGATATAGCTACAATTTTTTTTTTAATACAATAATACTAATACTTAATATTTTTCCGCATAATGAAATATTTTACTATCAACTCCTATCATATTTCAGTTAAACCAGCAATCGTGAAGATTGTTTTGAGCGAGGAACAAATTTTTGCTGGTCGTCCAATCGCTGCCAGATGCGAGACGTGGGGTAGTTCTCCAGCGGCTAGGATCATTTGGAGACTCGGCGAACACGTAATGAGCGATCCCAACGTATCCACCACACAAAGGAGTAATTCGACAGTAAGCAAGGTAGCTTTAGTCCTTGGCAAGGATGACGATGGCAAGGAACTAGTCTGCCGGGCTGAAAATCCAAGATTTCCCGGAGGAGTGCTTGAAGAAATTAAAATACTTCGCATCTCTTGTGAGTCTTCTTATGATTTTCGAATTACAATAAACTTTTCTCGATAAATGTACAATATCGAATGTATAAACGTATCCAAGAATTTCTTAAATATATTATTTATAAAATTTTAGTAAAACAGCAAATGCCATAAAAAATACTTTTTAAAGAATCTGTCTTTTATATTTAAATTCTCTATTAAATATTCGTTGCGAAATCAAGTACTATAATAAATAATGACGCAATCTCTCCAATTACGAAAAAAAAAAACAGATGCTCCAGTAGTTGTCGCTCGTTTGGCTAATGGCTACATCTTGGACACTTTGAGGGAGGGCGACGATCTCAAGTTGGTCTGTGACGTTCAGAGCAATCCGCCACCGACACAAGTGACTTGGTACCACAATGTAAGTAAAAAGAGAAGAAGGAAAAAAAGAGACTCATAATCCAACATAATTGATCGTTACTCAAATCCTTGTTCTTAGAATCAGCGGCTGGAGCACGACGTAAGCGCCGGAATTCTGCTTCCTGCTTAGCCATGAACGCTGTGGGAGAAACTCACAGCCCGCCGCTTTTTATTCACATGAAATGTGAGTAGTCATTATATTTATTAACATACCGCGCGAGACTTACTTTCGTAAAAAAAAACTATTCTTGCGTCTTAGACAGCAATGTCCATTGATAAACTAAATTAGTTATGTCAAGATGGTCTGATTTGATTTAAATATTCGTTTGTAAGTTTGCTGGAGATTTGATAAGTTTAAAAAAATTAATTGATTATTTTGATTAGAATATCTCGCAATGGAAATATTAAACTAAGCTAAAACAATCTTACAAACTAAAAATAATTAATAAGTACATGTAGTATCATATTAATTAATTTTACATATTTATATTAATACTTATATTAATACTAATAATTCAATAAATTAACACTTAATATTTTTGTGTAGGATTTGCGTGCTTTTCTTATGTTTTTGCTAACAATGTCAAATATTTGACAGACGCACCGAGATGCAGAGAAGATAACGAGAGAAGAGAGATCACTGTTGCTCGACACGAGACGGTATTGCTCAAATGCGAGGTGGAAGCATTGCCTGACGACTATGTACGATTTTCATGGACTTACAATGGCACTGTTGGCGATGTTCTACCTATGCCAAACTCGAGAGTCGAAAATAAAGGGCTCGTGAGCATGCTAGAATACACCCCTAACACCGAAACTGATTACGGTACGTTGGCTTGCTGGGCGAGCAACGGCATTGGACGGCAAAGGACACCCTGTATATTTAACATCGTACCTGCTAGTGAGTTATCAGCCATTAATTACGTCATCTTCTCGCGCCTTTATTAACATTCAGTAATGAAAGAAGTTATACGTCTCCGAATAAAAATAAAACTTGAATAATTAAAATGTAAATTTTTTATCTGCGAATTTTTAAAGTCTGTTTAATCTTTAAATGGAGGTTTATTTTCTTTAATTTTACAGCTTTTCCTTGAGTAAGATTTGTTATAATTTATTGTTTCATTATATTTATTACCTCAAAATAAGACAGTTTTAGTACTATAATGGCTTTTCCAGCCTATAAAAGTTAAAAGAGTTACATCTTCATTGCGACTTAAATGCCAATTTTTTTTTATCGCTCAGAACCACCGCAACCACCATTGAACTGTGCGTTGCACAATGAGACCAGCTCGCTGGAGGTTAATTGCATCCCAGGATCGGACGGCGGGTCGCCGCAACACTTTTTGTTGGAAGTACGAGGGTCTCTCAGGAGTTCTGGGATCGGCCATATCGGAACTCACACCCTTCAAACGCCTCAGAGCGATCAAGGAATGGTCGGGGAATCTCCACCTATATATCAAGACATGAATCCGACTCCGAATTTTCAGCTTCATGATCTTGAACCAGGCTACGATTACACGGTATATATTTACGCCATCAACGGACGTGGCATGAGCGAACCCGCTCTTTTGGAACACATTAGGGTCGTCGAACCTATCGGTGGAAAGATGGAGAGAAGCGGGATTTTTTTGGAAGATCTGAAAAAGGCGCTACCGCAGGCGAGCTCCGAAAACATGATCATCGCTATTGCACTGGCAGGCACAGGTAAAATCGATGCTCGTGGTTTTTTTAATTTCGCCTAATTTCTCCTAATTATTTTGAAAGTTTAATTTTCCACGAATAAATTTAAATGGAAATAAAAAATCGTTTTTTTGCGCTTTCTAAATTTTTGTATTTAAAAATTTTATTACTTTTATTTTATATAATATTATAATCAAAAGATACAGTAGCATTTTTTTCGCATACTAGAAAAAAGCTATTTCTGAAAGCAAAAGTTTGTAACACATTTATGAATTTTTATATTTTAAATTCCTATTATACACCGTAATATTTTAATTAATTTTCTTTAATTATATAATCTATTAAAAAATATAGACTAATAAATTTTATATTTATTCTCCTTACATAATGCAACTCTAAATTTAAAGGTGCGATAGCGTTGATCCTTATCGGTATTGGAGTGATCATCGGTGTGGTGATCTGCAGGAAAAGATCGAATACTCCTGCTATAGAAGGCCCCGACGATTTTACTACACCGACCTACGTTCCAGCCCAGAGAATTGAACCTAGAATCAGATATTCCAACGAGAATAGACGTTCTCAAAGGGCGAGTCTCTACGTTGAAGAAAATCGAAAAGGTAACTATCATAATAGAAAACAGCAAATTTGTATGCTGCCCGAGTTCAAATAATTTCTAAATTATTTAATCTTCTTTCAGAACCAGATTTATTACATCGAGTGGAGCTTGACTTGCAAGAATAAATCACGTGATTCTGTACAGACACTAATAATCAAGACGAAAAGTGCAATGTTAAATAAAATTCCATACACTACAAAAAAAGGATTGGCTGCTGCAGCAAATTAGATGGTAAAATATGGCATAGCATTTTTAATTAGTTGCTGCAACCAAAAATTGGCTGCTACAGCCAATTAAAAATGCTATGCCATATTTTACCATCTCATTTGCTGCAGCAGGCAATCTTTTTTTTTCAGTGTAGAATTGCCCCTCGATATTCGCATAAATTTGTATATTCCGTATTTCGAATTTATATTATGTCATAAAACTGGAAGCATCGTGATTATCGTTTATAATGAGTAGCTGTTGGATATGCAAATCGTTTATTTGACTCGAAGGATTAGCGATGGAGCGCCACGGATACTTTTTACGATTGAATCGGAAAATTTGCCGGTCTTCAACGCGAATCGAGGTGTTACAAAACATTCTATTAGTTATTTATGTTCGCCTTACATAAAACGTAAAAGATTCGCAGTCGAAATTTTTACGTTAGATTGTATAGAGCGTAGAGTTATAATAACATTACAAAATGTACAGCTATTTTTACAGCGTAGGAGACTAAGGCGTACGTATACTTGCAAGTATTAACGTATTAATTGTCGACCTAAAAACGTGATTTTATGTACCTTTGTCGCTTAATAGAGACTGCTCCAAAAAGACGTCAACTTTTAATATAAATTTGGATTGTTTGAAATTTTTACAAATTTTAATCGCGCATACTTGACGAATTTTTAGTTCATCCAATTATGAATGCAAATTTGTTGTACTTACTTACATCATGCTTTGTGTTTTATTAATTAATGCAATCGATTTATATTTCAGACTTAAACTTTTTTTGAAGCAGTCAGTAGTTTATAAATTATTATTAATTATGATTAATTTGTATAATTTTTGATCAGCGTAGTTCACGCTATTCCATATGTAAATATTGTACTCGTATTGATTGATAAAATTAAAAAAATAATAAACTATCATGTTGTATTATTAGTGATTAATAAAATTAAAAAGACTATCATAAAAATATTTCCTTTACCTTCCTTTATTCTTCGTGAAATAGAGAAAGAGAGAGAGAAAATTTATTGATATTCCAATTATTTTGTGAAGTAACAATATAATAATCTTTAATTGTTAATAATATATATATATTTTTTTTATTACGTAACAGCATATATAACAAACGCATTAAAATTATCATTGAAATAATTTTATTGCTAGTGTAATTTGTTAATTATTAGCGACAATAAACTTGCTCCAACTGGCTAATGATTTAATTATCATATTTCGCAAACGGATCTGGTTTTATAATCGATTATATTGCCAAAATATAATACTCTACGATAAATGAATTGGCATTTAATATGTCGTGATTTGACGTGACAATTGAATTGCAGAATCGAGCATTTTCCAACTTCCGCAAATTATTGCAATTATTATACATTCATTTCAATATGCAATACATTAACTTTAATCTCGGTTTAATTTACTCTTTATCTTTTTCTAATTCTTAAAATTAGAAAAAGATACAAAGCGAATTAAATCAAGATTAAATAAATAGATTGATCTACATTGATAGAAATGGACATTACAGAGATATTATACATATAATGAATCCTAAGTGTCGATAAAGAAACTTCTTGTACATTTTTCAAAATATGGAAGACATTAACAGACATTGCCTGTTAATTCCAATCAGAGAGAAAAGATAGGTCTGAAGCGTTATAGATAATAAAAGTACATTAACATATAAAAAGTAAATTAACATTAAAATGCTGCTTCCTATTTGAAAGCCAAAGCGTGTCCTATGTTATCAGCTATCAGTATAGCAATTGGTACATCTCTGTGTAATCACGTTTGATAGCGCCACATGTGCAAAGAAGCAATCTACATATTAGTCTCTATCTGTAAAGCAATTACAAAATAAATTATTAAACTTTTTCCACTTTGTCGATATTAATATAATATTAAATTTAAAAAATAATCTATTTTTATTTAAAACTCTAATACCCACTTTTCTTTCGGTCATAACATTTAGAAATTTTAGAATATTGATATTATCATTTTATAAATTGTAATACGATATCATAGGTACTTCAGAAGAATTTTAACGCAGTATTGACGTCACGATTGCAGCATATTGCGACGATATCGACTTATGCATGTTCGTTTTATATTCGCGACGAGATCGAACACTTTTCCATGAATACCAACAATCCATTAATGAAAACTTCATCAACGTCGGAATAATTATGTCGCTGCACACGACAGCTGTCCCATTTCCGCAAATTGCCTAGCAGCGGTTGTGATTTAGAGCCATGAATTAAATATTGTGCAATATATATATATATATATATATATATATATATATATATATATATATATATAGAGAGAGAGAGAGAGAGAGAGAGAGACACGTTATAATCCTTCACGAAACGCGATAGAACACTTTCGCTCGCGTGTATTAGACATATAAGATATGTCGACAAATTGAATTACCTGAATTAATGTTAAAATTTAATTATTGTTGAGGCTATTAATGTAAGATTATTAAAATAATTGTAAGTTTTATATCAATAATTATAGCTACACTGACCCACGAGTATAATGTAGTAAAGGACATTCGTTACTCTCGATTATAAAGGTAGAACAGGACAAATAAATTTTACTACAACGAATAATGAAATAAATATGATTTAAAAATAGCGGTAATGTTGCCTTCGTCTGAGTATACAATTTGCGAAAAATGTACACAATAAACTTCACAAATGTGAGAGCCAAATTAAAAAATATATGAATATCAACATCACGTAATTAAAGCTAACTATACACTGTTAAATTCATAACGTCAAATTATATCCAATTTGAATTATTTTTAATCATTTTTATAGGTCGCCACTGTTTGTACCCAATATATTATTAATTTTACTAAAACAATGGTGTTAAAAAATTTAATTCAAGAAAATATATTAAATTAAATTTAAGTTTATTATTTACTAAATACATACACAACATACATTAATGAACGATGTTTACTCTAAAGCTAACCACAGAAATGAATTGATTTACACACATAGAAAAATAACAAAATGTTATTTATCTCAAGGGATTAGATTACTATTGCTCCTTTAACATTTAATAGTGTATAAAAAAATGTTTTGTTATATTTTTATAAATTCAGCGAGCACGAGTATGTATTATTCGTGTATGGGATGTAGAAAAATAAATGATTGTTATTATTCCGAAATCGTTATATTATCATCATGTTTATATGACACACTTAAATGGAGCAATCGACGATACAAGTCGGGAAACGAGTAGCGCTGCTATAAATGTACACGCGTAATGAAGAAGCAGCCGACGTGCACCATACGTTGAATGCAATTGCGCATTACGCAACGTAGCGCAAAGCGCGACGGGACCGGGGCAGATAATTAGATTATACTTTGCAGTGCACGTTGGGACCGAACATTATCGTTATCGTCATGGGAGATGACGGCTGGTGTACGTCGCGAATAATCCCTGTTATTTTCAGTACCGCCGGCAATTCGTCCGACGTTATACTGAGTGCTTGTAAAATTAAAATCCCTGCTGTTAAGAGCACTTGGTGTTATCATATAAGTAGAGATATGGCAAAATATATGAGGAGAAAAGATATTTTTGAGATAAAAAGATTAAATAATTCTCTTCACATTGATTTATTGCATTAATATCTGCGAAAAATGAAACAAAGAGTTGAGATAAATAAAAAACATTACTGTATGTACAGTTAATTACGTATATTAAGGCACGCCTTCAATTGTGAGATAATGAAGAAAATTCTATACGTCTACGGAAAGAATGCTGAAGTATCTTAAAATTTAGCTAAATCTGAAAATAATTTTATTGATCTATCAAAATAATTATATAGAATGCTTAAACTGATTGTTAGAATGTCAAAATTTTTTACAGCATTGCTCATCATGTTTGAATTTCTTACATAATTATTTTGATAATTCTTTTCACGCCTATATCTAACTAAATTGTTAGATATAGGCATTAATTCAACAAAATTATTCTTACCGTGTATACGTGTGAGATTTTATAACGTACAGCGTTAAATTCTGTTTAAACTTAGAAAACTATAATTTGGTATATAAATAAAGATACAATAACTTTTATAGTTAAATAAAAATGCTAAATTATGCACTTAACACTTTATTAACACTTAACATTTTATCTCAAAATTATCGATGTAGAAATGATAGAGATTGAGAGACTTTGTTAGACTTTCCAGACATATTACAAGTTACCTTGACTAATTTTAACAGTACCGTTTAACATGATGTTTACGCAAACTGTCTAATTGTCGTCATGTTTCAGTCCACAGATCCTTGTTTAACAAACAAATTTATTTGATGGATGAGCAAGAGAGACGCTTGAGTAAAGTGAAAGTTTGCATAACAATTTTATTTGAATAATCTGCCAAGTATAATATAGTATATACAAGGCTGGGTCAAGATGGATAAGCGGTTTTGAGTGTTGTTGGACAAAATCGCACGCAAGTAACACGAATTGTCGGAAGATTCGACGGAAGGGAAAATAGGGGATTCTTTTCTCGATGCTATTCAACCATCGTCTTCTTTCTCAAGAGATTGAACAAGAGTGCTGAATCGCGCCGAATGTCTGGGCAAAGGAAGCGTAGCGCCGCGGGGATTCGCAAATTCACCGTGAAATCTTCCGCAAACGGAAGTAAGGTAACTCATTTCCGTTTCATCGGGACTTTCTGTGGACCATTAAAAGAGCTCGTCTTGGGTGGAAAAGGGACGCGAGGGGTCAAACCGAAAAGCGAGCAAAGAAACCGACGGATTAATTAACGTAACGTAATTACGGCGCGCATTGTGCAGCACGTCGCAACGCTTCGGGGTTGCGGATGAAAGGATCAGAAAACTTCAACCCTTTTCATCTCTTTACGGTTTCCAATGTCTCGCGAATACATCTTTATTTTTTATTTGAAAACGCAAAAGTGCTTAATGTAATTCTAAACTTATTCAATATTATTTACTTTTAATTTAATGACATTTAATTACTCAAAATCAACTCTTGCAGTGATTTTATCGTAAGTGGTATACGTAAGATTACTACATTCAATATATTATAGAAAAAAAATATTTCTACAGTTGTATAGAAAGAAATCTTTCTTTCAATAAAAAAATTCTGAGATTGGAAGAACATAGGCAATTTTTTGTCGAGTAAATGATAAGCTATTGTAGTTAAACGATCATAATTGCTCGCGAATTACTAATTAAATAACAAATAAATTTGATTGATTAATAAGATTTGAATAAGATTTAAAAAAATGCTTTCGTAATAATGAAAAATGCGCTGTTTGATATTAATTATTTCATTCACTCTGGATACTTAAAAAAATATAAAATATCTGAAGTTAAATATCATAGAAAGGAGCGAAATTGATAGATTGATTTATAGAAACTTTATTAATTAACTGAAAAAAATCATTGCTAAAGATTATATTTCAAAATAGTATAATACAAAGAATAAAACATCATTCGGATTCATAAAAAAAATAAAACAAAACGTTGAGAGAATAAAACACTCGAAATATTCGTGTGCAAATAAAGTTTTTCTCTTTTCAATTTCTATTAGTTTATTATAACTTTCATTTTTAACTTTTATATATATGCGCGTGTACTTGCACTACAAAGAATATCTGAGTGTTAAACAACAATTACGTCAGTGTTCATTGCAAAAAAATTACACAAATGTGTACAACAGTTTTCATTTTATAAATAAACAAATATACATATATTGGAAAGAAATTATCAATGTTTCCTCAATTTATTTTGAAAGTCGCTCCATTTTATGGTTGAATATTTTATATTTTTAATGTATTTTCTCTAAATTATTTAAAAGAATTATTCGAAAACAATGTCGTTTTAAAACACATTTTATCTTTAAAAAACATAAAATAGAAGCCATCTACGTAGCATTGAAAATTAAATAATGCTAAAACGTCAATAATGTTGAAACTATCAATAATATATTGAAAAATAATATATTTGAAAATTCCGCATGAATAGTTTATTTCAATATTTGAAATGAGCATTCATTCAAGCGAGTGAATGAAAAAAAGAGAGAAAAAAATAAATTCCTTGTTCAAATTAAATAAATTTCATTTAACATTATCTCCTGATTACTACGTGTAAAATATAACACTTTTAAATCGAACTGAAACGTTCGAATCTAACTTTTACCCTATAATCATCAAAGGATTTTCTCGGATGTTTTAACTACACGTCGGGTTACCATCACGAAAGTAGGTTGCGGAAAATCGAAGGTATAACGAAGCGATGCTATAACGAAAGTCGTTTATGGGAAGTCGATCGCCGGTCTTGTATACACACAGCGGTCCTTGCATCCGGTAACCGAGTCGAGTGCGAGTGCTCGAATTAAGCCGCCACCCCGGGTCGCCCGATTTGTCGAGTGACACGGCGACACTGCGGAGGACGCGAGCCTTGAGCTTCCTCTCTCTCTCTCGGGTTTGCGGTCCCCGACAAGCTTTATCGAGTGGACCTTTCTCGCTTTTCGAGTCGGGGCGGATTTCCGTTCGAATGCACCGAAGGAGAGAAGATTTACCGAGGCGATCCGGAACCGGCTCGGCAACGGTGCGGCCTCTTCTTTCGGGGATTACGAAGTTGACTTTCGCCGCTCAGCGGCGGTTGTATAAAACCCACTTCGTGTTGGAAGAAGAGATTATTGATTGAAATAGGTCGCCCCGCTGGTGGCCTCCACCCCCTCGATTCCACTTCTCCATTTGTACTCGCTACTCGCGGAAAGATCCCGCCATTGTTGACCCGTTTTTGAAGGATCCGGAGGCTTGACTTTCTTTCTCAGTGGAATTTATACCGGAACACACATAAATTCTTTTGTCGTCTCTGTGTATATGAGATGTATTCATTTTCATAATACCTCGCATTTTTCTAAACCTATAAAGTATCCTCCTTTTTATCCTCGTGGATTCGCATCTCATTGAGATTAAGAATGTTACAACATAGGACAATACCTTCTAAAAGTAAAGGACTCGCATATTTTTCTTTGTAGGATCTTTACGCCTCTTTTTCTCCGGCGGCAACAGAAATGAAAAGATCTACGAGCTGCACAATCTTATCTGGCACCGATAGATTTAATTCGCCGACAGGTGGATTAAACCGCAGTAAATCTCGACTGTCCGACAGTCGAAATCAGACCGCTAAATGGATGAGCATTCGAGAATACCGCTTGACATTATCTCTTTCATGTGATTATCGATATATTTACCGAAACTATTCTTCTGAACTGTTTTCGATATTGGAGTAGAACGCTTTCGTTTACATAATAATCTCTTTACCATTAATTAATTAAATTTATTAGGTGTTGGAATTAATTCGTAGCGTTTTTTAATGAAAGAATGTTATTTATTTCACATGAGCATTAAAAAATACATTAATGAAAGTACTTCCCATCACTTGTAAAACGCTACGAATTAATTCCAACACCTAATAATTTTTTAAATTTTTATTAATTTGGAATTATAATTATTTTAACTTTTATTGCGTGTTTGCATACAAAATACATAAAAGATAAGGCATTAACATGGTTGCTGTTACAAAGCCTACTTGAAGTTAAGTAGAAAAGTATTATAGCAGTGGAAACTCGTATAACGTAATTATTCACAATTTACATCAGTAGTTACAGAAACACTCAACACGCAAACACGCACTGTACACGTAAAAACATTCACACACATATACGCGCGCAACATGGATCCATGAGTGTTATGTAACTTGCTCACCAGCTCAAAAATATAGAAAATGACGAGACTAGAAAATGAAATTGGTCGAGTGGATAAGAACAAGAATAAGCAGCAAAGATACTTCAGCACTCGTGGGAAATAATACAGTTGGTCGCAGTAGAAAAGAGAATAAGGGAAGAGAAAAGGGGAAGATTTAACGGAAGAAAGCAACATGTAATACTTGACAGTGTACGAGGAGGTAGCTCTGAATTTGGTGGAATAATGTAAAGGAAAGAAAGTTATAGTAGCAGATATCAGGGATGCTCTTCTCTATAGAATGGAGATCCGAATTAAAATGAAGAAGGGTACGTATGAAGGAATATTAAAATGAAAAAGCTGAAATTTACAATTTTAATGAGATGCCATCCATCACGTAATGTGTTGTTGTATGTTCATTATAATCTAGGAGTATACAATAAATAAGATAATATTACTAATTAGCTCTAATCCGAAGATAAGATAAGATCGTTAAATTAAGGCACGAAAGAGAAATTAAATATCAGTCTATTTTTAACAGCTTTTGAAAGTGTTGACTCTATATTCTCGTAAATATTGGAATTTCCACGTTACGGAAGAGACGCGATATCGAAAACGAAATTATATACGATGCAACTTTATCCCGGCGTCACGAGTTAGGTTGGCGTTAAAAGACGGGAGGGTGCATCGAGGCGAAGCCGTAAAACCAACTGGAACTGCCATTAATAACTTCGAACGAGAGTGCCGAAGTTTTAATGGAATTAATGTGGCTCCGAGGACTGCTGCTGCTAGCAACGTGCCAACATTGGCCACGTGTGCAGCACGCACGCATTGTGTAACACGAGGAAGCACGATGTATCATTTACGTAATGTCGCTCAACAATTCTCCAAACATTTTTCACATCGCTCTCTTACTTCAAAAGTGACAAAACTAAAAAAAAAAAACGATTTTTTAGTTATGACCATGAGTGAGTTAAATAAACATTATGCTATCAATCATTAAAAGTAAACTTCATAAAATGTGGTCAAAACTGAAAAGAGATGGTTTAAAAAATAATCGTCACAACTCAAAAAGGTTAAAAAAAATTCATTAAAATTGTCACAACTCGAAAAGAGTAATTTTTCAATGGTAGTGAAATAAAAATATAACAATGATATTTTATCACGATAAGAATATATTTTTTTTATCAATATTACTTGATTAGTCAAATAATATTTCTGTCAAGTTGAAAAATAGTTTGTTTTCTGAAAAATTTAATTTTTTTAGTTGTGTTATTTTTGAAGTAAGGGAGTGATGTCTCCCCTCAAAATATAAAGAAGTGTAATAATATAGTAATAATATAGTAGCCCCCGTTACATCGTTTCGAATACTTTCAACATTTATATTAGGTGTTGGAATTAATTCGTAGCGTTTTTAATGAAAGTACTTCCCATCACTTGTAAAACGCTACGAATTAATTCCAACACCTAATAGATTACAAATTTTATGAAAATATTACAGCGAACAAAATATATCATCTCATCATTTTATTAAATTTTTGGCTTTTTGATAATTCCATATACGATATAGCCGAAATTTTTTTTCTTTTGAATAATCAAAAATTAAATACCGCTTTAAAATATTTACGTAATAATTTTGACAATTTAGAATATCGAAATTAATATATATAATAATAACATAAAATTAATATAATAAGGACTTTTAAAAAGTTATATTATATACAATTATAAAACGTAATAATAACTACACGTCAGAATTAATTCAAGGTTTTAATTAAACAACATGCTGCTAAAACATAAAATTTATCTCAAGAGACAATGCATGTGAAACATGTAGCTTTTCACTCGCCAAAGTTAACAGATGCAAAGCTTGATGAAAGATCTAAATGTTCTACCGTCTGGCCCGCATACTGCAGGCACTCCACATATCAAAACGTACTTTCGGATCAAATTTGTCCGCGCGAGTCCCAGAGGAGCGCCACGTCGAAAGTACGGTTCTACCGATTCTCGCAGCTGGAAAGTAGCTGAGACAAAAGTCCGAATTGTTGATCGAGCGACGACAGTGCAGCGCGCAGGCGGGAAATAATCCTGGATCAAATTTGCCGCGTGCTTTCCCCGGGGAAGGCGAAATCGCGTGGCGAAGCCGTGACGGAAATAAATCAGGAATGATTTTCATGAGGCGCGCGACAGGCGAACTTTGTTATTCTCGGCGGCGACGTACGCGGCTGAATCAGCCTGCCGGCTCTCGTACATTATTCCCGATGAATCCCGACTGCGGGCACGCGAATGGATTTATCCTACCATTCACGCGATGATGGTTAATATTAATGTTTACGGAAATGTCCATATGTATCCAAACAATCGTACATTGATAGACCGGAATTTACACGCGAGGTGTATCGAGAGCGAATTGAAATTCGCCTATCAAAAGCGAATCAGTCATCTAAATCTGCCCATGCTGCAAATTTAAATAGAGATTTAAATAAAAGTGAATAAAAGTCTTGATTGTTTGATGCCCATCCCTTTTTTGGATGACAGATGATTGCGGATGCATTGCAAAAAGGAAAAATATCCTTTTCAAACAATTTTGGAATTAACTCTGCCATGCAAAAACTTTTTGTTTTTATAGCCATTGGATGTTCCGCGGTATTCTAATGGAAAAATCGAAGTGAATTTATATTCAGATATTGAATTGTTTTCCAAGACTTGGCGTGTATCTGCAATTTCATAGATATTTCGTGTAAATATCTATGAAAATATGGTGTTTCCAGATCGTGATCTGTCGCTGTTAGGGAATAGTGACGTGGGAATAGGATCGAAGTTTTTTTTCAAACCTATTTTTGCGTTCATTGACGTGCACTTGTTCATGCCCGTTGCGTGCGGAGAATTGCTTTAGCGCGTATACATTGGGGTCGCTGCCATCATAATAACTCGAAATGGACGTTCGACCGAAATGGCACACGATCGACGGAAGTTTTCCCAACGCTATGACCGCGCCGTTAGCAAATGAAATTTGTTGCTGCGTCGCCACGCTTGCCATTAAAATTATTGCGCACGTCGCGTTGCCTCCACCCGGGAACGATCGGCAAACGATCGATCATAATATCCTCAGAGGGCGTAGCCCGCGAAAAGATTGCAAAGTTTCCTCTTCCTCGTATTTATATCTTTCCTACAAACACAGCTGAAAATCTTCCCCAAACTTTGGTAATTTATTTTCTCTGTTCTTTTTTTTATACAATAAAAATTCAATCGCGATTCTTCAATTGTTGCTGTCATTAATATTTCTCCTCGCATATTGGAACATTTTATCATAATTAAACTACACTGTTCAACACAGAAAATAATTTCTTTTCAAATATTAAATATTTATAAACAACAAATATCTTTTTAACCATAATCGATACAACAAATTCCTTTTAAAAAATATTCTAACAACTAAATGATTGCAATAAAATTTCTCCGATGGAGAATGTGTCATATTATATAACATGACAAAATACACTAAAATAATCCTTTAATTAAATTTTTCAAAATTGAGATGTAATACAATACAAAAAAAGAATGGTAGTAACTATAAAATATTAGTTAATATAAAAAATAATTTTAAAAATAATTTTCTAATTATAAAAAATAATTTTCTAAATATTTATGACTGAACAATTGGTTATATTATTATGTTTGATAATATTTAATTATGTTTTGTTTTATAATAAAATAATAATTATTAGGAGCTGTATTTTTATAATATTCATATAATTATTACTGCTATAATGTAATGATAATAATTTTGGTTAGTAATTCCTACATCGGTAATAATAATTACGTTTATAGTTTAAAAAATATATAGCTGACATCGAAAATGATTATAAATTATACTTAAATTAATAGTTCTATCCCACTTTTTTGTGGATTATAGAAAAGTCGACAAGCAAGGTAAATGTTAAATTAGTTAAGCCATTTTTGTGATATCCTTTGATACAAATTTCTAACAAATCTTGTGAATTTACTCATAGGTGAATTCGATACAAAATATCTACGCTATAGATAGGTACATTCAATTTTGCGGATTAATCGCACTCCTACATACGTCGTTCCACCGAGATGACAATGAATTTCCGATCGGACGTAAGTGGTAAGACTGTAACCCTTTGCTCGATTGTTATTGCCGACCGCATTGCGTCCGTTACGCACGAAAGGGAAAAACTTTAGATAAGGGTACCACTTTATGGCGGCATTAAAAACTGGGGGTTATTTTGTCTTGAAATAACATTGAGAGGGAACTCACTGCCGCGACTTCGAATGATGTGCATGTGGTCGTAAAACTGCCAACGGCACGAACTACATACGTACACCGCAAATATTCGACATCGGGATCGATGATTCCGATACGTCTGAAACAATTTGAGTGTCGGATCGAGCCTCGAGAAACGTCTGTGAATTGAGAAAGATCTTATCCGCCTGGCGAATAAAAGACACGAAATCGATGTGAGCTTGAATTTCGACGCTACAGATGTGAAAGAATATCTTACGCCAATTTACGCCTTTATAGTCACGAAGCACTAAGAAAAAAAACTTTGATATTTATGACTATAATGACATGTTATATAATTATGGTTTAGTGCTAGTCAGTAATAATAACTGTATATAATAATATCTTAAAAACATCTTAATGACGTTTTTAATGTCATAAAATGTCATTAAAATGTCACCTTACTATTTGGGAACAACTATTTACATTTTCGACGCCAATTGTACATATTTGTCGATAGAACATCTAGTTATTATTACTATCATTATGGCAGTAATAGCTGTAATTGTGGTAACATTACAATACTAAATACTTTACTCTCAGTGCATAAAATATACAGTTTTGCGGCTGTAATATTGAAAACTCTTGTGCCTTGTCAAAGTTACATCAGTATAATTATAAGTCTTTTGAGAGTAACATTAACGAAAAATGTCACAGCTAGCTTCTAAAGCTGTTAGCCGCAGTAGAATTCTAAAGTTACGAGATAGAATTAGATAAAATTTTTGACAAAGTTTTACAGAACATAATAAAGTCATAATATCAAATAAATTTAACAATAACTCAATTTTCTAACTGTATCAAAATTGGATTTGTAATTTCCTTTAGGGTAACTCCGACAAATACGCCGCGCTGGGATTTATGCCGCGGAAGTCAGAAAAAATAGGAGGAGTGAGCGTAATTTTCTCACAACATCTTTTACGTCTTATTTATATGCATTATTTGTAAATTTTTTATGAGCTATACATACCCTCTCTCCTCTTATGAGTAACCATATATCCCACCCCTAAAAATGCAAGGGCAAAAATGCAAGGGTTTAAAAAAGTTTATTTTTTATATATGAAATATAAATATTTCTAATATTTTTTCATAATAGTAGACAGTACAAAGTTTTACTGATATAATTCGTTTATTTTAAATATAGTAAATAATACTGAATAAATTAAGTTTTTGATAGATGCGGCGTGTATAACGGAGTTATCCTATAGTGATTGAAAATTTATTTTAATATTAAATCCACCAATCTCGAGGGTGGAAATGTCAAGATATAAGAACGCACGTGCCTGTTTTCGTTAATGCGTCATGTCACACGTCCATTTTCGGTATTGTTACGGTGTTACCGTCGTAGAAGATTATCGGTACGACCTCCAGTAAGAGGGCAGAAGTCATCCAATCTCCGAAAGGGAAACTAGTTATACCGTCCGACACGGGTTTGAACTTTGCCACTTCCTGAGAGATGCTCCGGGGACGTCCAAGGTGTGGGGGTCCCAAATGGACTGATTTGAAATTCCGTCGCGCTGCACGACGCGCAACGCGACAAGGAACGAGAATAGATGTCGTGCGGGAATAAACAAATGTCCTGCCGTCGCGCCTCCGATTCGTCTTGTCCGTAATCGACGCGAAAACCGCTCCAGAAAGCTAAACACAGATGCTATTATATATTATAGATTTATCCAGTATGCTATGGGAGTGCAAAGCTCCCAATCGATCTTTCTGTGACGAGGAGTTTTTATGTGGAATGTGTGTGTGTGTGTGTGTATGTGTGTGTGTGTGTGTGTGTCCCGATACAACTTGATGTACCTGAATGTGCCCAACACTTCAAAGTTGGAGCATCCCACAAATGCAATTTAATGCACAACGCGACATTTCAAAGTGGCTAAAACTAATGACATATTAATTATAAAATTTACGGCAAACCCGAATCAAGCTAATTACGCACATGTCAGAGAATACTAATTAGCACTCCACGACGTGAGAATGATAAGAGCTGCTAGCGATGTCGAGGTCCGGTAACGTGATTGTCACGAACAGAACGTCTGTATTTATTCTAAAAATATTATACGCGTAGATGAAACAATGACTACGGATATGACGAGAGATTCCTAATCGAACGGAATTTGCTCAATTCGCAAACGTCCTTCGCAATCGATAAGAGCAATTGATAAGAGCGGAAGAATTGTCAGGGGGGAGGAGGGGGGGGGGAGAAGAACTTCCTGTCACGTGCATTTCAACCCCACCAGCGCGTTTTCCAGGGTCGAAATATAAACCATGGTTTTAAATTCCACTTTTGTCAGCCGCGAGAGCACAACAGGAACGTCACGGGAAATTCAATCCCGGCTCTTTATGCCGCATTGCATCGCGTCGACTAAAAGCATCCACCGCTCGGCGTGACGACGGTTTGTTTTACGAACGGGATCACTCAACCCTCTCAGCGCGGCAACGCTCCAGCCGACATCCTTTCGTTTTTCTACCGCCCATTAACCACCCTCTTTTATCCTCGATGCCGCTTGGTCGCATTAACTGTGCGACGTCGCTCACGTAGATCTTCGTGATCCTCGCAGTGACAACCGCGAGCCAAAAAATAACAGATCTACCCCGCGGGTAGATCTGCCACCCTCCGAGACGTGATGAGAAAGAAGAAATTGGAGCATCCGTATAAGTTGGCGTTGGGGATGAATTCTTCGCGAACGGTCAAGAAGACATTCTACGTGAAATAAATCAATACCGCGGACTTCTGGAACCAACACAACGCTGTTCCAAGATATCGAAAGAAAGAGGAAACAAAAATACACGGAGTGTTTTACGAATAGTCAAAATTCGACAGGCCATTCTCCGAATTGGATGGCGATTCTGAACCGAAAGGGAACGATTGATTTTGTAGAACAAAACTAAGTCTTTCATAAAAAGCTCTGTTTAAGTCAGATACGAACATCCTTTTAATCCCAAGTTGAAATTAATTTCTCTATCAGAACATTGAAACGAGTTCGTTCTGACTTTCGTTATTAAAGTGTAAGCCGGCAATTAATGACAGGATGCGTTGAATTGGATCTATTGGTAAGTTCTTTAGTCGCTACCGCAGTATTTTCTCTCGTTTTTCCACAGAGACTCCAATTAACAGGTCTTCATCGAGATCGTACGCTAACCAATTCGAACTTCGTCAATTGAAGCATAGTTACCAGATCGGAATTTTTTGGCGCTTGAATTGCACTTCTTTCAATTCGCAAGAGAATTACGATTTTTTGTTTCGAAAACTTCGCCCGGATTCCACAAACGCGATTAAAATTTTCGCCATCAACTTGTAAATGACTGACCAACAATTGCATTTGTATTCGTATCTAAAATAAATAGGAATTATTCATAAAACTTCGTTAGCAGAGATTTAAATTTGTCATAACGCTCCGACGGTGCACAACGTTGTTTTGAAGTAATTAATCCATTCTACCCGATATTGCCGTAGAGTAAAGTATAGCAAAATGGAGCTCGTTGTATTCGCTCAATAATGAGCGGCACACTTCCATTATTTCGAACAAAATTATGTCGATCTAAATGCAAAGGTATAAAATACCGAAACGAAATAAAGACCGAAATGAGGTCAATGTGAGACTAATTAATAATTTCGTCATTATACATTACAAATATGTGCATTTTCATTGCAATACTGCTTTGCACATTCTGTTCACCATTTTTAATAAATGATAGATCAAACTGCATTTATATCTTTCTTTTCAATATTTTTTAATATTATATTATAATTATCATAATTTAACATAGGCATTTTCTGCTTACTTTAAAAATATTATAATATTCAAGCATTTAATTAACGTAATATAATTAGGTAATTATATTAATTACCTAATTATATTAATATAATTATATTAATGTAATTATATACTGAGAAAAAGACTTAACTTAAACATTTATTTGAGAGAATAATATTTATTTACTGAAATAAATATTTATTAAATATGGCAAAATAAATTTTTATTCCTAGTAAAATGAAATGTTGAATATCTCAAAGTAAAAATGCAAGATCGCAATTTATTCACGTTTCGAAAACACGTGTTTGTGTTTAATCACATTTTTTCAGTCTGGAGAAGAAGAATGAAGAAGTACTCGTATATCGTGTCTACTTTAAATTGTAGGAGAGAGAAAGAGAGAGAGAGAGAGAGAGAGAGAGAGAGAGAGAGAGATATTTCGGGCATCGTCATGTGTGAAAAGGGATGACGGAGGATCATATCTGCAATATGTATATAAGCGCGTCCGATAAAGATACCGTTCAAAAATAGAAAAAAGCATTCTGATGAATTGCTTCACATAAAGTGGCCCTGAAGTGCAGCAACATATATCCGGATCTAAAAAGGTATTTCGAAACGTGACTGCACGCCGAGTAACATTTTACTTTGGACAGAAGATGTTCCCGACCATAAAGCGTTACTAGCGTATTTACTATAGACTCTTCATTCTCTTTCTCTCTCTCTCTCTCTCTCTCTCTCTCTCTCTCTCTCTCTCTCTCTCTCTCTCTCTCTGTGTATGTGTTTGGCATGTAAAATCGGCTGTAACGTGGAAGTAGCTAAAACGCCACTTTCTCACTTCCTCACCCTCTCACTTCCCTTTTTGTTTCCAGCCAAGTAGACAACGTTATTCCAAGGTAGCGTGCATCTAGCGATCATGGAGCGTATTCTCGCCTCGACTCAACGCTTCTATTTTAATGCTAATCGCCGCTATTTGATACTGAATTTGATTTTAGCCGTTAGCTGCAGTCTCTGGAGTATACATCCGTGAGAAAGGAAGAGAGAGTGCTATAAATTCAAAACGGAATTTAACAGTAATGACGCAAATAAATTTATGCGTACGTTTGAAATAAAAGAATTTCATTCGGAAGTTGCCTCTCCTAACTGTGCTAATTTACTCCCAGATCTTTTATGGAAAGCTCCCGAATTAATAATCGATGTGTATCTTTCCAAGTCTAATAACTTTGTGGAACCTCTATTCGGATTCTCTCTTCGGATACTCTCTTGCGTGCAACGACAACCGTGGCGATCGCGGTCAAGTATTCGCGCACATAAATTAATGAACGATTTTATCGCGGCCCAATTAAATCGGTATCGCAAATAATTAATTTACCGCGGAGTAGCGGACGATAATGAAATTGCTGTAAATTGATTAAACCGCTTGATTCCATAAACGCCTGCGCGTTTTGCGTCAGCATACGTTTCATGATAATGCGCTACGACGCGGCTGCATTTCCAAGGATTAACATGTACTAAAAGCCATTTAAATTGTTAGTCTTGGTCTCGATATGTCACATATACATAAACAAATGCGTTCAGTAATTATGCTACTACGGTTATCTAATTACTAATGCAACAGATACTTATTGATCCGGACATTATTTATGTACAGTGCATAGTCCTTAAAATCGATAAATCCTATTGTTGTATGTAACATTTTTACAACAATAGGATTACCGATTCTACATAAATAACGCTTGGAATAATAAATAGCTGTTGCATTAGTAATTGTCTTCTGCATATAATGAAAATATATCATATTATATTATAAATTATAGATTATAGATAAAGATTATATGTAACAACTCTCTGCAGTTTCTTTTTTAGTTTAAGTTTTTTTACTGTTCTAGACATTTAAAAAATTTAGATTACTTTTTAATATTTCTATTGCACATAACATTATCAAATAATTTTTTAACAAATGATATTTAATAAAAATTGAAATTTGAATAAAAATAAGGATAAAAATTGAGAGTGACATATATTTTGTTTGTGTAAAAAAAGACTCAGACTGCAAATGGAGAGAGCTAAAATATTAAAACTATGAAAAAAATTTGTTTTATAATACAATAAATTTTTTACATCGTATGTAACTATCAATATTTTTATAATAAATTTTGAGATATCTAAAAATTACTGTTCTTAATTTTTTAAATATACATGTAAAATTTAGTACAGCTATAAAAATGAAAATTGTATTTGCTATAAATATAAAAACTTATAGCCCTGGTAGGTATACATAAAATACATATGTTAGTACGAAGCGTTCTCTTATAAATATTCATCACACGTACACAATATTATGACACTCTCTAGACTTTTGTTTGGAAATAAAATAAATTTATTGATATCTCAAATAATTTCGGGGATAACTAACCGTTATGCTTCGCGTAAATTCGAAGGTACATAGCCGTCCGTGTGTTTGCGCACACGTGCCCAAAAATCTTATCTCGTGTGCTATTACGTCGTGCCCCTCCGTGTGTAGATCGATGCGACTAATTGTTTGCCATCGGAAACTTTGCCGAGGCGGCATTTCATAGTCGGGTCACGCGCCACCGACGCGAAATCCGCCGGCGGCAAAATGCAATTTAATTAATCGTACATTCGCGTTCAGGCGGCGTGGCGTTGTAGCGCACGTGTAAACCGCAAAACGCTTACGGATCGCGCCGCCTCTTGTAATAAAGTTTTTATCCATTTCGCCGTTATCCTGCGTTGTTTCTGCCATAATATCGCGGCATTACGACACAAGCTAAGTTTCAGTTTCAGTAAGAAAAACACGCATGCGAGAAATTGACATAAACTCTTACGAGTTCACTCAAAAAGCGCGGGAGGATCTACCATTGTGCGAGATATACCTTAACGAAAGACGAATTTATTCAGTATCTTTAAATAGATTTCGCAAAGATAGTTGAAATTTGTATAGAGTAATACGACCAACTTGGAAAAGGGAGTCGCAGAACTTCGGAGTAATTTGATTAGCTATAATTCTGTATTCAAGTTCTAAGATTCTTCAAGAGACGTACATGTGAGTTTGCCGTGACGTTAAACGGATCATTAATCGCTGAGAGGAGTCCTTTCACTGGAGGAAGGAAGAGAGTGAGGTAAGCCTACTCGAGATTGAATCACCGCATGTCGATACAGGGATAAGTTACCGAGAGACGTCATGTTACTCGTGTCGAGATTGTCTAACATACGCTTCCCGCTCTGTGATCCAGGATACTATCGATACCGTCGATTACTCACCGGAGCTATCCAATTGAACTTTGCTTGCCAAGGGCGTACCGTAGTTCGTATCCCCAGTACCTCAGAAACTTACCTCACGTGTGAGGCAGTTTCACCCCTGAGGCTGTCCAAGGCGTCTGGATGTATGGTAACTAGGGATTGCAGTAACTAGTCTTTCTTTGGCAAGAACACTCCCTCGATCTTCGAAGTCCGGAGAAGAGTCTCTTCGTTCTTCGAAGGGCATTTGTGCTCTATCCAGGAGAACTTGTAGTATATGAAGGACTAGTACGATAGATGAATCAAGAAGTAATCTTAATTTTGTCCTCGAAAATCAAAATGATAGGATGGGCGTTATTTTGTTATCTTTCTGCATGTAATTAAAAAATCCTTAAAATCGAGTTTATGTATATGTGTGTGTGTGTGTGTGTGTGTGTGTGTGTGTCGCATTTCTATCAGAATTGATTTATTATAAAGTAATTGTTACATGATTGGAGCAAATAGATTCTAGTATCTACTTCAAATCCTATCTATACAATACTTATTTCGGATACTTTTCCAGAATTATTCAAAGGTCATAAAAATTGAGAGAAAGCAATCTCAGCGAATTCATTGTAGAAAGCGCACCGAGAAAGACACAACATTTTTCCTCGTGGTAGAAAAGTTTCTGTTCTGTCGCAAGTCCATGGGGGAAGAGTCTAACGAGATCGCCGCCCTTTGTTCCTGTCGCTGTTCTTGGTTGCGGTGTCCGGAGGTATACATTTGTAACTTTAAATTCGCAACCGACAGCATATTTCAGACGCGGCATAGAATGAATGTAATGCGATTACATCGTAACGTAGGGCGAGGCAAGCGCGGGAAGGTAGAACTCGAGACTCAAGACGGCGACGCGGGAACTTCTTCATAACTGTACCCAGAGCTGTCTTAACCATTTGACTGAATGGCTTATAGCCTCCGGGATTCAACGCTTAGAAAATGGTTGGACTTTTCTCCTTCTCTCATTCGTTTAACAAATTTATTCTGACAAAATTCTACAGTCACACCCATCCCGTTCAAGCATTTTTTAACATGAAATCTTAAACGCTGTTTTGGTATGACACATCCAGCTTGTTTCAAGAGTTTTCTAATGTTTCTTTTCATTCCTTATTAACTTTTAATAAAGCTACATAGTACATTTGCTTAGTATCATTATATTCCTAAATACCTATTTAGGTATGTCAATAAAAATTTTTTAACAATAGGTTTATAATTTTATAAATGTAATAAGCAATCAAATTGAATTTGATATGCCATACAGCAGTTGTGTTGTTACCGTAGTGACGCATTTAAGAATTAATGAGAAATGGACTCTTAATTAATTGTGTAAGCTTATAAAGTATCTATATAATATATTCACAAATTTCGAAATATTTTTTTTATATCAACGATTAGAATTTTAAATTCATGTCTTCGAACAACACTGCTATTTATTTTAAAATGCGAATTATTATATGTTATTAGAGCCAATTTTGATTCTAATTGCATCTGATTATTTAAAGCGAAATACTGAAAAATTTTCTGATGTAGGACCGTTTCATCTGCCAATCCTCGTTGGGTTTCTCAACACGATTGTTGATTCAGTTACTTTTGCGATCCAAAACTCCCGCTGAACAAATATTTTAAGAGACATCGTGTTATATCCAAGAGAGATTTCGTCTTCTAATTTCTACAATGTTTTAAAACATTGCCTACGCGAGAGATAGTTTTATTGGCTTTATACATTCGGATAATATTACGTCGAGTTGTAAAATTTCAGTCATTGGAGGAAGTTCGAAATAAAGACACTTATTTTATGAAACTACGGAAATTTTACTGCGAATTACCGCGAATCTGATAAAACTACGCGGACTATGTGAGAATCAGAGAAACCATGCATTAACTGGCGGTTTATACAATTCCTAGTTTTATATTAATATATTACAAATTAAGATTAGTTTTTGAAAATGTTCAAATGAGGTAATATCCGTCGAATAAGCTTGGTTGATCAACCAAGTTTTCTGTGAATTTTCCAATACAATCTGAATCAGTTTGATATCACTTTGATATGTTACGTCTCCACGGGAGAACATTCCGTCTTTTAAAAATATCGAATTCAATAAATGTAGGAGAAGTATTAGAAGTAGTAGGAGAAGTATTATTACAAAAAAATTTCAGCAGTAAGTCGTAAGGAAGCAGTAAGGAAATCAATCAATATTGGATTTGTATACTGTATAGATGCTACTGTTTACGTTACAATCCTACGGTCTTTTCGGTGATTGGCTATGTTAATTGCAGTTTTTTATGTATCATGACTCATATCTTGCAGATTTAGAGGGGAACTTTTACACACTGCAGCGAGCCGATCCCATACGTGGCGGATCAGCTGGTAAATACCTTTGCTGTCAGATATTTCTTTTCCTCGCTGACACATAGAGCGGCTTTTCGTATTGTCGTGTCTCTAGCGAAATTTTATTTGCGTTTTCAGCGATTCATCTCACTAAATCGCTAATCCTAACCCCCGCCGTCCGTTGTGTCGACTTTTTACGTCGAACGAACATCTCGTTTTAATCCGCGCCGCGCCCGTCGCTTCGTGCGCCGCTGGATACTATTTCACTCATCCGCCGAATTTGTCGTCGAAAGATTCTTTACACCGTGCTATACACGACGTGGAAAATATGAACAGAGAGCGAAAGGTTTGCGCTGCGGTCTGGATATGGTGGGACATTTTTCATTTCGCTTCACCCGATTCTCAGTAGAATAAATAAAAAGTAAACGAAAAATCTCGAGGTACTTGATTCATATATGATACTTTTACGATTTTTCTTTTCTTAACTAAATCATGTGCAAACGACTTATACACAGAGTGTCTCATAACCGTACAATATTTTCATAGTGTATTCTAGAGGTAAAGTAGAGTAAAAATTCTAATATGAAAATGTCGAGGCTACAATAATTTTTTTTAATTATAAGCTAACTTTAAATGCCTCTAAGTACAAAATTATTCAATTATTCGCAGTCTCTATATATGATTATTTCTAGATTCTTTGGAACATTCTAAAACGAAAATCCTATGAAAATGTCGAGGCTATAATAGTCTTTAATTATAAACTATCTTTTAATGCTTATCTAATAATTTAAAAAACTGTTGTAGCTTCGACATTTTCATATTAGTACGGTGGTTTATGAAACATGTATAATTCTGTTGTTCTGTTACGGAACGGCATCGGCAATTCCATGAGGATTATAATGATTTTTAATTACAAGTACTGTAGATTCAAAATTTACATACGGGATTTTCAACAGATTTCATATTATTATACACGTGCGTTAATATTCATATAATAAATATCCTCTCGCGTCAAAATTGACGAGTTATCGATTCGCGCGATATTTGACAATTAAAGCTCTTTTCTTCTCGTCATAACAAACAAGGGAAAACAAGTGTCGCCATCATGTTTGCGTGATGTAACTCTAATAAATGTTGTTACTAGCGTGTCGCAAAATATATAAATAAAGCTCACATATATTTTGCAGCGGCGCGCAAATTCGTACGCGGTGCATAAATCATGTTACACAGTCGTCCGATTCGAGTACGCGCGACATACTGCGACACCGTAGAAAAGTCGTAAAACAATAGCGATAAAGCTCATCCGGCGAATCTAATCTCGAAGCAACAATAAATCGACCGGCATTTATGACCCTCGCTTGTATACTAGTAGAATCCCCATTAAATTCCCTGAAGTCTGTGTGCGCAAAATCCAGTCTCTCATTCGGAAATTCCACAGTGGAAGAAATGTTGCAATTAAAAAAATCATCATTCTTGAGTTATCATTGAATTTCGACGATAAAATAATCTCTCTGCACAATTAGATAAATGTTTTCAATTATAAGTGGAAATAATTAGATCGGTACGAATATAAATCAAATAAGAGAAAGAATCTCTTATATTTTCGATCGAAGCGGATCTTGAGATTTAATAATGTAATTTGTAATAATAATGTAATAAAGTAAATTGTGTTACTTCCAATTTTAATTTATGTTTGAGTTTCAAGTTCGATAAAAAGAATCGACGCAGTTTATAGAATTGACAAGACGTATTTGTAAATCTATAATAGACATAAATATTATTAAACATCAAAATCAGAATCAAGATTCTGAAAACAGGATTCTTGCTTTTATTTGTTTTCCATTTTGTAATTTATGATAATTATGATATAACACTGCAAATCCAAGTGCGTAAAAAGTGACTTTAAAATATGTGTGTAATTTAGTTATATATGTAAAAATTACATTATACTGTACATTTAAATATTATCCATTTTTGTATACAGTATAGTATCCACGAAAGTTATTTTCCAATAATAAAATAAGTTCAGAGAAAAATAATATAATATTTAAGAATAATGGGTAAGGGAGAATAATTCCGCAGACAATTATTGTGTTATCTTATACGATATATTCAAGAATTCATTACCTAGCGTTGGTTTCGCTTTAAATTAAATTTATTTTTACACAGAAAACTAATTACACACATATATTAAAGCCACTTTTTACATACTTGGATTTATCCACACCTTGAGCCAGCATACACGGTCTTCAGTAATATTACATTACTTCTACATTGCAAGCAAATCGCCAGTGAAATTTTTATTTTATGTGGCTCATTTGCTACGCTAAAATTGAAATTTTTTGAAAAAATATAAAAACATAAAGAAAAAGAAAGAATATACTTTTATTTCTCTACAATCAGTTATTACAGTAAAATTGTATTTTATGATCAATAAATCCAACATTTTAATGATTTAAAACATTAGACTCATTTTCTGGAAAATTCGTTTTCGTGTCATTATAGCAAATGAGAAATATAACGCTTGATAAATACTATATTTTTGTGAAATATTAAATGAATTAATCGTTATAGATATAAATCAAATTTATATAAATTCACTGACGGTGTTATGTAGTATAATTAAAGCTATCAAACATTCTATTAATTTCGCCACTAGAATTATTTGCTAAAAATTCTCTTCGATACCAGAACAACGCAGGACATCATTCTTGCTGAAGAATGCAGAATTGCACCATTGACGATCAATGAGGCAACTGACCGCCACATTGAGAGAATTTCCGTAACATGAAAGGAGCAAGTAAAGACGGACGGACGGAAAGCGGAGAAAATCGGTGGCCCACAGGGAAATATTATGCAAAGTGGGAAACAGATGCACGACTCCCGCGGGAGCGATGCTCCTATTTTTCGTTGCCGTCGAGGCGAGTCGTATCCTTTTTAGCCACAGCCGGTTGCAAAGCGAGCGTAAAAAAAAAAGGAAAAAAAATAGTGGAAGAGCCTCCGCGAGACACGCCTGGCCGACTTTTCGCGGCTGAGATTCTTGTGGCCCTTTTCCTGCCAAGATTTTCTGAAAGAACTCGAGAGAGAATCTCGAAAGACGATGGAATTTCCGCGTCGAGACGTAAACAATTTTGCCCGCGATTTTTGCCCGCGTTGCTCTCCACTGAGATTTTTGTCCCTTTTTTTTCTCATCTTTCCGCAATTCGCGCGAAATTTATAAATGTAACGCGTGCAATAATATATTTCAAAGCTTACAGCTTTTATTGATAATGTATGATGCGCGAACATTAATCGTTGTTCTTGGTACACGTTATTCGTGCGATTTTCTTATCGCGAACGCATAAATCCTCGTCGAAAAATGTTTCTCGTCGATTTGCAGTCTTGCTGCGAGCGCGCTGGCAATGCTGAACGTCTTGGCGCAGGCGGAATGTATTACACCGACGAATCGGCACATTTTTTTACTGGGAGAAAAGCGGGACACTTTGAATTTAGATGCAATGCGACGGCATACAGGTCTATTCGTAAATTTATACGAAGTACCCGCAGGTTTACGTTAGAGAGACGTCACTCTCGTTTTGTGCGAGAGAGAAAGAGAGAGAGACAGAGAGAGAGAGAGAGAGAGACAGAGAGAACGCGAGGGAGAAGCATCCTCTAAAATATTCATAACTCAAGATCATCCTTAACCCACTAATTGATATTCCGCACATCTGGAACTCGCTGTGCTAACAGGTGTGCAAGTCTGAAGCTCCTTTCACACCGCGTCCGCATATAATATCGATTCTCCTCCCTCTCATGCATATCTATACGGCAATAATATGCGGCACTGTCGATAACATTCCTTCCAAAAGCGATGCATGTCTTGCATACGGCTGCATACTAATCCGAAACAAATCTGGGACAGATGCTTTGAACAAATATATCTTGTCCTCGCTCATTCCAAAGTTCAGCGATCCCATTCCTCTCTAACGTTTACGATAGTTGCGTTCAGTAGAAAAATTTTGCAATTATTATAAGAATCTTTAATACAATTAGTTCTTTAGATTCAGTGAGAAATTAAAGAATCAATCATGTCCTAGAATATTAATATCCACTCTATTGAGTGATATAGTATTGCTATCGACACATAAGTTTCATATACAAGGAAATAGGTACTTTTAATTAAGGTAATATGTGGCGTAAAGCGTTGCTTTCTGACAAAGATCCAGGATTCAAATTCACCCTGAAACCACAAAAATTTAATTCGATCGTCATCTCTCGGAAGACAATGATAAACCACCGAGAGTATATTTGCCACCGCCGTTCGAATAGCTACTAATCTAGTACTCACTTTAGTACAACACTCTAAAAATATAATTACAACAATATTTGTATATCATTAATTTGATAATGAAATAGCATCTCAACATATTAAATAGTTATTTAGATCTCATAAAAATAAGACATAACAATTACATCTTTTTAGTTTAGAAAAACATTTTTTTAAAATAGAGCACACTATATCATAGTAGCTAATTAATCATTGTTGAGGTAACTTTAAGAAATACATTCAAAATCTTTTCACTTCTTAAGTTGCTCAGTTACGAGTAGTAACTATCATTAGAGAGACGCAGCGGATTTCAATTTTTCCTAAAAAGAAAAATTACTCAGCATACAATAAATGGCGTTGGATTCAAACTTCGAAGACAAAAGTAAATAAGAGATGCATCTCAACTTTTTAGTTCTGTACCAAATTCAATAACTTTGAAATTCCTTGAAATTATCCACAAAATACATACAAAAATTTGTAATTATGTATTATAAAGTTTTAATAGATACAATAAATAAATTAAATGAAGAAAATACAGTAACATTAATTCATTTGTAGTTGGTTATTTTCTTAGTTCATACTTATTTAGTGTTCTCGTTAGAAATTATAATATATAGTAGACGCGCTATTTAACTACAAATTTATAGTTACTGATACGACTTTTTTTCTAAGTGCGTTTGTCCTAGCTTTAAAGCTTTGTACTCACGCTAGAGATCATTTCGAGATCTCAGGCAGAAAAAAAATTAACATATTACATTTGAACAATTCAGTCACACGACCAATGCGATCGGTCAATTCTTTCTCCGTCCGAAATCTCAAACCGATTTCTAGCATCGTGAACTTAAGGACTTAACATGGCAGATTGGATCTCCTAAAGATCACTGAAGGTATAGCTTAATGCTCAATGACCTCGCTCACTTGTATGTAAAATTTACGTATCTAGCATTCTAAAGAATCTTACAATCTTAAAGCTGTTCTTGGTTTCTTTTTCTGCTGAACGAAGTTAACAAACACCGATATATGCTAAGGAAGCGTTTTACATTTATAACGCTCTCAATATGTATCTAAGATCAATGTATCTGGTTTTTCATTATCTGATTAACTTGTGATTAAGCTTAACTTGATGTTTCATCCAATGAACTTCATCCACGACATCACTGAAGTTCATTGGATAAAACATCAGGTTAAGCCTAAGCACAAGTTAATCAGATATCAGGTAATGAAAAACCAGGCTTTAATCATGCAATAATTTTTTAGATAGTTTTTGTAGAAATAAAATTATCGACGGTTATATTTTATTTTTTGAACATTCTGCTAATCTGCATTTATACTTAGCAAAAAACTCGATACTTGTTATTCAACGGTTTTCCCTCGAATCGTTTATTTACCGAATCAGTTCCATCAGCTGAAAAGTGAATTCAAATACTCGTCTTTTCATCTCAAACGCATATTTGACATTCGATATTCGAGCGATGACCTCGTGATTCACGAGAACGTGAGCGAAATCTTTCTCGATGTTGTCGCACATATGCGTACGAACGACTGAAAGTGAGAAGACTGCGAGTGAAAGGAAAAAAAGAGAAAGAGAAAAGCCAAGAGGGAGCAGAAGAATACGTAGGAGACAGGGGAATATGAGTAGATAACGAAAAATGTTCCTGCCATCTGCTCGAGCAGACTTCTGCGAGCGAGAGGGACTTCAAAATCACTTTCACGAGGGCCGACTCTGCAGGCGGGCGGTCGCATTCGGTCTGGAAATTTCATTTTCATAACTTACAAGACGGCAGTTTGTCTCTTGATGTGTCGCGGGGATATATCCTTAGCTCTTTTCCCGAGCACGATGATGGAGAATGTCGTTGAACAGAGGCAAATTTTTATCGCATTATCTGGCGACTTCGAGCCGATATGCGACAGATAATGAATTTCATTTTAATATAATATATATAATTCTGATGAAATTTATTAAAATCTAAGAATGTATAGTTGAATTGTATAGTTATTTTATATAACGTGTATTCTCTTCCATCTGTAATTATCGTCGACATTTTAAACTTTCACGGCTTCGAGCGGAAACAAAGAGATCTATGAAGACCATCTATCCATTATCATAAATTCCGAACTGAATCTCTACAATTAGGTCTCTTCCGCATTACTAACGGCAGTGAGGACTGAAGCTGACGTAGTTTATATTCGAGGTCCAGCAAGCCCTACGATCGTAATTACTAAAATCTATAAAGTTCTCTCTCGACAATGGTTTAACTTCTCTGCATAAATCGTAGAGATCGCGTTTAAAATTGATCGTGGGCAAAATTATTGCGTAGAAAGATTTACAGTCGCATAAAAATATTTCATAGGAAGATAAAGTTAAAAATGCAATATGTAATATAAATTCGACATATTAAATTAAGTATATTAAGTAATTGCGCTTTTTCATTACGTGAAAATATTCTTTCATTATACGCACGAGTATATAAAGTTCAATTATCTGATATCCTTCATCTCGCAATAATTCTTCGATAACCTGATAACCAATCTCCTAACCAATCATTCACCCTCCTAATACTCTAATCTATTCGACAACCAGATTAATATAGATACCCACACATAATTATGTCCGCCATGGATCTCAAATAGAACTGGCTAGTAACCATGTCAAATCACTTTCGCATCCACAAGCATTAATAAGAAGAGACTGCGTATTTCTATGAAATCATCACTCTTAGTTTAGAAAGAGCGCAATAGCTTGAAGCATATCCAGAATTGTCACAATTTCTCATTCTAAAATTCCATAATTTTTCCCCCTGATTTCCGGACTTCATGATTTTCCCTGATACTTTCAATATTTTGAAATTTTTTTGTATTTTTATCCTGACTTGGAAACCGTCAAATATTTTATTAAGAGAGCAATTTAACATAATAATGTAAATCATTAATATTGCTGACATTGCTGACGAATTGTTAAATTGGTAAATTATAACACTGTGTAAGTATGATGTACGCATATTAAATTTTTTTAAAGCCAAGAATTTTTATTTTAGAGAAAATTTTGCAAAATTCTCTGACTTTTCCTTAATTTCTCTGACCATTATTAATTTCTCAGATTTCTCTAATTTTCAATTTTGTAGTAACTCTGATAACGCTCTCTCTAAAGAGTTGTATTAAAAAGAGATGCTAATATGTTTTTCTGACGGAGCACACAAGTTAAAATTAGGGAATGCATAGTCTGTACCTATTACATCCATGTGATCGCATCGTGTACATCAATAACGAATCTACAATTTGAATTACAAGTGACGAAATGCAGTCGTATCTAATCGACGCCATTGTGTAAAAATGCATACCGCAGATGTAAAAAGACAAAAGTCACGTGGTATCTTGAACATAAAACCTCAAACGTCTTTCCACTTAGAGCTAAAATCTGGGACGCGTTAGACGAGGGTTGCAGTTGCTGAGAGACCGAGAGATGGATGGAGGATAAAAGAGAGTGAGAGAAACAACGAAAGTCGAAGAAAGGTTGCGCGATACAGAGAGAAAAAGACGGGATAAGAACGAAGAGATGGAAAAAAGACGCACAAGGTGCTTGAAGGATTTCACGTTGGTTTCCTCTTTTCTTCTATCAGCTCTGCCTCTTCCTCCCTCACTACTGACGGCAGCCTCGTGCCGGATTATTTTCCACCTTCGAGGATCACGAAAGACCCCCCGCACGCGAAAGATACTGGATTCTGTATCGCTTAAGAGAAAGAAAAAGTAAAAAACATTGAGCATGCGACCGGCTTTAGCTTCGACTCATGACGGAATCAGTTTCTTTCTTCGAGGAGACGTTAAATAGCAGAAACGCGAATCTCTCGAATGTATTTATTAGATACTGTGCTTCACAGGATTACCTTTTTTTTTGGAATCATGATACTAGAACAATTATTCTTGATGTAGCACAACATAGAAAAATCTTTGATATTTGTGACAATATCACAGTAAAATAATTATAAATTAATAAAAGAAATAATCCTATTTTCGATCAAAGCGGATTTAATTCTGCGAACCGTGCGTCAAATTTTTTTTTTCAATCTTAAATTATATGAACAGAACTAAAGTAGTAATATCATATATTAAATTGGCAAGTAATTTAATAATATTGATACTTATAGTTAAATAAGATGTTTAGCTTCAAATTATTAATATCTTTAGAGAAGGATATTAATATAAGCATCTTGAAAATTATATAAATAATTTATTGCAAAAATAATTATGGTTATGAGCTCTTTGTTTGTAGTTATTACTACTGATATTACTAATGATAATAATAATAACTATAAAAATGGAGCTCCTAATTATTTTAATATGTAATTATAGTCACAAAACATTATTCTCTCAGTGTATAATGATAAACAGCATTGCGTTATTTAAAATAATTTTCGTCTCATTAATCTTGTTTTAAAACGACAAATGTAGAGCGTAATTCAGTGTATTTCAGTTTCGCATTTATATAACGCAGTATACATCAATCGTTTGACAAATTTTATGCATTATTAGTTAAGAAGAACTAATCCCTTTTCAATTAATGCAAAACCAACATAAATAGTTGTCTACCGTGCACCGAAAGACAACGAAGCTTATATGTGCATTCAAGATTATAGAGATTTACCGTTTCTAGCGTTTCAGACTCGAAATTATAATGTCATTTTCGTGCACGCTTTGAAACGAAAGATCGTGTCTGCATAATGCCATGCAAGCTCGCCAAAGCTAACTCTACGAACATCAAAGGACTCAACTTAACTTCCCACCTTTATGCACCTATTCTGTCGCAATATGCCAAATAACATGCCGCGGAGGAAATCACTCGGTGCATAATATTTCTAACGAACACTTGCCGTTCTCATGAAACATCATTTCTGTAACTCATAATTTGCCAAAATTAAGTAATTCAAGATTCTATTACAACATAAAAGAAATATAATAAATTCAGAAATATCCTTTTCTATACATACTTTATATATATATATATATATATATGGTGTTGATGGTCAACACCATCTAGTGACAAAAAACCGCGGATACTTTTTAAATGACCCAATATATTAGGTGTAGTAAAAAGAAATCCATTATTTTTACTATACCTAATATATAAAATAAGGATATAACAATAATAATTATAATCTAAAGATGTGTATAGAAATAAATCTAAGAAATTTAAAAATTAAAATAAATAAAAAAAATTAATATTAATCTTTTGTGTACAATTATATTTTTATTCCCTGCATATGGATTTTTTAATCCAGTCCAATTTTTCTTTACTATTTAAGGCTTTTAAAAAATATAGAAAAATGCAGAATTACTTTTCAACGTCTCTATTATATAAAAAGATTTGACTGACAAAATATTTTAGGTGTGTGTGTGTGTGTATATATATATATATATATACACGCACACATATACATACATACATACATACATACATACATATATATAATCGGATTCCGCTCTCCTTTATTTTAAAGAAATTTAACACATTACCGCGCAAAAAAAGACTCAGATTGTAGAGTTAATAAAATATTAAATATTGAAACTTTCTATAATATCAAAATTTTATTTTACTTTAACTTTATTTTAAGTTTCTTTCAACATTCTGTACAATTTGTGTCATCATTAAATCGTAATGTACCGACATTAAATATTTCTCGAGAGGCGTCACATTTTTGCGTGGAGTTTATCAGTGTGCAAATCCGAGTGCACTTGTTTCCTCGTACGTGCAAAGAGTAACGACCCCTTTTACCAGATAACCGAGGCCGTATAATCTCGAGAAGATGTTTCATGAATGAGTGGCTAGAGTACTCGGCGTTTCGCGAGCGCAAAATCGTTTCAATTTAGAGGAACTGATGGCTGTATCGAACGAACCGACGACAGTATTTCCGGATTAAGACGTAATCCACGATCATGCAACGGCGGTCTGTCCAATTCACGAATGGATTTTCACTTGTTACTTATCGGGATTTCGTGTTGTTCGCTCCGAATATTCGATGTCGCCTTGATTGTTCCAGATTTCGCGCGCACATCATCACCCCATACGAATAAAGCGAAATAAAAAATAAAAAATGTTTTCGCTTGATGTCGGACCGAATTGCTCGCAGTGATTTGCCAGAGAAGAGCAGTATCTTTAAACTCCCACATCGAGAGCGTTGATCTTTTCGTGAAAATATTTTTGTAAAATTCACCGCGATGCATCCGTGCGCGTCCAGCAAATATTGTCACATCTCGTAAATGCTTTCACGAGTCTTTCTATAACACCGCGTAGCAACGAGAAATTTGTTATTGTTGCCATTGGCTTTTTCAGAGACAGGAATTTAGTTCTGGAATAAGCTGCATTTATGTCTGCAATATTGTTACGTGCTTGGATAGTTTGTTGCGACGTCGCCGTGAAAAGTAGATACTCCATCGTTTTTGCCATCTTACAAACGAGCTCAGTTTTGTTCGCGCGAAATACACGAGCGAAATGTGACTTTACCATGAGTACCTACGATATTATGTCATTTGCAACAGGAAAATCAGAAACTTCATTATGATTCATGCCCGATTCTACCTCAATTTCCTGTAAACCTGCAAATATGTATGTTAACCGAGAGAACAGCGACGACTATAATGTTTACATTTATCCTCTACGTTTATCTTCTATGATAAAGTGTAGACGATGAGAATATCATTGAGATAAATGCTGTGGCGATAGATGCATTTAGTAATGGTTCTATCAATCGGATAATATTATCTGTCGAAAAAAATTGATTTATCTTATATATATAATATTAGGTGTTGGAATTAATTCGTAGCGTTTTACAAGTGATGGGAAGTACTTTCATTAATGTATTTTTTAATGCTCATGTGAAATAAATAACATTCTTTCATTAAAAAACGCTACGAATTAATTCCAACAACTAATATTATTATTGAATGATAAAAAAATTTGCTGTACTTTACAATACATACATTAATGTACAAAATAATATACATATTTAACAGCCTATGAAATGTTTTCAATTTACGATTAAACTGAAAATTGTTTACAGGGATTTAAGGATTATTAGCATCAATACTGTTAAACTGCTAATCAATTTAATTTATGATATTACGTACTTCAACTTCAATTTAGAACTACGCTGAGATCGTTTCAAGACCGACAAATAATCGACGTGCAGTTTGCTTGAACTGGAAATTATAAGATTCACGCAAAAATATTATTAAACTCTAACCGCTTTTACCGAATATCTTTTTCGTTTATTTAATTTTCAATTTATTAATTTTATAATTCATTCAGAGAATATTCTACAGCAATCTACTTTCATCTTTAGAATATGTAATTAGATAGCATAGCTTATAAGTCACTTAAAAAGCGATGAAAAATACATTGCTCGTGCAAACTTATTCAACGGCAGTTTTCGTTCGACGTATTTACGAATTAAGTGAACACGTCAAAACGGGAAAATCACGGAAATCAGATTAGAGTACTCGCCGGAGTCTCGTTCGTCTGGATCGTCAATTATTAGTTCGGTAATCAAGCGAAGTGCGAATTTCCAATTTTGCCACTATTCGAAAGCAACCTCGCGGGCCATCCCCCGACTGCAAAAGCATCGACGAGAGAAGTAGCCATTAGTTTGATTAACTGTCATATTTTCCGCGCGTTTATCTCGGGAAGAACGTCGTTGTAATTGCATTCGCCATCTCGCGCACATCGTGTCTATCGTATGTATTTGTATACCGTTGGTCATTTGTACCACTTGCAAAAATGATCAACATGCTCGCTTAGACTATTCACTGTAATATGCTTATAATAAATACTCTAAATCATGAAGCTTTGACTAAACTCAAGAAAATGAAGAAAAAAAGAAAAATAGAGAATGTCAATTTTTAATTATTAAATTAAATTTTATTGGTAGTTCCTGCATTAACGTGATCAAAATAAACAAAATTCTGTTTCACATTATATGAGAAATAAGAAAAAATCAGTCTTTTTCTTTAAAATAAAATATACGTAAAGAATGGAAAGAATGGTTTTAGTGAAGCAACTCAAAATCAAATACAGATTTGAAAATAATCTCGTAAAACATTCAAACAATTACATAAGAGATTCAACTATAAGCATAATGTTACAAAAAGTTTAACAATCTAGCAATCAATTTAAGCGTCTTTATATTATTTGAATAATCCAACAAAATTCTTTTCAAATCTGTATCTAAATTTTTAAAACTTTAGCAAAACCTTTCTTTCCATGTACTTACTTTTCATATATTAAATATTTTATTTTTTTAAATAGAGTAGTAGATTTTTACTCTTCTTTAGAGTGAGATTTCATTTCTTTGGAATGAATTTTATTTAAAAAAAAGAATAAAAGTTTATCACTCTTATTCAAGAGTGCAAATTTTTCAATAATGGTAGTAGGTACTTTAATTCTTGGAGTGAGATTTCACTCCAAAAAATTTATATAACTATCACAGTAGCGCTATCACATCAAAGTTGATAAAATTGATTGCAATGGAAACGTGCACGTGCCTTTATAGTACACCACTATGTTTACTTTGTAACTGCTAATCACGACCGCGCGCACGTTGACTTAATCCACGGACAATGATCTGGCAGACACGTGCCAATGATGAAACTACACGTGTGTACACTATATGCTTTATTGATGAAGAGAACCGTGGAATTAATTACATACACTCAATTGGTCATAGTCATAGTACGAAAGTCTTTAAGAATTTTGACATTTGCATCAATTACGAACATTTTATTTATTATCAGACACTTAAATTTACATTTATTAAACAATTGCAGTAACATCACTATTTTATTTCATCGAGTAAGTAGACTAGTTAAACATTTCCTCGAACGTGAATTAAACAGAAATTCATTTTAAATACACTTGTGCGTAAACTCATAATAAAATGTGGGCTTTACTAGCCGTGCAAAAGTATGCAGTGAATAATGAAATACTGTTTCACTTCCATGCCACACAATTTAAAGTTGAATAAAATATAAAGCTGCAATTGCGAGAGCGCGAGTCCTATTTGTATCTCTAAAGTTTATATTATACAATCGATAAGACACGTTTCATGTGAGTTAACTTTTGGGTCGTGCGTTTTCCGAGCGTAACTAACTGTCTGAACTGGCTAAATGGCTGTATTAGTCTCTGTCGATCACTCGTGATTAATGGTTGGAAAGTGTGTGTAATAAACGCCAGCACCACGAACGTGCGAGAATTTCACTTTCGTAGAGGTCTCATTATGCATTCTTCGCTATTCGCGCAGGAAAGCAAGTTTCAAAATTAGACAAAATAACGATATGCCACAATATTCCTCACAGTTTCCGCGTAGAATTATTATTACAACAAAATGTGATACGAAATACAAATAATTTCTTGTATACGTATGTTTATTCAACATTACTTTGAACATATAAATTACATGTTTTTAAAATAAATATCTTTACATTATTAAAATTGCATAAGGTTGTAATACTAATTCCTGCATTATTAAATATATTCTGGGATAAAATTCTATATTAATAAAATGTACTTTCATAACAAATTTTTTTTATCTGTACTTCATCGAGCACGAAATAATAGTATTTCTTTATTCATATTGTTAAATTTAATATCGCGATGGAAATATTGATATAAAGCACGGAATTTTTATAAATATATTATTGTGTATAAATTATAAACTATCCTATTGTAAATATTATATATCGCAATTTTTGCAAAATAGCATATCATTCGAAAATATTCGTAATACGACATTACTATAAAAATTCATTTGAGTTTTAGTTACAGTAAACCAATACATGTGAAAGCAATGCTATACTACAGAAAAATACACGTAATATTTTCCTTTCAAAAACGTGATACGCGAAATAAATTATACTTTTTTCATCGCGAAACTTCGTAAAATTTTTGAACAAAATCCAACTTGTCGACTCGTTCGTCTGCAATTCGTAGAATCTTAATTATGAAATATAATGTAGTTTGATTTTCACCGGCAATATTTTTACTGTATATACTGTACATTTCGTTGTATAAAAATACAGTGGTTAAAAAAATTTCAAAAGCAGGGATTAAACAAAATTATGGTTACTATTTACTCGATTAATATGCTTAATTGTTATAAGTTATTATTAATCGGTGAAAAATTATTCGGTCGTAATCAATCATCATATATTATTATTGATTAAAAATTATTCTTCTTCTCTCCAATCTATATAATAATAATATTAAAATAATATGATGAGAATATGTATCGTGATATGTATTAGTCTTTAATTCACCATGTTTAACAAGAAAGTTTGCTATCGGATTTGCTAAGTACCTTACAAAGTTTGCTGAGTTAACATATAACATTAGCTATTACTCTTTACACCCATTGGATTATTCATTGTCAGTCATCTCACGTGAATAGGTGTACGGTGGTACGGCCAAATATCGAATGAATCTGTCGACGACTAAAGATAAATTTGCATATGATAATGAATTGAAGATTGGCTCGACCCAAATATCGGAATTGGCGGGAACGATACCAGTAATTTATTCGTCATTGAATCTTCATTCGAATGCGCGCGAGAGTCGTCGAATAAAGTTGTCACTTTATTATAAACGTCATGTAATAAAAATGGAGATAATATGATAAAACATAACTAATTAGAAAATCACGGAAGTAATGTAAGTTGGTTCTATTTCGCGGAAAGTTCTAACTAGAACTGCGACGACGTTATATTGAATAAAGTTTAATTAAATCAGATTAAATTAAACAAGCTACGAGGTGAGCTTGCGCTAACGGCGCGACATATTTCCGAAACTTAAAATATTTGCAGACTCGCATCTGCTTAATTAAGTGAATTTCAAAATTCAACGGGGAATGATAGATGTCGCACAACTACTACGAGAACGAAAAGTTCTATTAATTTTCATAATTCCTATTATATGTAGAAGATTTTTTTCATGAAAAAAATTTTAATTTGTGAAGTATTAAAAATGATATTTACGAAAAATAATTATCTAAAAAGTATAAAAGGTAAAATACCTGTGTGAATATCGTTCATTTGAAATTATAATATTACAATATTATTATAAATATTACGCTTTAGAATACAAAAAAATCAATAAATGTGTGAGTTTAGAGAGTATGCATTTCTCCAAATAGTTATATATTTTTTATATTTAGTGCTACATACGAGGGCAAGGTGAAAAGTAACCGACCTCAACATGAAAACATGAACTATGTACAAAGTTTTTAGTTAAGTACCAAGTGTTATATATCAAATTACTCGCATTGAAAATATCTATAATTTCTCCTTTGACCACTTTGCTAAACAATTCACAGCTAAAAAGTTATAGCCAAAAAACCATAAGAAGAAAAAAAGCAAAAAACGAAAATTTAAGAAAAAAAGTACGACTTGTTGTTGAAGATGCCGTCATCGAAGTCAAACTTTTCGGTATATATTCAAGTGTTATATATCATATTGCTCACATTAAAGGCGGCTACAATTTCTGCCTTGACCATTTTTCTCTACAGGTTAGCATAGGCTCGGTAGGCTTATAAGTTGCTGCGGCAGATTTGAAAAAAAGCGCTAACATATTTTTGACTCTAACTTTTTAGCTATGAATTGTTCAGAAAAGTGGTCAAAGTATAAATTATAGATATTTTTAATACGAGTAATTTGATATATAACACTTGGTACTTAACTAAAAACTTTGTACATAGTTCATGTTGAGATCGTTTACTTTTCACCTTGCCCTCGTATATGACCAGCAAAACGTAGGTACACTAAAAAAAATGGTTTGGATTAAATAGTCTGATGAAAAATGGACGAATTAGAATTTCTGATTAAATTTGCTAGAATTCTAATTGAGATAACAAGAATTCTGATTGATATAATTATTTTGGTGAAAAATAAGAATTCTAGTAGATTTTATCAGAAATATTGCATCACCTAGAATTCCGATTATCTCAACTAGAATTCTAATAAATTAACCAAAAAATTCTGATTCGTTCATTTTCTAACTAAAAAATTTTTTTTAGTGTACGCGTACAAATCACATTTTTCTCAATTGATAAAATTATTCAAGTATAAGAGATCGTAGTCCATATCTCAACGCAAGATTACGCTATTTGCAAACCGTCACGACGTATAAATATGCCCCACGATAACATTATATGTACAATGAAGTGCACCGAGATTGTTCACAGAAGAGAAAGAAACACAAAGACGAAGACGAATAGCGAGGGAAGAGTGCCTAAGTAAACCCAGAGCTGCATAATCATCGGGTTAAATGGACAGCTCTTGGCGTTTATTTTAATAAAATATCAATTTACAGAGAAAAGTACTTTATATATAAAAATACTGATTGAATAAAATTTATATTCGCAATTTATTGTATTTATTCTCGTCTCTGTTAGCCTTGTACAAATCATATCACTGATAAATATTCAAATATTAATGCACTTTTCAGTTAAAAAAATAACTGATATATTAAAAAAAAATATCCGATTTGTGTATTCCGCAAATATTTTTTTATAATGAAAAAAATCTCGATTTGAAAGACTTAGAAATCATTGTGCTAAGAGATTAAAGCAGCCCTGGATAAATGGTGTGTAACGGGGAATAACGAAAAAGAGCATATTGAGTCGGTTAAGAGAACACGGCATGCTCTCTAGCTGTTCTCTCAGTTCCACGCTTATCTAATATCATACGGCACTGTAAGTCAGATTGCACGGAAACTACGGCGCGTTCTCGTAAAACATTATAACCATTGCAACTCCCTCGTTACTAATATCTAAGGCTCCGCATTAGTGCGACGACACTCCAATTTCGTCGACGTTCTTGCACATTCACGGCGGCAGGATTACGGAAGTAAATAATAAATAGCTGCAGTAAATACAAGCGCAGGAATCTTAAATGAAGAGCTTAAAACGATAAAAGAAGATTAATACGAAGCGAAGAATTTTCAATGGAAACTTGATATATTCAATATATATTCCACGGAAGTTTTGAGCTGACATATGCACCAAATTCCTCGCTTGTATTAATATCAGTTTCGAAAAATCCTGAAATTCTTGCACTACGCGATGCTTTAGAGAAAGATCGCTCTGGAAGAAGATCTCGACGGGAAACGTGAAGCTCGGAATGCGTTGCAAAGTTTTGCGCTGTTGTGGCAGATGTTACGTCAGTTCGAAAGTGTTACACGTGTTCGGGCAGTTACGTGGACGCACCTATCGTGACTTTTCTGTCGACGTGTACGATCGTACTTGCCATTCTCTGTGACTTCTATCTGAAACTTCGTTTTAAAGTGCGTGATTTGGATAGATGATTTCTGATGGAATGTTAGCTGAACAATATTATAGTCGTTATTATTGAATTTTTTTATAAAAAAAGTCACATTATAATATTCATAATAAAGTCGCGCGATCTTTCACTTAAAGTCTATAAGTTTGAACTTGTCGTAATAGCTCTTTTATATAAGATACGAAAACTTTTCTTTTTAAAAGAAAAAGACAAAGCAATTTTGCAAACTCCGTCATTTTCCCGACGACATTCCTGTTTCATTAAATCAAACTTTAAAGATAAAAATATAAGAAAATATCGAATAAGAATGTATTTTCCTACAAAATATGTAATTAATTATTTTTCAGTGTCTGTATATTGTAATATAACAGTGAAATTTTGATATTAATAATTCTTTTTGAACTTTTTATAATATATTATAAAATAATATTGCTTTCTCTCTCTGTGTTACATAATACATTGTGAAATAATTGAGTTTTCGCTGGCCAAGTTAGACTTTAAAGTCGATATTTTGATCGTAAATTCTAGTAGATAAATTTAAAACTATAAAAAATAAATAAAATACAATTTGACTTCTGTGATAATAAAACATTATTGTTAAAACTTTCATAAGTATGCAAGAATTTTTTCGGATTTTTATACAGCATAAAATAATATAAAAATTTACACTAAAGATCAAAAATTCAGGTTGGTCAAGAAATGCAACATTTCATATAGAGGGTTAAAATTCTTAATTTTTACTTTCATAATAAATTAACGAAAATCTTCCAATAATAGACTGGTGCTTAGATACACTTGTTTCTATCTTGGGAATGGTAGTGTAACAGACAGGACTAATAAATGTACGGCTAAGTATTCTGAAGGATTAATTGTCTCGATCAGGACCCTCATATCATCAAAATTTCACTTTGAGACGTAATGCGCCACGTAGACCCTCATTCTGCATGTAACGACCGTCATTGTTTCAAACAATTATGTTTATAAGCCCGGCCATTCACTGCACCTTTGCATGATGACTATCATCCACCGCTATTTGCACATCATGACCACTCCTCAAGCACACTCCTCCGATACACCGGTATGGGAGTATTATCGTGTATTTAGTTCGCTGTTATGGCCACAATATCTTCGCTGTTGTCATCCGCGTACTGCAACGGTTAATTATGTCTTGTATCGTATGCGTTCCTCCCCAGACCGCATGACGATTCGCGTTGTACAACCGTGCTCTCTCACCGCCGTTGCAAACCGCGCGTTATAATTAAGCAGCCGGCTTATGGCGGCGTAATCTCCAGGAAACTTAGCACGAGAGGACACGCTGCTCGCGCGGAGAGATGAAATATGGTCGACGTTAAGTCCGGGTTCTAAGAGGGCTGTTATACCCTGCTCGTCGCGCTAGGAGTTTCCCGTCGAGGAGATTCAGGCGAAACGAAGGAGAATACACTTTGCGTGTATCTTTGATTCGGATAATTCGGATGTCGATGTATTTTTGCGGAAATTATCGATTCTAATACATAGGAACATCTAGGATTTCAGTCGCGAAATGTCAAAATTTATTTTCACACAAAAAATTTATTAAAATATTCATATTAAGCTAGTCTTCGATGATCTTCAGTGAATATTTCTTACGAATAACGCAAGAGTCATGTACTGATTAATAAGCTTTAACTTTTTGTCGTAAAAATGTTTTTGATAATTTAACTATTTTTTCTTACTAAAATTTAGGAGGGAAGACAAGAGGCCTCAGCCCCAAAATGCGTACGTCCGTAATCAAGATTTTAAATTGCCCATGGAAAAATTCTTAATTAAAGATTATTGATAATGTTGAAAAATAATTATAATTGACAATAAAAAAATATTCAAAAAGGCAGCATCTTTTTATTATAGTTGCCGATATATTCTTCTTTTGTTCTACCACTGCATTCACATACAAGATACTTCTGACATTATGGAAAACTTCAATATCGGAGTACTCAGCAATATGTTCTGTGTCAATCGGACGAAATGCACGGAGCTATTTCACGTAGCACGGCATAGCCAGGCAATAAAAATTTCCAGCGGTAAACATCACTCACGCTTTATTAACAGCGATGTTCGTAAAACGAGCGTGCATTTTTCAAAGTCGGCCATCTCGCTGATGGAAACGGCCGATCATACGGATATTATGCGCACAGGGTGAAGTATCGAAGCGTGTGAGCGGGCTTGAATATTAAAACTGAAGGTTGTTACGAAGCCGTATCGTCGACGAAATTACCATATACGATGGTCAAGCGATGTCAAGTTCGATCTTTTGAACACACAGAATGGATAGTAACTAACTGTTAAAACTAATTGAAACGCTGCGGCGTTTGTCTCGTCAAAAAGATAACCGTATTTTAATCGGTTAAACATAATGAAAAAAAAAAGAAATAATTTTAATTCGTATTTATTAAAACGTACCTATTTATTATCATTATTCCGTAATCATAGAAAAAATCATAGAAAACTAAATAATTATCTATTTATTTAATCCATAACACGAAAATATATTTTTGCGATGTAATTAATGGAACGTACATGTCTTTGAGGACTATTAAAGTTTTATTTAAAAGAAATTTTCAAATTCAAATATAAATTAAATATACATTCTTAATCAATGACATAAGACTATGTATGTGTGTATTAAAAAAAAATAAAATATTATTAATGAAATTCATTAGATACTTTTAAATCTTTTCAAATATAAACACGTGTTAAAAATTTGTTCAAAAAACATTATTTTTTAGATTATTTCTAGAGTCCTATACTTTTCAGTGAGAAACATTCACGCATTATAATATTTACGCGCATTAAGATGAGTAAATTCGATTGTAAATTAAAATACAATTAAATACAAAAAATTTAATATGAATAGTATTTAAAACAAAAATGTTTAAGCGTATTTCCAATTATGTAATAATTTATATATGACAATCTTTTTTACGACGTCTGTATAATTTGAAAGCGAGAAATTTTCCATAATGCTTTACGAGAAACACGTCTCATCGAAATTTCGTCTAATACCATAGAACTTTCGGCAATATTGCGCAAGTAGGTGTGTATTGGTGGAGGCGCATTAGTTTGTACGCGTCGGAAACTCTGTCGACGAAGGAATGACGAAATAATGGAGGCTGATCATGATGGATGGAAACGTTTCTCAGGCGGTGTATCGAGCATTAAGTGACTCCTGAACGAAATTTCATTCAACTAAAACAACCTGGTGGCAAGCTTTATATTGAGGGAGAATGTGGTTTTTCTCATAACGTGCGCGCGCGTCCTAAGTAAATCAGCTTTTCTGTAGCTAATTCTTGTCAGAAATGTACGCCAGAATTTTATAGGAAACAATCGAGCGTGGGTTGGCTATCGAGCGCGTACAAGAATTCACGATAAAATTTTGACAGCACGTTCAATTAATAAAACGGAAAAAAAAATACAAAGTCTCTAAAGAACAAATAAATTCACGTAGACTTAGATGGAAGAATATTTTTTATTTAATGAATAAATTAAACTAATTTTTCGGTAACAAGGATCATAGACACAATATACGTTCAGAAGATAGACAAAATAATGAGATCACTTGAGAAATATACTATTTAGTTTTATTAGTAAGAGGTTGGCCTATTATTTGTCTTTAGTTTAAATTCTATCCTTCTTAAAATAGAATCGTACAAGTTTCAATAATGTAACAATTGCATTATAATGCCATATTATACTGTTTTTTTAAAACATTTTCTAAAAAATATTGCTTAAAAAATATTGGAAGAGGAAATTTGTTTTTCACTTTAAGACTACAAATGATATTTATCAGGTGATTGCATTGGTCAGAAAGTGTTGAAGTTTTGAGAAATAGAGTGAGAAGAAAATTTCTTATTCCAATATCTTTTAAGTAATTAGAAAATGTTCTAAAAAAATAGTATAATATGGCAATTAATATTATAGTGCAATTGTTGCATTATTGAAATTTGTACGATTTTTTTTTATATAAGCAATCAAAAGATGTTTTACTAAAACAATGAGTTTATCATTCAACAAGGATAGAATATGTATTAAAAATAAATGATGTACCAATCTTTTATTAATAAAACAAATTGTAAAATATGAGTGTATTTCTCTCAAGTATTTATATTATATTGTCTATTCTCTGTAAGTATAACATTATACTTTATGAGATGTGCACCATTATAAATTGAACAAGCATACTGAGTTCGTCAAATATTTGGACATAGACTGTTTGCTGAAAAGTAGCGAACAGTACAGTGATTTCCATAGATTTTATAGATCCGGACGATAACAGCAGTAGAACCAGATTTTTTTTTGTTTAAATAAGTTAACTTAATGTCTTTATTGAAGGCAACGAAATTGCAATTCATTTAAAACTGTTTGCTAAAAAGTAGCGAACAGTACAGTAGTTTCCTATATAGATCCAAACGATAGCAGTGGTGAAATCAGAATTTTTAACCAAATTGACTTGAGACCATCAAGGGCAACAAAATTGCAGTTCATTTAAAATAGGTAGATCATATTCCATTAGTTTTTGAATATTTTATATCGCACACTTTCGTATAACTCATGAGAGTGCAATATAAAATAGAATATCTTTAAAAAAATTAATTTGTTTAATAAAAATATTAGCTGTATCAAAAATCAGTGATATATTTTTTTTTAATATAAAATTATAGTATATATACGCGGAAAAAAAGAATTGACTGCTGCAGCAAATTAGATAGTAAAATATAGCATAACATTTTCTAATTGGCTACAGCAGCCAATTAAAAATATATAATAAATAAATTAAATTTTATCGAATGTGTTTAATACGAAGATGGTTTAAATATCAATTTTTTTTGCATAAATACAAATTAACACTGACAAAAATTTCTGGTTAAAATCTGATCATATTCAGACATTTGTTGTTCATAACAATCAATTATATAGAAGTAGTTGCTACGAAACCACGACTATGTACGGCGTGAACAGACATTCAGTATAAACACGCCTACCAACGTTGATTTATTCAAATAAAAATAATTTCATTCATATTTGAACCACCCTCGTACAATATCCCTTCAAGATCTCTAAACGACTTTGCTCGAATTTATTCGTATCACGATTCAAAATTTGAAAGATTTTTGTCCGGTTCTTTAGAGACATTTTGTATAATAAACAATGAATATCTCATTATGATCGAGGAAACCGCTCGTGTTCCTCGCCATTTGTCATCCACAAGTCTCGACAGAATTCCATTTGCGCGAAATCTCGCAGATGCGTAACGCGTCAGTTTCGCACTCTGCGTATCTATCACGAGCGTCGACAGGGATGTTACCGTGACGTTATAATAAGCCCGGTAAAACTAATTTTAGCGACAACAACGGCTCGCGATAATCGCTTGCGCGACCATTTTTCCATTCGGAGACGAGCGGCGTCGTTTGTCAGAGACGTCGTCGCGAACGCCCTGTCGGGTGCAACACGTCGACGCCTCGCCGTTTGCGGCGTCTCGATGTGACGTAAGTGGTCCGGGAACGACGCGGGAATACGCGAAAGTGCATTTCGCGCGTCGTTCTTCTCTCTGGCCACACCCCGTATTGCGAAAACGGCAGAAGATGGAGCGAAAAGATTGATTTCCACCTCCATATCTTGTGGCGTGAGGTGATTTCGAGTGCAGTGTACCCAAAGTAGCGACCTAGTGGCGGTATTTGCCACTCTACTTTTTGCTAACATATAATGTATTTGATTCCTGCAGTTTAATATGAAAAATCATAAATCTACATTTCATTTGAATAAAGGCAATCTATTACTATAGTCACTTTTATTTAATTATTGATTAATTTAGAAAAAAACAAAGAATAGTAATTAATATAATTTATGTGAATTAATTACTCACATATGTTAAATAAAATATTTGTAACAAGTTTAACAATTTAAGAGAGCCACATCAGATTATATTTTTATACATTTTTGTATATGTTTTATATATATCATATAGATTAATTATTATTATACTAAAGGTATAATGATATTCACATTATGCAAAACGATTTCGTAGACGTATCTAAAAATTTAGATAGATATAAATTTTAAAATAATTTTGTTAAATCATGAAAATAACTATGTAGGGCACTCAAGTATGATAATAATGCTGCAAAAAGTTTTGATATTCTAGTACCCAACTTGAGCATTCTACATAATTATTTTGATGGTCCAACATAATTATTTTTAGATTTACCTGAATTTTTTAATACTTCAGCAAAACAGTTCTTTTCGTGCACAGATTCAAATGTTACAAAATTACGAGCTTCACAAGTTACGAAAAATATTATATATTATATTTGGTTGTTAAGTTTACACCCTTTCACTATCTGCAAACACATCATGGCCTACGCTATCATACCGTAAAGTTCGATTTATTGTCAGATGCCTAGGTACATCTGGATCCATCAGATAACGGTAGACGGAATGTTTCATGTAGTCACGTCGGAACACACGATACAACTCTGAAGTTCGGTCCATCTTATACGAGTATATTTCGCGCATGGAAAGACAACGATCGTAGAAGGATACGGCCGTTTTACGTCTTCGGCAAGCCATGGAAATGCAGTTGCACGTAATAACTGCCTCACAATGGTCGTACCATATCGTCATTGTTCTATGTTTCTGAGAAACGACCGACAAAATTGACGGGCAATTTCTCCTACGACGCGAATCGAACGATCTCAATGCAGCAGCGATTTGGTCGTGGAAAACTGTTCAAAACACAAAGAACGCTCAATGTGCTGCCTCTCGTAAAAAAGAAACGACGAAAAGAAAAGACCGATTCTTTCTTAAGTTTCGATAAGTAATAAATATTCCTTTTCAACATCATTATACTTCTGATCGAAAAAGTGGGATTTTAAATAGCAGAGATTTGCTTTTTTCAGAACCATTGAAAATATATCATAGATGCGATTCAATTCTTCAGCGGTAACTTTATAAATGATTGAAAAAGAAAGATTTTTCACGGATCTTTAGAAGTCCAAATAATGTAATTTTATCAAGAATAAATAAAAAAAGATAATTTAAAATTACCACGAAAGTTTCCAGTGATAAAATAAAATGGTGTGACCGTTTCGCAAAGAGAGAGAGAGAGAGAAAGAGAGAGAGAAAGCATTTAGATTATTTTTAAAGTATATGCCTTAATTATTCTGCGAGTCGAGCGTAACTCTCGTCCAACTTCCGGATCAGAACGCGGGTATACGCCAACATGGTACAAAGTATGTTTGTCCGAGGAGGCGCTGACAAGTGTCCGCGACATACATTTCCGCGGTCCCTTTGAAACGATTTGTACGCGTGGGCGGTAATTACATGGTCCGAGGCTTTGTACGGAGGGACAGAAACTAGCGACCGGCCTGGAGTGGAAGTTCATCAGCGGTGGGAACGACCGTATAATGCACCCTTGGTTGAATCAAATGGCGGAATCTAGTGGCGGTATAATTTCCGCCGCTGAGGTATCCCAAAATATAATATGCTGCGAAATCGGCAAATCTGCCTCGTTAGCAAATCGTCGAACCAATCTTGCGAAATGGTTAAGATCGATCGTCATTAGGAAACGGACGACGGATGATCGCGATAGAGAGGGAAATTTAAGGCCTCGAAAAAGCAGGCTCGGAAGTACCTCGGGAAAGATAATGCTGATTTTATACAGGATGTTCGATAATAGACTAATAGTGGTGTGTGTGTGTGTGTGTACAGCAAACACAACGACGTCTATTATTGCGAAGTGAATCGACTTTAGCTTCACAAAAGTGCTGAGAATAACCTTAAATTACACAATTGATCAAAAAGTAAAAAAGCTATAATATCAAGAATGCAAAGCCATAATGAATTAGTCATTGATCTTTTTAGAATATTATTACGATGATATTATACATTAATTGTTAGATATCAAAAGGCCAATGAAAAGATTTTGCTAAAATATTAAAAAATTTAGTTAAATACAGATTTGAAAATAATTTTGTTGGACCATCCAAATAATTACATAAAAATTTCTAGCATGATGAGCACTACTGCAAAAAGTTTCTAGCAACCAGTTTTAGAGTTCTACATAATTATTTTGATGGTCCAACAAAATTACATTTTTTAGATTTGTATATAGCTAAATTTTTAGATACTTCAGCAAAATCTGTCCTTTCCCAATGTAATCTAATTATTTGAATTAAATACATATTTTATTAGTTTTAACCTTCATGTATGCCAAAATTTAAATAAATCTATTTCTGTGATTAATTTCAACGTAAATAACATAAATATTAACGTATACACTTAAATAGTAAATAATAAAAAAACTAAATTTGATAAAAAAAAAATACATTTTCTTGAATTAAATTGTTTAATTCCATTGTTTTAGTTGAATTAACAATATATGAAGACTAGAAGTGGCGATCTATATACAAAAATAATTAAAAATAATTCAAATTGGGAATAATTTGATATGATGAATTTAACAGTATAAACGTTGTGATAACATTCATCAAATTAAATTCATTTGAACAGAAGCAAATCAAAAATAAGATTTAAATAAATAAAACAACTTCATCTTTTTTAATAACACGTTGTTTTTACATATTATATATATCCTACTATTTTACATAGTCATCAGTAAAATTTTTAGCATATCGTTAAATTTTATTATCAAATTTTACGGAGTCATAAAATAGTAAAGGACAAGCGAATAACCGAAATATTATCAATACTATATCACTAATACACGCAAAATGTGGAAATTAACTTTTATTATGAGAAGAAATGGGCAAGTCTTTTAATTCATTCGCGATATGTACTTACATGAAAATAAGTATGGATATTTCATTATTAAGTAAAAAAAAGGTAAAAGCATTGGAAGAGTAACGGATGAGCGCGTCATAATTTCCCTGTTTATCGCCACCGTAAAATTCCAGCTCGAGAGGGTTGGAGCGTAACTTTTTACAGTAAGTCGGAAGAGGCTGCTTTTTACGGTAAGACGATGCGCCCGCCATCGCCCTCGTATCTCTCTCGACGAGCGAAACGAATCGCTTGAATTTCTTTGCCGTAAAAGATTTTTGCTACGTCGATAGCACGCAACACGAACAGGGCAATAGCTACTCTTAAAACGTTACGATTTTCCAATGTAAGCTTCTTTCGGAATTTGCATCCCATTTTTACGTTCCAGTATAAAGATTCGCTCCTCTTAGCATTCATGTAATTAATCATGTCACTTGAGTAGAATACTATTACACTTCAGGTATAAAATCCACAACTAAAAATTTTATAAAACTCTATCGCGTTAAAGCTCATTTAAAGAATTCCGCATTAATTGTATGGACAATTAGGTCTCGAAATGAATTAGTTTTCACACATAATGTTGTTTATGATGCGGTAAAAAAATGATATAAGCACGAGGCTCAATGGATAATTAAACTATCGTTATATATTAAAGGTGCTGAGCACAAGTTTTGCACCTTTGATATATGTACTATTGTATTGTACTATGTAATATTTGTATATAGTTCGAAAACTGCCTATAATTAAGCATTATTTCTACAACATCTTGTGTTCACCACATTATAAACTACATCATAAAAACTAATTCATTTCACCTAATTTTCCATGATTAGTACAAAGAGTTTATCTACATATCTACATATTGTACTTAACAATTTTATATCTCCAAAAATATTTTAGCGATCTCGGTCAACTTTATTTGACAAATTTCCTCAATAAGCTAAACAGAATAATTTACAATTCGAAAAGCAGTGAGTTCACACTAGACTGAAAGGCAAAAAGCGAGAAAAAGAGTGATTTTGCCTCTATTAAGCTCGACTCGAAGATCCGGCATGTGTCTCTTTAACGTGCGGTGTCATCCCACCGGAAACCACGTGCGATAGTTGGCGCGACGACCACACAAGCATCAGAAGAGAGCCTGGGCCAGGAATGTGTGTGTCCGAGGGTAAAACCGAACGTCGAGCGACCAATTAACTCCATACTCACTCTGAATTCTCTAGTTGCCAGCGAGCCATCGATATGTACCCGGTGAATATCTCTTCCCACTGTCCGTCTAGCAGACCGACCTGCGAATTCTAGTTGGACAATTGATGTAACAGGATCATGGCTTTTCGATGGATTCAGTGACTCATTATCGCGTTCAGCTCAGTAGATACTTCCTTATTTGCCCTTTCCCTGACTTAATGTTGCTTTTACATTAATCACATGATTCGTTTAAATGAATAATGTTGATAATAGAGTGCGATAACTTATTGTAATAAGTTATGTTTTTCAAAAATTGTACTTTTAATATAAAAATAAATACGAATCCTTATTGCTTGTATGACAACAATGAAAGTTTTATTTCACCAAAGATTAACAATAAGTACTCAAAATTATAAGAAAATCTGCTTTCTCCTTAAACTTTGATTAAAAAAAAAAAAAAGTTAATAAAATGATAAAAAAATCTATAAATGAAAGAAAGTGACAAAAAATACATTCTGATGAGATATTATTTTCACAATTCCATCACTGTCGGATTAGTACAAATGTCTTAGGTACTTTCAAATAAATGTACCATAAATTGTCTCAAAGAAAAATGCACGTGAGAAATACTGGAAATCCGAGTGTTCACTCACACAAATACTTACATATACATGTACACCCTAAACAATGAGAGAAAGCAATTGCTTGTCAAATAAATCCAAGCGCGCGTTTAAGAGAACGCTTCATCTCTTTAGATTATAATCTGCCTTGAGGCAGAGCTTATACGAACGTATGCGGACAGGTATTTCTTTATATATGTCTTACATTGCGTACCATATTACACTAGGAAAACGAGAATACTTTCAGATTTTCTCTCAGCGAATCCTCAGAGAATGCGTCGCACAAGGAAATATTTTCTATTTCTATCGTGACATTATTAACCAAGCCAAAGTCCGAGGGAATAAATTGTTGTTTTACCGTTTAGTATACCGTATGCTTTTTACGTTGTAGACTTATATTTTCTCTACAAAAGTTATTCGTCTCTGCAGCAAATTCAATTACAGACTTACATTTTAACCGTCACAAATATACATTAACAAAAACAGAAAGAAACATTTAAAAAGTTATTTAAAAATTTGTAAAAGTTAATTAGTTTCTTACGCCGCTCGTACAAAACATTTTGTTGAAAAAAAACCAATTTATATTTAATTATGTGTATTTTTGATTAAAAGTTTACGTTCGTGTACTTGATCATATATTATACGGAATTGTGCAGAATAATATACTTTAATTGCTGTAAATGTTAATAAATAAACGAAGATATTTTAGAATACGAAATGTCTGGAAAAGTTTTATGGGAAATGTATATAAACATTTATAATATTCCAGCATATTTTGAGCTATCTGCAGCTCTGAGATGTACAGCAATTAATGTGAAGAAATATGCATTTGTGAGAGGAAGAATCTTCATAACTCGTCACCTACGGTGTCGTCCGCGAAAGCTACGAGTAATATTCGACATTCCAAGGTGAGATCCAAAGGTAATTGTGGAATGCTGACGTAAAAGCGCAAAATAGGCGAGAAAGATGAAGTGGCATTCTTTAGTGTACCATATACAACGCTGGTTTAATTGTTGCTCTAGTTAAAATTCATGCTACAACAGTTTAAAAAGAGACGCATTCTGAGAGATTTATTCTGTAATTATGTGTAGAATTTAAAAATAAACAAAAAGTTAAAGAAAATAATTCGTCAAATGTAAAAATATAAATTATACTTTTAAATGATACATTTCTACAAATTTTAAACTTTATTTTTATATTCTTCAATAAAATATTTATTTATGCTTACACATATATTTTACTATTACCTTCTTCTACAATAAATATGTATGCTATTACGTTTAATTATTAGGTAATGTAAATTATGTGACTGTTAATTCATAAGGCATTATTTATCTTTCACATATCTCGACGGGTGTTAATTAGTGTGATGAAGCATCGCGAGTTTCATGCGTTCTAAAAATTTTACGAAAGTTAGCCTCACGCTTTGTTACGTAAATGCGAGATGTATAATGTGCCGAGGCTACATCGACTAACTTTTATACGCGTAGTTCGCCGACATTATTGTAAATATACTGTCATTAGCATAAAGTGTCGGAAAAGTTTGAACCGTGGGGAACATCGGTAACCGTAAAACAAATTCATTGAAAATTTAAGACACTCACGATAATATATTTTGCTTTCGCAACGTACTATCAGTTTTAAAAAAATGTCGCAAAAAACTTTTAAATTCTATTAGTCCGATATTTACGAATTAAAAAGGTTGAAATAGAAACGCTCGGGCTTGTAGAAACACTGGGTTAACCTACATTTTGTAAAAACGGAGTAAATGAATTCTAAAATTAAAGTGATGGAAAAAAAATAGAGGAAAGGAGGTGATTATGGAATATATGAGTGGTTGTGGAATAGCACGAAATCTTTTATAGGTTAAACTATATAAGATTTGCAGCAATTGCAGTATTTTAGGGATAAACCATCAAAATTACTTCTTCAGACTTCTGCTTAAAAGTTATAACATGGCCGTTGGCCGTGTTAGTGTTTATTGTGTTGCTGTAAAAGCTGCATTTCAGTTTTGCAGGTAGTAGACAATTTTACAAGTGTGTTTATGTAATTTTGAGAAGTATGTTGGTACTAATTTTGTAACTTCAGTCTTGCTTGGAAATCTTGAATGTGTACATATATGTGTGAAGTTATAGTGTGTGTGTGTGTGTGTGTGTGTGTGTGTGTGTGTGTGTGTGTGTGTGTATATATATATATATATATATAGATGATATCTCATATCCCTTTCCATCTTTACAGCTCTTTTTGTGTAAATTACGTTCTGTCTGCATATATAATTGAAGAATTTTTATCCATAGCGTAATTAATTTCACTCTATAACTAATAAACTTATACTGAAAGTAGTTATGTGACATAAATATCTACTTTGATTGTTATTTCAATAAAACAAAATGGTATTCCATAGCCCTTCCCTTTCTCTATCAATGTTTGTTGTACGTTGTAGATTAGCTTTCGACGTAGTCGAAAATATAATATTGATAATTCCCCATAAATCTCCTACAACTTCAACTTTAGAGTTTATTTATTCCGTTTTTACACAATTAGTCTATTATTAGTCTGCAGTAAATCATTTCAATTAAATTAATCGTTGAATTTATTAATTTACAATAACCGTTGCCTCCTTCAATGCGAAACTAAAATCACAATAGCAAATCTAAATTCGCCACGTGGTTCAAAGAGTGTAGGATTTATGTGTCAGAGGGAATTTGTGGAATGCGGATACATTTGCACTGAATCCCAAATTATCTGTGTCTTAATCCACAACGGGGAGTACGGCACGTGTGTATATATTGCAATGCATATATTGCATACGGGATTTGAATCCATTTGGGCTGATCTCCCATGGTGGGAGTGATGCGCATCACCGACCGAAATGCAACTCGAAATAGTAACGTAATAACATTATACGACAGATGTGAAATTATCCTCTTGCCTCCTGCGCCTCTTAGAATTCTCATAAGTCACGAGAATGTGAAGTAAAGCGCACGTTCGTTTCCAAGTCATCAAGCACAGACGAAATATCAATAAAAATCTATAACTGTTTTGTTTTTATTAATCTTTTTAGTCGAAATAAATGCAATTAAATGAATACAATTAATTACTCTTAATTAGTAAACTTTTCTTTTTTTATAAAAAATAAACCTCTCACGTGAAAAATTCAATTTCTAATTAACTCTTAATTTTTTATCGTTGTCATATTCGTAGAGAGATAGAATTATATTATATATTAATGTCGTTATTGCTATACTTTTATACATCAAAAAGTCATTGACTCATCTTTACAAATATTTTGTCTTGCTCGCGTTCGCCGTATGTTTGCACGAGTAAAATAATATATAAAAAGAAAGTGTATTCTTTGGGCTCTGCAAGTAGATAGGGACGACAATGGCCAGACAGACGACGATGGCTTTCCGTATGAGAATGCGAACGGAGACGTGACGGAGATAGACTGTCGCGAATTGAGGAAGGTTTATTATGTCCCTGGGGTAACTTCGGGGGAAAAACACGGTACAATACGGAAATAGGACGGGATAAAAGATAAATATCAGAGATGTATTGGGGAAGAAAATATAAGGTGCAGGGAAACGGTGGAAAGACGACTAAAATAGGTCTCGTTATATCTCGACGTAAAATCGATTAATGGCGAACAAATATTGAGCAAAACCGAATGGGCAAAATGCGCGCGAATGAAACGACAGTGTTGTGTAAATGAACGTTCGTTTTGCTTACGGATACTTGCAGCGGGGTTTTTGTGAAAATCGGATGATTTATTCTTACGAATACAATCGAGATTGCGCGCTTATTTTCCGATCGTTGCATGCTGCGACGACAATGGCGAAACTTGTTATGGCGTAACAATTGATGGGGACGATTTGAACTCGTTTCGATTTGCTCCATTTGCCGGGTGCAGAGAGGTTTATTTCATTTGCGTCATGTGGGATTGTTGCGGCAGATAAATCATCTAATTTTTCAGAAATAATTACAAAAGCATCCCGTACGTTCATGGTTAATGCGCTTTGAAATTAATTCGAAATTAATACGCTCAAGCTGTGTTAAAAAGAAATCACACAAAATTAAATTGCACGTGATGTTAACTCGAGAAGACGCGTGATAAAACGATTTTAAATTGCAACAAACGTTTCTCTTTTAGCCGAACTTTCCATCTAAATTATCATATACGGAATGTATCATCAGACTCGTGTGATACAACGCCATCAATTCTCCATCAGTTTTTCGATTTCGACAGATCTGCCAGCGCGATGCAGTCGGAGAAGAATACAGGAAAGCGGAAGCGAAAGCGATGATAGAATGATGACCACGCTACGAAGAAAATGCAACGTATTGGGACGTGGGTTCTGTGGGATACAGCAATTGGTTCGAGGAAAGCTGCTAGAATTGCGGCGGATATATACTGCTGGCTACGGAAACGGAGTATACAAATGTATGACGAGTAAACGTGCACCGCGCGAATCAGCCCCGATGCTGCATCCAACTAGCATGGCGCGAGAGTAGCGAAAAGCGAGAAGCGCCTGAGTTTCTCAGTGTACATTACTCCCGGGGGCACCCTATCCTATTATACAGTCTCTAAGTTAATAGACTTGGACTTGGAGAGCCAGCCGCTTCGTTTCCACCATAGCTACTCTCTACACGCAGCTATACTTTCTCTCTCTCTCTCTCTCTCGCTGTATTTATCTCCCTTTCTCTCTGCGGTTGAATAGATCCCGCGAATAAATGTAACAGGCGGAATTAGTGCGCTGCTCTCGCGGATTGTTCGCCCTCTTCGTACGAGGATTGCATAATAAATAATCGTTTGTTACGGCAAATAATAAGAAAACAACTTTTGTCCTTCTTATGTATCAGCAATTTAATCAATCCTCTTGCTAGTCGGTCATTTGTACACTAAGAGATACTTACAAATTTATTTGTAAGAAATATAATTATTTCATTAAAATAAATTTTTATTTAAATACGGTGAAACAAAATTATATTCCTAGCAAATAAGTCATCTACTTTATTTCTTTCTAATTAATGAGATGTATTTCATACTATATATAGGAATATATTTCATCATAATCAAATTTTTTCGTAATTAAATATTGAAGAAAACGTAAGTAACATTTGCTTCGCAATAACATTTCGAAAGAACATTTCGATATTTTTCTCTCAGTATAATCAGATGTATATAATAAATTCATGATGTTAAATTTTTAAAGAACGTGCAATTCATATGTACAAAGTAAACATCATTTAATGATCAACTCTATATTATAAATTGCTCCAAATATGCGCAATTAACGTAGAAGTTATTATGAATTATTTACGTTTAGGATAAAAAATAATAGGTAAATAGCAAGTGGTTGTTCGATATAAATTAATAAATATATATGCTCCATATGAATTAATAAATGCATAATTATACCTTATAATTATTCGTTTATTGTATAACTTCCAGCAATGTGGACAAACTTTAGTCGTTGGTTTAGCGTATAATTAAATGCGCGCATTAAAACGATATTAATTCGACTTCCGACATTTCAATGAATATATTATCGAGGATTTAACATTTAAATTTGTGCAATCGATGTAATAAATGTTGAATCTTTCATTGCATAATGAGACATATATAAAACCAAATGTCGAGATGCAAATCTTTGTCGAACGTTATCGATCATGTTTGGAATATATATCTATCAAAGGAAAAGACGACAGAAATTACTTTTCTCACTTTTTGACATTTCAATGAATATGTTATCACGACTTTAGCATTTAAATGTGCACAATCGAAGTAATCAATATTGAATCCTTTCATTGTATAATGAAACGTAGGTATATGAAGCCAAATATTGAGATGCAAATCTTTGTTATCAAGCATGTTTGAAATATCAAAGGGAAGATGATAAAAATCACTTTTCTCAATTCTCGTGACACATAAGTTCTTCGCCAGTATATATCTCGATCGAGATCGGGACCTCGATCATAAATCGTGGGCGCATTTTATTGTCAAGTTAACGCGGGTGTATCGAGATAACGACGGACGTGCGCATTTCGTTTCGCAGTTGTCCGGCGAACAAAAGATCGCGACCACGTGCATTGTCGCTTCCTTCTATTTTCTATATTGGACGAGAGCAACCGACCACCAACACCGACGACGCCTTGCGGTTAATGGATGTAGGAACAAAGAGGAGACCGGTGGCTGAGTTGCGGACACAACCCTGTAGATAGGGGTAGGTAGAGGATGCGATAAAAAGACGATCCAGCCAATAGATACCGAGATAGATGAGCCGACGGAAGCGCATGCTTTTTTTATCTCCTTTCCTTTTTCTTTTTTTAACGGGGTTAAAGACCGAGTGCCGACGTTCCCGCGCGATTGGCCGTTATTTACATGACTTCGGTGCACAAGGTAGAAGCGGTGCATATACGCGTACCTGGTCTTTCTCTCATGCTATTAATTGTCCGCTATTAATAAAGCTCCTCTAACTGCGAATAATCATCAATTCTCTACCGTCTGGAACAGAGTTTTCCCAACTTTTTTAGCCATTCGTTGCGCCATATTTCATAATCGATTTAGATATTTGCAATAAAGTGCACATCTTTTGCCGTTTCACTTTTACCTTTATATTAAGCTTTTATTCTCGTAAACCACAATACTTCATCGTCAATTATTTTTTTAAAATTAATTTTACAAAAATTCGAAAACTTTGCCATTTGTTCTTCTACATCGATCTTTACTTTCAGAATAACTGCTTCTCTTTAAATTAATTTCCATTTTCAATTTAATATTCTAATTTAATATATTTTCATCGTATATTGTAAATGCGAAGTTTTACTTGCTATTCTCTATGTTTCTCTATTCTCTGTATCCCTGTACTATCTCTTTTACGTAATTCATCTTTATAATATTCCATTTGTTATTTAAATTGCATTAAAGTTTAGAGTCTAGGCTCACAAACAGCATTATTGCTGATGCCTCACTTTTTGAGACGCTACTCTAATTTATTATAAGTGCTGCATTCACGTTTCGATAAGATAGATTTACTAATCACTAGGTTTTTTGTAATTATATAAGTTACATTGAAAAAACAATTTTCTGAAAAATCTAAAAATTTGGCAAGATACACATCTGAAAATAATTTTGCTGAACCATCAAAATAATTTTGTAGGAATCTTAAGCTTGATGAAAAATGCAAAAAGTTTTGATATTCTAGTAATCAATTTTGTCATCCTACCTAATTATTTTGATGGACCAGCAAAATTATTTTTCAGATGTGTATCTAAAAGCTAAATTTTTAGATTCTTCAGCAAAATTGCTTTTTCAGTGTATTATATATAATGGATATGTGTACTTAATGTAAATCAAGTCTTTTGTTGGCAATGTATTCAGCTTACAATGTTGTAAACTGAAGTAATAAACTATTCATTCACTGCGCTTACGCTTAAATTTATAATTTTGCATGTCAATAAAGTTTATTATATTATTAACATATTATTATTACTATTAAAGAAGGATTATTATTAAGAGAAATTTAAAATAAATAATTTTTTACAATTGCAAGTAAAGTGTGCCATCGATACGTCGCAAAAATTGCAGAGTGGATTAAAATCTAAGCGGCAACTCGAAAGGAAAGAACAAACATGCCTTGATCCTTCACATTTCTCGCGAAAATATCGCGTTGTCGTTCATGACGGCTGTCCGCCTACGCGACCGATGAGAAAGCGTTTTCTTGCACCGTGAAAGACCTATCCAGGAGAAAGCTTTTTTATTGTTAAGCTTCCACACTATGACCTCGCTTCGTTGCCTCGGAGTGAAACGCGAGTGTTATCCGCTACTGGCGGTAGCGACGAAGTGTTCTGTCGACAGGACAAACTGGATTCAGTTGCTCGCGTGTCGAAAGCACGTACACCACGCCACGAAGTAAAGTACCGTCGACGTAAATATGGCATAGTAACATACATGTGGTGGAATGTGGCGATAAGCGGCTAATCGACTTGACACGCCGTTTATAATTTTCTAATAAATCTGACTTAGAAATCACATTTTTAACTTAGAAATAGAAATTTATATTTATATTTATAAAGAGATCTGTGTACGTGTGCCAGTTCACAGTACATTTTTCGATTGACAGTTCCGTGCTCCTTTTTTTTCGTCTTTCACGAAAAATATATTCCAAAGCAATACGGGGATTGGCGTGACGCCAAAACGCGAAGTATGCAAATTCGACGAAACGAACTTCGTTAGACGATTGACAAATTACACGCTCGCAATCGATCTATCTATAACTAACGGTGTTAGTGACGATTGTCTATCGTATGGATTCATTATAATACGAGGAACATAAAAATATCAATAAACACTTTGCACTTATTTAAATTTTATTGTAAAAAGTTTAAATTTAACTCTAGCTAGAGATAGATTATGATAGTTCTCAATCAACCCACTTCTAAAAAATTATGATTAAGATTTTTTTAAATTGCAGTAATTATATTATTATTAGCAAATCTAAAATAAAAAATCAGATGTATACACGATAAAAAATTTTATTAATATTTAATGGTAATGTAATATATTATTCTCTAATATAATATATTATTAAAATATAGTTATAATATATTATTAAAGTAATATTACTTAATAAAAATGAGAATAATGTATCAGAATTTTTATTAATTTCTCTGCAATTGTTCTACTTTTAAATAAATAATGATTAAGAATTCTTCAGTTTGCAGTAATTATTATTAGCAAATCCAAAATAAAAAATCAGATGTACAGTAAAAAACTTTATTTTTATTTAAATATAA